>CAUWAG010000014.1:0-460000 GCA_963556695.1 Anthostomella pinea
TAGGAATAACACAGGCTTTCACAGCCCTCCTGGTTGATTTTACTGGGAGTCCCTTGACTGTGTTGCATAGTCTTCGAAGGTGATTTGTTACCCTACTAGCTTTCTTGGCCCAGTGAGAAACATGAACTTTGAAGTTTAGTTTTCTATCCAGAAAGACACCTAGCCATCGTATAGAATGCTTAGCTATTTTGTTCATTGTCCTGTGGCAGACTGGAGGATTTTCTGAGTTCTTTTTCCGCGAGAAGTGCATGATCTCGGTTTTGTCGGGGTCAAACTCAATAGCATTATTGTGTCCCCATTGGTTGAGCAAATGAAGGTTTTCAGAAGCCTCTGTAGCTGTTTCCTCAAGGTTCTTTCTAATACAGAGAGTTGCTAGGTCGTCTGTATATCCAAAGCGTCTTCTTTTCATGCCAAGTTGGGCACAGATTGGCTCGGTATACAGTATGTAAAGGATTGGAGAGGCTGGTCAACCTTGTGGTAGCCCATAAATGAGAGCTTTTATATCGGTCATAATACCTTCAAACCGAACTCTTGCGGACCGCTCGGACATGAATGACTGGACCCATCTTATAAGAAAGCCTGGCCAGCCCTGTTCTCTCATGCGAACCACCAGCTGTCCCTTTAGGGCAGCATCAAAGGCCCCTTTCACATCTGACGTGACTACTGTTGCAACCAGGCCTTGGTCAAGGGCCTGCTCAATATCGTGTATGAGTGCAGCTACCAGGTCAGTGGCAGAGCGCTTTGGTAGAGCTCCAAAATGTTGTGGAGCTAGAATCCCAAGTTTGACAACAAACCAGGTAATTCTTTTCGCGATGAGTCATTCTAGGCCTTTGCTAAGACATGACAGTAGCGATATTGGTCTGTAGGCTCTGGGATTGGAGTAGTCTTTCTTTCCTGGTTTTGGGATCATCACCACCTCAGCTGCTTTGAATGATTTAGGGTGGTGTCCAATCTGTAGACAGGTCTGGAAAAGGGCTCTGATATGTTCACCAATGACTGGCCAGCAAGCTTTCAGAATCCGTACTGTGAGGGTGTCTATTCCCGGGGAGTTGCTCTTGGTTCCTAGAGTGCACCCTTCAGCCTCTTCCAGTCCGACATGGTATTCAAGGGGGATGTATGGCTTAGGTTGTATGATCTGCGCAGACCAGGGGTCGATGATATCGTTGTCTGAGGTACTTCGTTCAAGCATGGCTGAGCGTAGTGCATTTGCCTTGCTCTCTTGTGATTCGAATATTTGGTCTCCTATGATGATTAGAGGGGAACGCAGTCCTGCTGATAACTTGTGCCAAGAGACGATTCTGTATAGAACCTTTGGCTCAGTTGCTGAATTGATTAGAGTCTGCCAGTACTCTCTCCTAGCTTTCCGAACCACGCCGCGAAATTCCCGTCGGGCTGAATTCCGTCCTTCTTGGCTTGTAGTCTGTTTGGAAAGGGCCCTGTATGTCTGAACAGCTGCTTTGCAGTCATCATTCCACCAAGCAGTGGGCCTAGATTGACGGGGCCTCTTGCCCACTGTCCTGATACAGCCTTGGATCATGTTGATCAGGCTTTGTGTAAAGGTGTCCACCTGGCCAGGGGATACACCCAGCCGGGGGAGTTCATGAATCCTGGTTTGGACATTATCTGCCAGCTCCTGTAGTTTATCGTCCGGTACTATCCAATGATTGGCCTTGGGTACTCGGTCCAGATCTCCCTGGATTGGAATGACTATTCGTAATGTCTCATGATCTGAGGTGCACTGAAGTGCATCATTGACTGAGGCTTCAGCCATGGGGACATCAGAGAACACCAGATCTAGTACATTTCCGTCATCATGTGTCGGGACATCTGGTTCAGAAATCAGATCCAGTCCGTGGTCTGCCATAGTTTGTGCAAGTATAGTACCACCATGATATCCTGGATTGCTTGAGTCCCAGGATGTGTCGCCAGCATTGAAATCTCCAGCTATAACGCAGCCAAAAGGTGGAGTCCATACTTCCAGAATGTCATCCACTTCCTGTGGGTTGTCACATGGCCGGTAGACACTGGCAAATGTAATGCCTTGTACCTTGACCCAGGTGATGTCTCGTGTAGCATAGGGCCGAAGTTGATCCGCTTGAAGGTATTTTCTCACATAGATGAGAGATCTGGGCCGTGTACTGTCGCTGTCCCAGGAATCCACTGGGGAGTATATATCGTAATTGGGGTGTGTCTTTACTCCCATTCTCCTGCCTGGTGGTATGCCAACCCAGGGCTCTTGCATCAGAATGATGTCTGCTTGTTCTCCTTTATAGTCAGCCAGGTTGATGGCTAACTCTGTAGGGCCTGCACTCTTTTGTCCCCCTGCTGTATTCACAGAATGGATGACTAGATGCCCGTGTCGATGTGTTTCGTTTGATGTACCTAACATTGACTGACAACAATGGTATCGGCATCTCTGGGATGAGTTGTATCTGTTGTGTCGATTTGCATTGTGGTGTCTTTGTTATTATTGCTAGGTGTTGACCCAGCTTGGTTTCTGCCTGCTTCGTTGAAGGCCTTGGATCTGGCTCTTTCTCCGGCTAGCCTTATTTCCTGGATTTGCTCCCATGTGTGCTTATGGATGGTACCTTTCACAACCTTGGGGCGGGCAGGGCATTTGTCGAAGTTGGCAGCATGAGGTCCTTTGCAGTTGACACACTTTGGGATTGGTTTTTCGCACTCTCCCTGGTGTACTGTGTTGGCGCAGTGTGCACATACTTGTTTTTCGCATCGGTAATTCCTACCATGGTATCTGAAGCAGCTTGCACACTGGTGAACCTTGGGGGTGTGTTGAATATGCCTTGAGGTCATTGAGTGGGCAAAAAGCGTAAATGGTTTCCTTGCTGCACTGGGCAGAGAGATTATCCATGTAGTTTCTGGATCAGAATCAATCGTGTTCTTTGAGAGTATGCACCTCAGAGGTCTGTCGCCTGTTTGGGCTTCAACTTCATCGGCAACAACAGTGTCAGTAATATCGATTGTGAACCCTTCTGCACTGATGACCTTTCTTGGGCATCCATTGACCTTGTAATGATGCCAGACTGTGTGGGTCTCAATCTTTTGTGCCTTGAGAATGTCGGCAATTTCTTCTTGGAAAGCCAGAAGCTTAGCCTGAGTTGGCTTGTCCCTTGGGTGTAAGGTAAAACCAGAAGGACACCGTGTCACTTCTCTAAGCTCTTAAGGGTGGAGCTTAAGTCTTCTGTTTAGTGTAGACTTGATTCCATAAGGCTCAAGGTAGCTATTATCCATGCGGACAAAGACCTGGAGATCATCCTGCTTCCTCTTCAATTGGTTGATAGTGATGAGGGCACTAGGCTGTGTTTTCTTCATGGTAGTGTTGACTGTCCATGGATGCTGTCGTTGGCCAGAGGAGACAGCTTGGGCGAAGGTCATGGTGGGCTTCCCTATTTCTATCCCCTCAGAAGTGGCCTTTCTTGTGGTCAGATCTCGGGTTTCCAACCACTCATTCAGACATTTGGTGAAGAAAGCGCTGAACTCCTTGGCATGAGAGTATAATTTGGTTCCAGCTTTCTCAAGTGTCTTATCGACTGCTGCAGCACACTCCTGAAACATTGTTATCCTGGCTTCATAGAGATGCTTGTCTTTAGCCAGTATTTTGGCAACTTGGTCCTGGCACTCTAAAGAGGAGATTTTGTTCCTTGTATCACCTCCAATGACTTGGTCTGTAAGGATTTCGCTTGACTGAGGTGATTCCGTATCAATGGTGCTGCTATTATTGATATTTCGGGATTTTCCTTTCAGAGGGGAAACAGTGGTGAAGTCAGCCTCAGAGACCTGTGACAGGCTGCTGTTGATGTTGTCAAGCAGTGCCTGGCGGAGCCTGCTTGGGGTTGCCGGGTCATGTGTTCTTTTAGGGACTGGGGATTTGAACACGCCGCCAATAGTCGTCTTTGGGACGGCCACTGGCGTGTTTGAGGGCCTGTCGTGGAAGGGTGCCATCCAGCTTGTAAGAAAAAATTTCTGCGCCTTGGCAAGGATAGTCAGGTACTGAAACAAATGTCTGTTTTAGTGCAGATATAGAGGTTGCGCCCTAACAGCGGGGCGCCAAGAAAAATAGTTGTTTTTGGTAAGAGTGTGTGAGAGGATCCCCTTAAAGGGGCAACCTCCCGCTGTACCTATCTCTCTCTTTCTTCCTTTCCTCTCTAGTCTTGATATTCTCGTCAATAGAGTAATAGCTGCTTGCTGCAGGCTAGGTCCCAGCTCTCCAGTATGCTCGCCGTGACACTGACTAGTCACATGACACGTGGTGGTTGCCATGACTAGCACCCTGACTCGTACGCTGACTCGGAAAAGGATGGTCTGGAGCATCGACTCCAGTATGAACAGATGTGTTCAAATAGCTGTAGCTGCCAACCAATGTGGCAGACCTGAATATGACAGCAACGATTGCAGCTACCGCTCAACACCACCGGCTTGTCAACCTTCGATAATCTGACATGTTTATATTATTGAAACTTTATTTTTAAAATTTTACTCGCATTAAAAGATCAATTCCTTAAATATTAATATGGGGATTTAAAATACGGAAAAAATCTAATTATGTGAGAATTCGTCGTGCGGAATATTCAGTTCATACGTGCGTATTTGATGGTTGTTCTAAGTCTACCTGATACGGACGGATTCACACTTAAATACTGTTGCAGCGCGTCTATGCGTGGTGGTAACGGAGCTGTGTGGTAACCATCCCACTCACAGCGCACAGATCACCCAGGGACACACCATGAGCCACCACCACATCCGACAAATTATTAAAAAAAAAAAAAAATTTTATGGAAACCTTTTATTATTTTGTACTTTTTTTAATTACGAAGTTATTTATTGTTAAAAGTAGAGATTTTATATGTAAATCTATGTTTCAGGGTTTCTAACTGTTTTAAGGTTTTGTCCCCCACTTTGCGCAGCAAAGTGAACAGCGCTCGCTGTCACAGCGAGCGTACTGAGGAGCTGGGACAGGGCCGGCAGCAAGCAGCTATTACTCTATTGACGAGAATATCAAGAGTAGAGAGGAAAGGAAGAAAGAGAGAGATAGGTACAGTGGGAGGTTGCCCCTTTACGGGGATCCTCTGGTCAGATCCTTCCCCTATTGGGAAGTATCCGCTTGTCATGTGGGGAGGTCTGTGCAGGCCGTCACACTCGCGGTGGATACCCTTGAGCCCACAGATAGCTAATCCTCATTCCTCAATCGTGGTTGCCCCGCGTGTCGGATGGACCCGCCCATCACCCACTCCGCAGAAGATCTTTCATCGCAGGGCTTCGAAGCTGCCCCTCCACCCCTCCCCCACCTTCGAATTTCGAAAGCAAAGCTGGAGAACTTGGGACGCGCCCACACAACACCACCCTCAATTGCCTCGCCGGCATCGCACTTCGCACTTCGCACACATATCAGTCACACGCCAGAGTTGCCTCTCCATCTGCATCTGTGCTTACATCGCGAACATGCCTGCCACCATCATCCTGGGCTCCCAATGGGGGTGAGTCAGCTGCCCCTTGCTTTGTTGCATCAGCTTTGCCCACCAACATGCATGCTAACCAACCGCCGTGAAACAGAGACGAGGGCAAAGGTGTGCCGACCACTTCACTTCCATCCGAACAACATGCTACTCGTGCCTATGCATCGAAGCGCCCGTCCGACGCGTTACACGAGACCAATTGCTAAGAAGAGACGCAGGGAAGCTTACCGACATCCTCGGTACCCCCAAGACGCCTGGATCTGGACCCAAGCTAGTTGCTCGCGCGGCAGGAGGACATGTACGCACAGCCCCTTTCCACGGCCTGGAAGTACGATGCTGACACAGAGAAGAACGCCGGACATTCAGGTCTCTAGATATATCCATTGGCTCGTGCTGTCATGTCTGGAACTAACCTCCCGGCAGTGAGTTCAGCTACATGCGCCAGAGCGCCGACTGGATCTCCTGGACAGAAAGGTTACTGATATTGACCGAAACCATTCACTAGATTGGTATGCCCCGGGTCCTCTTCGAATCCACGCGAGTAGTTATACGACTGACACGTATCACCACAGTTGCCAATGGCGTATCCTACGACTTCCACCTCCTACCTGTACGTTCTTCGCAACTCCATCCCCACCCGGTTCCCGGCGGTATTGGACACCGCACCTGCCGTCTTTCCGACTCAATACCGGACATGGATTGCATTGATGCTGGATTGATATCAAGCTACTCACCAGTCGAAATAGTCAGGCCTCGTCAACCCGTCTTGTGTGAACCTGATAGGTTCTGGAGTCGTCTTCCACGGTTGGTCTTCACCTCGAACCCCCACCTGGCTGGAAGGAATTAATCTCTAATCACGGATATTGAAGTCCCGAGTTTCTGGAAAGAGCTCGACGCATTGGAGGCCAAGGGCTTATCCGGGGTTCGAGAGCGCATTCTTGTGTCGGATCGGTGCCAAGTAAATCTGGATCTGTAAGCGCACCATGTCTCTCCGGGGTACAGAACCCACCTTTTGCGGCGGCACACCGGGTTCATGAGGCGACTTGGGCCCCCTTTGTCGTCCTTACATCGTGAACTGATGACTGACGAATGATGTAGCCATGCCGCCGTCGACGGACTCGAAGAGGTTGAGGTTAGTAACCCTGTGTTTCTTTTCTGCAAAGAGGGGGCAAGTCGACGAGGTTTCCGTTGCTACAAATTGGTCATAAGCAAAGACTGACCGATAATCAGCTTGGCGAACGAAAGATTGGCACAACTGGAAGAGGCATAGGACCATCATACTCGACCAAAGCTGCGAGAAGTGGTATCCGAATCCACGAAGTCTTTGACCAGGAAAACTTCGAGCGAAAGCTTCGCCAGATGGCGTCGGGGTACAAGAAGAGGTTTGGAGATCTCCTCAAATACGGTCAGTACTTTTACGTCGAGTGATACCTTCAGTTTATTGTATGGTGAGGTTGTGGTTGCAGCCGACCGGAGAGCGTACACCTCTCAGTCATTCATGGTATTTGATTTCGCTGACCTATTTCATAACAGATGTCGAGAATGAGATAAACAGATTCCGAGAAGTACGTCATCGGCCTAGCCTCGACCTCTTTCCAACCCGTGAATACTGATTGTCTTCGCAGTATCGCCCAAAGCTCGCCGAATATGTCGTTGACGCTGTACACTACATGAAGAATGCCCAGGACCGGGACTGGAAGATCCTGATCGAGGGTGCGGTACGTCAATTCAGGACACGCCTGACTTCACTTTTAACCCTGATGAGCCAATCTCAAAGTCCACACTCGAGCTTCTTGCTCCCGAGATTTTCACACTACTCCTTCGTTCAATGTTCACTCCAGGTCACTACTGACTCATTTCTTTACAGAATGCTTTGATGCTCGACATCGACTACGGCACCTACCCGTATGTCACCAGCAGCAACACGGGATTGGGTGGCATCTTCACCGGTCTCGCTCTGCACCCAAAGAAGATTGAGTGAGTCATTTCCCAGACACCAGTGGTTTCCTCGTGGCTCATGGCCTGTGTCTCACGCCATTGAATGCGAAATCGACCACCAAATTGACAATGCTAACTCCTCTGCTCATAGGCAGATCATCGGTGTCGCAAAGGCTTATGTACGTCTCGACCTGCCCCTTTTCATTTCCCTCATGCCACTTCATCGTTACCTATGGTGTCTAGCCATGAGATAGATCCAAACTACTCGGGAGCTAGTTTTTCAATGCTGACTATTTTATCCCCTTAGACTACAAGAGTCGGTGGTGGACCGTTCAAGACCGAAGACCTCGGCGAGGACGGCACGAAGCTGCAGGAAATTGGTCCGTCTTCTCATTCCGTCCACAAACTGAAAAAATGTGCTAACCTCAACTAGGCCGTGAATGGGGTGTGTCCACAGGTCGTAAACGTCGATGTGTACGTCTTTCAGACCTCATCTCAACCTTCAGCAATGTCTCCACCTCGATGTTCAATCCTCGGCCTACGATTAACGACTTTTCACGAGTCTAAGCTCCAGATTAGTTTACAGACTTCTAGCATGATCAATGTTAGCTAACAGTTCATCTTCGATAGGGCTGGCTCGACCTCGTCGTTCTCCAGTACTCCAACTCCATCAACCAGTACACCTGCTGGAACTTGACCAAGGTGGGCTGACTCGGAACGGTCTAAGACGGCGAGAAGCTAATCATCCCATAGCTCGACTGCCTGGATACCTTCAAGACGATCAAGGTATGTGTCCGTGCTCCTCGATGACTAGCTCCTCAGACTGACCATTCAGGTTGCCACCGCTTATAAGCACCCCAAATCTGGTGAAGAGATTGGCTTCCCTGCGGATCTTGTCCTGCTCGAGCGTTGGTACGTAGGATATCCTCCCGCCCCGAAGTCGCTTCCTGAATCATTCCTATGCAATGAACTGAAAATAGGGGTACTAACAAACATGTAGTGAGGTTGTGTACCAAGAACTGGAAGGTTGGCAGCAGCCGACAACGCACACCAAGACCTTTGTAAGACACTCACGCTACGGCTCTTCCACTCTTCGCTCCTTGCGACGGAACTCAGCTGACACGTGGAATTAGGAGGGGCTTCCGCAACGAGCACGCGAGTATGTCGAGCTCATTGAGAAACACACTGGAGGTGAGACCCCATGCCATTATATCCCTTGCCGTCACCTGCTACCTCCCCAAATAATCCTCGTCGTGAAGTGCAACTGCTAAATTTTTGACTAGTCCCTGTCGCTTTCATAGGAACGGGTCCTGACCGAGAGGATATGATTACTCGTCCTCTGCCTGCCGCTTGAGCCCAAGCTGTTGGGCATCAGTCTTGGTCGAAGGAAAGCAGTCGGGGCGTATGATGAAGCTCGTGGCGTCTTCAGGCTGACACATTGGCCTCTCCACATATCGTCATCAGTTTTTGGCATGGCTTGCTTTGCCTCACTAGACCCAGGTCTCGGAAAATAGATAAAATAGACTTCTCGCGAATCATGGTGCTCTTTTGATTCTAATCCCAAGATTTGTGGCCGTGAACATTAATTCTCATTGACGGTACGAAGCTGTCTTCGTTTCTCAAAATGTTTAGGATTGTAATAGCTCATCAAAGTCAATGCTCTACTATGTTTTGTTTGTTTTGTATTTAACGTGGGGGATTGCTCCTCAGTAGTGCAAACCACGCCTCCCAGAGCCTCTGCATCGCAGGGTTGTGGAGGTATCAAGATAATAAGTACAGTCAGTCCCGCTCACGAGCCCATCCCCGTTATTGCGGCGGTATGACCTTGGGTCATCCATCTGGTCCTTCAAGAACAGCTATCTATCAGGGGCAGATTAATGAAAAGAATTTGCTCTTCTCTTTGAATTTTGCCCATTCTGTGCTCCTCTCCCCCAAGTATTGTAAACAAGCTGTCCTAGGCAAATACCTGGGCAGTAGCCGATGTTTTCCCAGCCTCTTACAAAAGAAAATGTGTTGTGGTATTTTCTTCTCACCACAGCTGTAGTGATCATTTGAGTCTGTATGCCCAAAGCATTCGTGGTATCTGGCAAAGTCGCCATGTCGAGATCTGGCTGCTAGAAGTCTGTGTAAAGTACTCCTTTTAAAAGATATAAGGTCTCTTTTAGTTACTACATGTGAGTATACTTCTTGATACCTAGGTTCTGATTGGTCTTTCTATTATTGATTGAATTCTTTCTTGTCCTTTTTTTTGAGATCTCTCTTGACCCACAAGATTGTGGGAAGGTTTGTTGTGTCTGATTCTAGCATGGCACCCTCTTTTATTAGTGTGTTAGCAGCTTTGTTGCCATCAATATCTCTGTGTCCAGGAATCCACTTGACGGTCACTCCAGAAGTGTGTGCTGTGGCAAGTTCTTGAAATCGTAGAAAAATATTCTGTGATGTCTCGGGTGGAGTCCCATTGAGCCCATCAACCACTGACGTGTTGTCCAGGCAGACATATAGCTATTTTCCGTGTCCAATTGCCCTGGCTGCTACAAGACCTTGGAGAGCACCATAGACTTCAGCATCTACTACTTCTGCTTGCAGAAGTCTACCCTTTCCCCGGTATACTTCTTGAGTAGTGTTGCCTTTCCTGATGGTGTAACCCCATCCAGTGCGGGTTGTACCTTGGTCAACCAATTGTGATCCATCTGAGTAGATGACGAGGTCAGTGTTCACATTTCTCTCCTGTAGCCATTGCTTGAAGAGCTCTGTTTCTTTGTCTTTGTCTTTACGGACTGGGGGCTTCTTCCATGAAGGCCTGGTAAGTGTTGGTCTCTGGAAGTCAGGGACTAGCTGGAAGCTCCTTTGTAGCCTTGTTGGATCCTTGCGGGCTTGTATTTGGAGCCTGCCAACAAGAGGGTGTCTCTGGTCTATTCGTCCTAGTCGAAGGCCGTGACGTCGTCGTATTGACTCTGCAAGAACTCCAGCTGGGGGAATCTGTGATTCAAAGTATAGGATATGTCCAGGATATGTTTTCCAGACCGGCAGGATAGCCCTGATGGCTGTTCGTAATACAGCGTCTATCGTTCCAAGAAGCCCCTTAATACGATATGCTGATGTCCCACCTGAGTTCCTGATTTTTTTGCTTCCTGGGTACCAGGCCTTCAAGCCGTATGTAAGAATAGGAATAACACAAGCTTTCACAGCCCTCCTGGTCGACTTTACTGGGAATCCTTTGACTGTGTTGCATAGTCCTCACAGGTGATTTGTTACCTTATTAGCTTTCTTGGCCCAGTGAGAAACATGATCTTTAAAGTTTAGTTTCTATCCAAAAAGACACCTAGCCATCGCATGGAAACCTTGGCTGTTTTGTTCATTGTCCTGTGGCAGACTGGAGGGTTGTCTGAGTTTTTTTTTCTTAAGAAGTGCATAATTTCAGTTTTGTTAGGGTCAAATTCAATAGCATTGTTATGTCCCTATTGGTTGAGCAAGTGAAGATTTATAGAAGCCTCTATAGCTGTTTCCTTAAGGTTCTTTCCAATGCAGAGAGTCGCTAGGTTATCTACATATCCAAAGCGTCTCTTTTTTATACAAAGTCGGGCACAGATTGGCTCTGTATATAGCATGTAAAGGATTGGAGAGGCTGGTGAGCCTTGTGGTAGCCCACAAGTGAGAGCTTTAATATCAGGCACAATACCTTTAAACCGAACCCTTGCGGACCGCTCGGACATGAATGACTGGACCCATCTTATGAGAAAGCCCGGCCAGCCCTGTTCTCTCATACGAACCACCAGCCGTGTCACGGCGAGCATACTGGGGAGCTGGGACATGGCCCGCAGCAAGCAGCTATTACTCTATTGACGAGAATATCAAGGCTAGAGAAGAAACGAAGAGAGAGAGAGAGAGAAATAGGTACTTGATTGATTGATTGATTGTATTTATCGTGGGTGCAGTCCCTCCCTAGGGCAAACCACGCCTCCCAGGGCCATTGTATCGCAAGGTTGTAGAGGTGTCAGTCTAGATACATTTAGATCCGCGCACGAGCCTATCCTCGCTGTAGCGGTACCAACCTGGAGTGACCAGATGGTTTTAGTCAATACCCAAACACGATTCTGTCAGAAAAACCTCCTGTCCAGTGACAAAGCGACCCAGTGAACCTCAGTCCTCTGGTGTACACATCGTTCCAGTAGCCATTCGATATATGTCGCATTAGTGGGTGAAATAGGTGTTTGTTATCTGCTGGCGAGGGAAACCACAAAGGGAAAAACCTCGCAGGAGTGGGTGTTGTGGAGACAAGCTGCTTGGCTATCAGGCTCTGCGATAAGGGGCCTCTCCACTGTCGTGTGCTGGTTGTCGACTCGCACAAGCCGGGTCAGAAGGGGGCCATAACAGGATTCGAACCCACTTGTTCTCGTCGCCCACCGCACAAACAAGAACACAACCAGGCACATTTGACCATTGCGCCATACGGCCAGTTATTGAAAGAAGTGCCTGCTTTGTGCCTTTTGGTAGCTTTCCCAGATGCTGATAAATCACAAGTCTAGTTGTAATCTGTCAGTGGTCTGGGTGGTGCTTGATTAACAGGTCGGATGGAAAGGATTCCATCTGAGATGTATCTAAATACCTAAATTACAGTGGTGAGGTACCTGGGGCAACAAAGGGTTGCCAGGCAGCCTTCATCAGGTAACCTCCAACATATCTGGTGGGGTTACCAGAATACTCCATATGGGTCCATGCACTGGATCCACAGCTTTAGCGCAGATATCGAGGTTGCGCCCTAACAGCGGGGTGCCAAAAAAAATAGTTGTTTTTGGCAAGTGTGTGGAGGTACTCAATATCATTGAGATCCTCTACAATCTAGTCACAGGCCTCAGCAAGTACACCGTCCTCCGCCAGATCGAGACGATTTTCTGTCAGCATCGCCGCGAAAACATCGCCTACAGAGGTCTTTGGACTCTCATTTGGGCCAACTCGATGTTTTATTTCGCCCTATCCTTTGCTTTCAATTTTGCATGCGTCCCAAGAGAAAAGATATGGCATTCGACAGTACCGGGCCGATGCACTGATACCAATGCGAGCATCATAACCGCCGGCGCACTCAACGTCGTATCGGACGTAACTATCTTCCTTCTTCCCATGGCTGTCCTTTGGGGCATACAGCTACCGACGAGGGCCAAGCTCGGGGCATTTGCAGTCTTTGCAGTTGAAATATTGTCAGTCCTGGCGATTCTCCTCCACTCCAGGAAGGTTCAATGAAGCGGATGCTGACAGACTCCAAGGGCCAATATCGCGGGCATACTGCGGCTCTACTACTTGTGAGATTTCAAAGTGTTCTATTAAGGAGAGGAATTCCAGCTACTCTGGAGCGGCCAGAATGGCCCTATATATATCCAAGATACTAAAGGAAAGGATACGTGGCCTTATATTGGCCACGTATGTGACTGAGTCACAAATGGGGATGGTGATCCTGAAGGATGACTATGGACGGGCTAACGTAGCCCAGAGTCCAACACTACTGTGTTGAGCTTTCGCGCAGCGAGGACATATCGTTTGCCCTCGAGCCCGTTTCTTACACCGGGTATATGAAATCCCTCCCAGAACAGGCCACGGAGCATTGCTGACCGTACTGGATCTTGTAGGCATGCGGAGTTCCCCAGCGTTTTCCTCGTTGCCTCCTTGCCATTATTCCACTCTTGTTCAGAAGCATTTGCGGGAGAGACAGGCAGAAATCCTACGCCTTGTCGGATGGTAGCACCTTTAGAAGGTCGCATAAATCCAGGAACAATCCGGGCGACGAACAAGGCATGGATAGGAGTGAACATGAGAGTGTAGCCAATTTGAGACCACGCGGAGTCAGCGATGCGGTGGGAGGCAACGAGATTGTTGTGTCGAGCGAGATCCTAGTGTCAGATGAGGTGAATAATGGGAGTGAGGCATATGACTATACGCGTAGTTGGGAAGGCGGCCAAAAGGTTCGAAAAACGCCGTTTCTCAAATAAGCTCTTCAAGTCAAAACTTATGCTATCGAAAAAGCTTTAACATCCGGCCTTATGTCTCTTTCGAAAGCTTCATTATCATTCTATCCGTTCGTGAAGTGAACGTAATACTTGAAACGCTCGCCGCAACAATGTTCAACATTATAGTCTCTGGGATTTTTTTTGCGCAGCCTTTACGGCCTTGACATGATAATTACAGATTCAAATTCGACAGGAGCAATATGATTGTCTGCATGTGGCACGTCATACAGGATGGACTACACAGCTCTGTCACGAAGACTCCTCAATCGTCATCGCATCTACAGCAATATAGAAGAGCTCTCATTTTAATCACCATTTTGTTCTAAAGAGGAGCTTGAGTTGGTGTTTTAAGCCTTTGAATCTGGGAGGTTCCGACCACCTCGACCTTAATCTCACGAAACGAACCAGCTTCTATATGGCCAATGAATTCAATTGCTATGCCTTCGTGTTTTCGCTACGGTATGTATGCGCTGGCAACAGCCGCCTCCTACCCTCAGACCAAAGAGCCACAACTTTCATGATCACCTCAACGACCGTAAGAGGGCGCCCTTCCGCTCTCGGCCCCCCTGGGATCTGCAACCTCATCCTACTCCCCAAGTATTGTCTTCTTCCATTCCTCCCGCGATTTCGCAGCATGCTTGCGAACATGGTCCCGCACCTGATCAGCAAATCCTTCTTCGTCATAAGGATAACCAAGTGCTGTCATCGTTCTGATTCGTTTGATGTGGTCAGGTTAACGCAGCAAACCAAAGAAGACGTACTTGGTACTCGTATGGATGGTTGTTATCTGGTGGAAATACACGGCACACGTGACCGCGCATGTGGCTTCTAGAAGTCGTATTTAGCCCCGCTGCAGCTTATACAGCCATACACACACAGCCTGCCATTTATGATAATAGCAAATTACTGCGGATTAGGTGTTTTGGATCGTCCTCTGTTAAGATGCAGCTAGGCATGCCCTTATGCGGAGATATAACGAGAGATAGGGGGTAGGGGGTAATAAAGCTGCAATCTATATTCTAGCGTGGTAATTTCACATTTCCATGCGTCCTAGAAGTTAATGCCAATCTTTAATCTGTTAGAGACTTCACTGACACGGATGTATTCCTTTATTAGCTGTCCTTTCACTTCACTACGTCGGTGTGCTGGTTTGTGTCGGCTATTTATGTCTGTCAACAGCCGAGCAGATCTACTTTCCATTTGCTGTGTTCTTCCTTGCAAACCCCCTCTTCAATCGTTGACCGCATTTTTAAGCATTGCTAAATCTCTAACAGCAGCATGCACAATGCATGGTATTGAAGTGCCCAGGTAAATACCTATGTATACAGTGCGACACGGATTAACAACGAGAGCAATCTTGTCGAGGGATCATCAGTGCTGGAATATCGCATGGCCATGACCCATTGCCCAAAGATGGTTTCTTAGGGGCGGACTGGGCATCTGTCGATCGAGCCTACATTTGCTAAATGCCATGTGCTGATGGGCATTGCATCTTGAGACATCGTTGACTGTTGTCTCAGAGTTCTACTCTGTATCGCCAAGGATTTGGCAGAGCTGAGAGACCACAACGTCGATACATCTTTGAGCATATACTGAAAAAGGAGTGAGAAAAAACTGATTTCCCATTGTCTCTGCCGTTGTTCCAGAATTCTACCCAGTCTTGACTCTACCCAACTTCCAAGCAACGTTTTCCGCTTATACGAATCAATCAGTCTGACCGCCATCGACATAATTCAAGGCTTTCCAAGACGCTCATCGACAACATTTCCAGCCCGCTTTACCACCGTCTTCTTTGTTGCCATCTGCCAAAACGTCTCGACGAATCCTCTGGAAACAACGGTCTTAGTCCGGAACGCCTCGTTCTCGCCCATCAGAGCCGTGTGCGCTTCAGGGAGCTGATGAAACGGGACTTGAGCATGGAGATGGTGGACCGCATGGTAACCGTCATTATGAGGGTGCACTGAGAAATTTTGCCATCAGCGCACAGTCCTCAATGCATGAGATGGGGGACTTACTGAACCACAGATGCGAGAGCCCAAGGTTGGAGCGCGAGTTCCCAAACTTGCCGTTCATGTCCATGCCACAGTGCTCGGCTGCCTCAGCCCAGTAGCGGAGAACAGGCAGGACGACGAAGAACGGGACGGCCCAGTACAGACCCACGAGCAGGGCAGACTTCTCGCTGAAGTACACGCCAGCCAGCACCGCAGCCCAGTAGATCGCCTTGCCGGGGTACGCAGCCCGCGAGGTCCAGAAGTCGACGAACGAGGTACTCAGGTACTCCCAATGGACGTATCCGGAGAAAGGTAGCGTGAACAGGTAATACACCGGGTCTTCGGGGATCTTATCAAGGCCCAGTTCGAAGATTCGTATAAGATCCGGGTCCTTGGTTGGATCGCCGAGGTGCTGGTGGTGGATGAGATGGGCCCGGCGGTAGTCCTCCAGGACCTTAAGGACGGGGAAGGCATAGAGAAACTGGAGGTTGTAGTGCGTGGACGGGGTCTTGAACATGTTAAAGTGGGATGCTTCGTGGACGAGGCATTCAAAAGCGCGCAGTCGGGACGCGATGATCAGGCAGGCGGCGGTGTAGATGGTCCATTTTACGGCGTTGGGATACTGGTTGGTCCAGTCTTTCTCTGAGAGGAATATGCAGGATCCGATGACGGCGTAGTTGACGAAGATGGCGAGGAGGCCTTTTCCGGTGTCTCGAGAACGGAAGGTGTTGGCCACTTTCATTGCGTGTTGTAAGTATTGGGCCTCGACGACGGGTTCTGGTTTAAGGGGGACAACATCGAGCCGCCCGACCTCGATTGTCTTCACGGGCTGGGTTTTTGTCCGGATCATGATATCTGGAGATGTAAAGAACTAGTGCTTGAGAAGCTATAGAAGGGTTCGAAGGGCTGGTGTTTCTGTCTACACGATAGCCAAGGAGAGGGGGTTTAGGGTCGTATTTATCACCATCTTGCACAAGAAGTCAATAGTCCCCAAACAACCGTCCAGGAGACGAACCTCACGAAAAACTTGACGCTCCCCTTGTATCCGATTCCGGCTGAGGCTCGTAAGTCTTACGACCGTTCGGGTGCCATGTCTCGCAAAGCCTCGCGAGGGATTTCTCTTCCGCTGCACCAATGCGAAATATGCGCCTTCTGCTACATTGCGGGGAAAGGCGGAGATGACTCTTCGCACAATAAGCTTACCCTTCAGCGGTCGAGATCGGTCGAACGAAGCAAATTTTCATCACCGTGTCATCCCGAGGCGTGATTGCACTTCCCCCCCCCAGCATCATGTCATTTTTGTGACTAAAGAATGTCAGAGTGGCAACTGGTAAGCGGGAACCTGCCATTGATGAGGCGTGAAGGAATCATTCCAGACCCTCTTGATATTATCATCATCGGTCGTGCGACCGCAAGGTGCCACAGTACGTGGCGCATAGGATGCAAGCTTTTATGGATTATTGATTATTTAAACTGTGAGGCTTACTCCGCGGAAAGGATGCTCACGGTACCGGATGTGAGACTGTGGCGTAGGTGCTGAAGAATTCGAATAGCCTCGGCTCCAATATGCAAGGCACTTGTGGTATCATGGTATTTGCTTTTCAGGCAGACGGGTGGCAGTAGATGAGCCGCAATGGCCAGCGTTGGGGTGATGGCGAATGCCACGAATCAGTGTACACGCCAGGCGACGTGGCACCCCCTGTCAGCTACGCCAGAAACATACTTCTACTTACAACTCGTGAAAAGATTGCCCTGATAGTACGAGCTTTCTTTAGGTCGAGCACGTGGCTATAGTCGGGTATATCTACCCGGTACTTATAGGTAGTATAACAAGGTTAAAGTAAGGTTGGCTCGTTAAAAGAGGGCTAATCTTTAAAAGCTAACGGGCCGACTAGTAATTTGAAATTTAAACATTTAGATTTTTAAAACGTAAACCTTTTTTATTTTATTTATTAAATATGATAATAGCCTTAAAATGTACCTTAACGTAGTTTATACGTACGTCATAAAATTTAAATAAATTTTAAATTTTAAATAATATATAATAATTAAGTATTATATAATAGTCAAATAAATATTTCATAAACAACGGTTAGTTACGGTTTTAAGATATGTATTTAAATAAAAAGTCTTGTTTTTAAAGTATTAACTTAATATAAATAAAAAACTATATCGAAAATTACAATTTTTTTTCTTTATAACTTTTAACAAAATGATATTCTTAATATCGATTTAATAAGAACTTAATATATATAAATATAATACTTAATTAACGATATAACGTATTTTTAAAAGTAGCTTTCAGTAACAAAGCGTCGATTGTACTTATAAACGTAAGTTTAATAACGTCATTATTTTTAAACGCGTAAGTAACGTGCCATCTTAAAAGACTTTAAAGCTTAAAAACTAAATAAGACGATCATAAAAGATTAACGTGTCCAAAAATATCACGCGTTTAATAATAAGAGTAAACCGTTTTACAATAAAGTTAATAACGTTTTTAAGATAAAATAAAGGAAGTTAGCGATAAACTTATTTAAAAAAGCCATTAATTGTCTTTTTTTAATTTCGGCTACGATCTTACGATAATATGCCTTAAATGTAACTTACCACTGGCTTATTATATGTTTCTTTTATGTTTTTAATAAGTGTATTACGAGATTTATAACGGTTGTTAATCGATTATTAATTAAACTAATTTAAGGCTAAATATTTCCACGTTAGTCGGAGCGTTAATGCGACGCTAACGCTGATTATAATGGCTCGATTTATCCGATATATCGCTTTATACCGACGAGGATTTTTCTTTCGATTTCAACGTTAAATCGTCGATATAAATTTAAATTATAAGCCGATCTTTTTATCTTCTACGTTAATAATTTGGTTTATAAACTAATTCTGTTTGTTATTATCTCTTTTAATAGCTAGTAATTTTTATAAATTACGTAACGCAATAGTGTACTCTTTACTACCGTTATATAATTTATCAGCCTAGATTTTTCCTTATTTTCTTACTGTACGCTAAATGAATTTCCTTCTAGTTTTTGGTATAATAAATATAATTTGGGTTTTCCGTGATATTTACCGATATTTTTTTCGTAAATATTTACTCGCTTTTTACTTCTGATAACATTAATAAATAAATAATATTAGTCGGTATATTAAAATATTAGGACGTATTGATAACATATCATTTAAATAAATACGGGCTATTTATTTTACACTAAGATTCAAATATCGCTTAAACGTTTTATAAAATAAAGTAATAAATGACATAATTGTAATAAGTCTGAATAGTAGTTATAAAAGAAAGGAAAAGAAACGGCCGTTTTATACGCGATGAATGGCTTTTGTCATGATGCCTACGACGTTGTGGTGGAATCTGGTGTTGTATTCCCAAAATAACAAGGTGAGGAAGGAAAGGAATCCAAGTGTGCGTGCACTCGAATGGCTATAGCACACATAGTGGTTTCCTTTCTTATCTAATCTACACGTGACCTGATGACTAAGCATCAGTCCATCTAGGTGGATACGGTTGTACACCGTCACAGCTTTTTTATTACGATCGGTTAAGTTTAAAGTTTAAAATTTTCTTCCGAATACTTTCAATAAGTTTTGTATCGGTTTTAAAGTTTATAAATCTTCAACGTAATACGACTTGAATAATTTTTCTAACTATCTATTTTTTTCCTACTTTTTTCGCGCCGTTAATAGTAATCTGTGACGAGCCGTCTAACCTATAAGGCTAAAGGGTTCTATAGGGTTTATGTTCTGAGATAAGTCAACACAAAGGACGATAGAGGCTTCTGTCAACTAGAAGACACTCAGATGCTGGGGCTTGGTCTGAACTGGGTTCACTGTGTAGTCGAGTCGTAAGGAGATTTCTCCCACCTTAGGGTTGGCTAAGATGCTTAGATTGATCACTGAGGTAGAGACTGTCTATCTATCTTGTTGGGAAATGTCTGTCTTTATATATCCAATCTCTCCCTCACTGATTAGATGGCTCACCCTGGATCACCACGGTGATCCAGTGATCCAAATTCTTAGTCACGTGACCCAGGTTCTGCTGGTCACGTGATCTGTGTACCGTTGCTCCGTTGCTCCGATCTCTCCACTGATCAGCACCCCACTCTCTGGTCAACCTGTTTCTAATCGTCCCCTCTGTGCCTGCTATCAGGCCGCACTGTTCGTTGGTTCGTAACATAATCATTATAAACTATAAATGTATTAAAGGTTATTTTATACGTTTATTTACGTCTTAAAATATTGTGTATTAAATAAAACGATAAGTGAACCTTTTAAACCGTTTTTATAAGAGCTTCAATAGCATATATAAACAGTGCCGAAAAGAATTTTCTTTTTTAACGATGATCCGTATTTTTTTAATTTTAATAAAAAATACAAGAAGATATCTCTAATATCGCTTCCAAAAAAATAACTTTAAAACCGGCTTTACGTTAACGTCTATTAATTAAGTAAAAATCGACGGCCTAATTATCGCCGTTATTATAAAAGCTTTAACGCGTTTTATTTTTAAAAAATAAAAATGGCAACGAAATAATATTAGAATATTAAGGTATATACGTTGCGCGCGGTAAAAAGCAAAAGGTTTTATTATAAAAAGATTTTATACAATACCGATATAAAAATAATTACTTAATTTATGACGTTATAACTTTTGTTTGCTTAATTCAACATAATACTAACGTAAATATGTTTATATTTCTAACTTAATACTGTATTATATTTTACGGTAACCTTTAAAGCAAGGCCAAAAAGAAAAAGAAAAAAATAAAGAAAAAATAACGCTTTTCTTCGTATAATGAGTAATAACATAATAGTTTACGCTTTTTAGAACCATTTTATTAAAAAATTTAATAACTATATTAAAAGTAATATTAAAGATAAAATTAAAAAAAGGACGAAAATCTGTAAGACTTAGGTAATTAAAACCCAGATTTTAATCATTTATCAACGTTATGATAAAAAAGCCTACTTTAAAATAAAAAAAATTAAGCTTTTGTAAAGTGATAACTAAAATAAAAGCGACGTGAAATAAGATCGATTTTATAAGGGAAAAGTAAACCTAAGTCTGTTTTATTAAATACGAGGCAGTACCTTTCAAACGGTTTAAAAGATTTACGTATTAATTTTAATTAAAACGTCGAAGTTTTTAAAATTAAACGATAATATAAAACTGTTAATAGTATAATAAAAGGTTCTAAATAACGAAGTACGTATAAAAGCTTTAAATCGACGGGGTATATATAAAGGTCTTTTTTAAAACCACGATAAAAACTTTCGTATAAAAAAAGCATGTAAAAAGCGTTTTTACAACGAAAAGTACGATAAAAAGCACGTAAAAGCACGATACAAAAGGTTTTTTGAGTAAAAAAACGTAAAAAAAGATACCTTTAATTTAATTAAAGGGGTAACGATAACAACATATTACTATGAAAGATAACCTACTACTTATTTATTTAAGTAATAATAATATCAATAGATTTTAATTCTTACTCGTTTTTAAGCTATTCATAGCTTTATTAGTTTGTTTAACATTATATACTTCGTTAAAACACGTGTTCAATTCAACAATAGTTTTAATATATAATCTAGCGTGGTTCGTATGTATGTAAAGATAAGTAGGTTTTATATAATAATTAAGTAACTACTTATTTAAATAACTGTTAATTACGGACTTAAGTTACTTATTTAAGTAAGGATTCGTTTTTATAACTATCAACTTAATACGAATGAAAAGCTACCTCGATCTTAATTTATCCTTTATTTTAACCTTTTATAACTTCTTATATTATTTAATATGATAAATGTTCTTAGCTTACTTTTACTTTAAAGAAATAAGCTTTATGTTTTATTCATGTAGATAATTAAAATAATCACCAATACATTACTTCATCAAACGTTAATTTACGCTTTTAACCTGGTTCTAAGTTCGAATGATAATATAAATACTTAAAAAAAGAAATTCGAAATATTTTAAATTATTCGTTATGAGTAGGAATAATAAAGGCTGGTTTAGTTAAAAAGATTATAATAGTACGGCTATAGCGAGCTTAGATAAGTAAATATAATATTGTAAAAAAGTTAAGGTATTTAATTGATTATAAATTTATAATAGTATTGAATAATTAAACCATTATATGTATATATTACTTAATAATAGCGTTATATTTATTATATATAACAAGTTTTAACCTCTTCTATACAATATTTAAATTTTGAATTATTTGAATAAGGTTTTTATATTTTTCTTATCTAGTTAATCAGCTGTATATTGCTTAGTTATTAATATATTACGCGCGTTTTTTACGGATTTTTTTAATATTTAATATATTACGTCTTTAACTCTTATTATAACTTTTAAATAACTTAATTACTTTTAAGAATCGAAGGGTTAAGTTCAAAGTTACAACGGGCCGACTACATAAGCAACGGGGTAATTTAAAACAGCGCTTATAAGAGGGCCAGCCCGGTAACACAGCGTCTCTTTAGAATGACCCCCGTGCGTAGATAGACCAATAGAATCGAGAGCCTCAATGCATGTCAGATTTGGGTGAATCCTCGTCTCACATTGACAATCCCGACAGCATCTTCTCATCCTTCGTACCTAAGTCAGGTCCCTGTCCAATCTTCCCAAGAAAGCAACGATCCCTCCACTACCAACCTTCCGTACGGCAACTCAGCAACAGGCGGAAACATGTCCAAATTCCTCATCTCCAGCGAAGTGGCGGAGCTGCTTCCGCGCATGCAGGTGGTCGTCGTCAGCGTCAAGGGTCTCGACAACAGCGGTGGGAAGCCCAACGTAGCTGCACACGTCCAGGTACGCTGAAACAAACCATGCACCCATCTTCTGTTAGCCTTGCTCACAATACGTGCCCTCTCGCGCAGCACGTGGTCGACAAGACAGTCGAGCACTTCGCCTCCCGCAAGTACGCCAACGCGCAGTCACATCCGCGCATCGCCCTGTACCGCAACACGCTCAAGGATGTCGCCAATGTCTCCACCAAGAAGTACCCCCAGTCCAACGAGAGCCTGGTCAAGCGCGTGCTGAAGGAAAAGGCGGCGCCTCGACCCATCTCCCCCGCTGTGGACTTCTACAACGCCGTCAGCATCGAGCATGCCGTGACCGCAGGCGCCTTCGACCTAGACGAGCTCAAGGCCAAGCCGGAGCCTCTGGAACTACGGGTGTCCAAGGTCGAGCAGGACACCTTCGTCCCTCTTGATGCTCCCCGGGCAGAACCTGGCAAGGTTGATGTGAAGGAGATCCTGTATGCGCAGGGATCTACGGTGCTGACGCGGCATATGGCCTGGAGGCAGAGTGCCCAGGCTCTGGTCACGCGCGAGAGCAATAACATCATGTTCATGAGTGAGGTATTCAACGAGGGTGCGGTTGGGGGCGAGCCGTCGGAGCTAGCCGTGTCTGTTGCCACCAGCTTGCAGAAAGGCTTGAAGGAGCTGCTCGGCGTGGACAGCACTGTGGAGTTTCTGGGCCTGAGCCTTGGTAAACTCGAGATCGAGCTGTAGACAGTCTGATGACGCCTTCAGTTGAGGCTATCCACTTCCGTGCAGCGCGAAACCCAGAAATTGACCCGAAGCCACTCATCTGTGAGTCAAGTAGCCAGAATGTACACTTCCTGGAGATGTTGCTTTAATAGGAAGTCAGCCGCGAAAATTCTTCGCTACGCTCTGCCACATGTAGACTTCAGCTCCATCTGGCACGTCTGTGCCTCGCATGGAATTCCTTCTATGCACCCGTAGGAATGTTTATTACGTACAATTTTCAGCCGTTGCCGCTTACTGGTCGGTCGAGGCGCTGACAGGGTTGCAAGGGCTGACGCCTGCTCCTCGGGTCCTCCCATCAGCCCATACATATGCGTGTTCATCCCTGCATCATCACACGCTTTGCCTTAATCTGAGCTCCTTACATCTGGAACATGTCTTATGATAAATTCTCCCGTTAGGTCGATACGTGAGACGCGCATATGCCAATCAGACGCAGTTCCGAGGGCATCCCTAGTGGCGACATCTCTTCCAACCATCACCGGATCTTAGGGACGGCCTTAACTACAAGGTCTACGTTTCAACCCTATTTCCTTGCCTGGTCGTATGTCAACTACTCCTGAGCGGCCCGCCCTATTCTCTTGCTTGCACGATCGCGACTTGGATACAGGATTGACACCAGGCGACCCCTTTTCCTTTTCCTTCTACTCCACCCCGGAACCACGATACTGTGCGCGCATACGTCGAAGACGCCTTTGCGCGTTTCAATTGTCCCACGATGTCTGCGAATGGAGCATGGAAGCGCCTGCAGCGCGGCATGCCGGCCATTATGCTAGGCACGCTGTTTAACGTTCTGGATGCAGTCTCGACAGGCCTGCTCGTCTTCCCAAGCGACGGCAGAGCCTTCGCAGGACTGCAGAACAAGTCAATGTCTACATACATCATGAGGTGAGAGATTAACACCCGTGTTCTATGAACGGCATCCTGACTGCATCTCCAGCTCAATCCTTAGCCAAGTAGCAATGACACTCGGAGGCTCCCTCTTCCCCGGTGCACTCGGCGCCATGCTGATCGAGGTGCTCCCTTTCATGCGAGGCGTGGCGTCAGATATACGGAATGCACTGGGCGACGACAACCCGGCGGTCGTGCCTACAGTGATGGTCGCCTACGCCATGTCCAGTTTCCTAATCGGGATTGTCTTCTTGCTGCTCGGTGCTCTTGGTTTCGGTCGACTGGTAAGTGGAGGAAACTCCAGCGTTACCTCAGATGACGACGTACTGACATGTGAGATTACCGCAACAGATATCATACTTCCCCCAGACGGTTTTGACAGGGGCCATCGGCGGTATCGGCGTCTCGCTCTTCATCCTGGGTCTCGAGCTGCCTCTGCCCAGTGACCAGCATCTGTCGCTCTCCAACGCAGGCACCGTACTGTTCAGCAAGCAGCATGTTCCGCTCCTACTGGCTTCCCTTCTTCCAATCTTTTTCATGTGCTACTCAGTGCGATCCGAGACGCTCAACAAGCTGACGAGAGGGGCCGTACAACACCCTTACTACGTTCCCCTGTATTTCCTAGCCATTGCAGCTCTGTTCTGGATCATTGTCGGGGGCTTGGGCGTCGAAAGACTTGGCGGTCTGCATGGCCTCGCTGCCAGTGGCTGGCTCTTCAGCACTGGAGAATCCCTCGGTGGTGGGAAGACGAACCTGGCTGATGCGCTGAACTACTGGAGCTTGTTCGACTTTCGTTTGGTTGAGATCTCTGCTCTCGGCCACGCCGTCACGAACTTCGTTCTACTGGTGGTTATTGGAGTGTTGAATCTCCCCGTCTATGTTCCAGCTCTGGCCCTGGCTCTCGACGTACCCTACAGCATGTGAGTCGCTTACTGTCCTGTTCAGGTTCTGTCATATTTTGCTCCCTCTTCGTACCTCTTGATGTAACTGACGTCGGTAACCAGGAACCATGAGTTGATAGGGCAGGGTGCTGCTAACATTCTAGCTGGGGCGGTCGGATCGCTGCCCAACATTCTAGTAAGTGTTTCAAAGTGGTCCCATTGCTCTTACTTCCCTCGACCCGCTTCCCCTTTCAAAGACGCTGACCAGGGTGCCAGCAACTTTCCTACTCTGTTTTCTTCACCCGAGCAGGGGGCCGAAGAATTGAAGCAGGCGTCGTCATCCTGTTGACTCTCGTCTTGTTCTTCGTTTCATCCTATCTGCTACTATACATCCCCACTATCTTGGCCTCAGGCCTTGTGCTCTTCCTCGGCATCGAGCTCACCCTGGAGGCGGTGTGGGAGTCGGCTAAAGACCTAATATGGACGGAGTGGCTCGTTGTCATGGCCACTCTGCTTGCTTGCGCATTCGTTGGGTTTGCTCCTGGGGTTGGGGTGGGCATCGCTGCCGCAGTAGTGGTATATACTGGCTGGGGATGCTGGGATTTGGTGAGCCGTTATATCTGGTGCCCAGGTTCAACATAATATGGCTGACATGCTTTTTGCAAGAGAGCGAGACCTGGTTACGTGGAGCGCAACTTGACCATCTTGGACCAGCACTCCAAGCATCTGCATCACCACTCGCATCGCCTACGAGCCAATGCTGGTTACTCGCGTCTTCCGGACACGGCCCCCGAGGAGTCAGGGGTCAGTGATTTGGAAGAGAAGCTACATCCACAGATCCGGCTTGTCCACCTCAATGGCTACGTTTGTGAGTGCACCCAGTTATGCACGCGATGAAACGGGTTTTCGCTGACCATATGCCAGTCTTCGGCGTCATTCCCTCGGTGGAGGCCCAGCTCATTGCTCGAGTAAAGTCCAAAGGTGCTAGTATAGACCCCGGCGCGCCGCATGAGTATGTAGTTGTTGACCTGCAATCCGTCAACCGCGTGGAAACCGCAGCTGCCAGGGTCATCCGCACAAAAGCCAGAGATACCTCCGGAGTTACTCTCGTCCTGTGCGGCCTTTCAGAAGGGTCTGGCACGGCAGCCGACCTGGTCAGGTCTGGCCTAGACCTGACTTTTGCGCCCGCGGATGGCGCATTCCCTTCAGAGAAGGAAGGCTCTATCCGGGCTTTCGATGGCTGCGACTCAGCCTTGGGGTGGTGCAAAGCTGATGTTGCTCGCCGGGAGATAGGCACGCTGAGTGAGCCGGTTGTAAAAGGTAGGCTTTGATATTGCTTTTCTAAGTCTAGGGGATTCCAGACTAACACGATGCGACAGGACACGCTCGCCAAAGGTTCCTTGAATTGTTTCCACCAAGGTCGAGTTCCATGAGTGGCTTGTCACTCGATGAACATGACGATTCAATCGAAGCCGAAGCGATGGAGCCAAGTATTAATGGCTTTGAAGTGAAGCTGTACAAGGCCGAGTCGAACACCATCCCTCGACCAACAACGGAGGCCAGCGTCCATTTCACCTTCGTCAGCTCCGGTAGCCTGGACATCCCCTCTTGCACCACTCAAACTACTACATCCGCGGCTGCGCCTCGAGTGAGGTATAACCGGGCCTCGCTGCGTGCCACCGTCATAAACGTCTTTCGTCAGAGTTTGGACATTGTCATGCGAAGACCGAGGAGTGATGAGGCGCTGCAGAAACCTTCATCAGACAACGAGGGTGCCTCTGACAGCGAGGCGACCGATGTTCCTACACCCAATAAGAGGCAAGCCTACCCTGGCCATACTACTTACGTCCCTCCACAGGTCTCCCAGGGACTTTCCTCGGTTCAAGAACCACCGTACTCGGGATCTGACAAGGCTGCGGACGAGATATGTACCGCCATTTGAAACGCGGGGTCTCAAGTAAATATGTGGCCGGCGGATTGCCTGGAAGCTGTGGAGTTGAACGATATTGGCGGTTCATGCTGGCTTGTAGAGGTGCCTTTCCTGTGTCGGATGCCGCGCTGTCTTGGTCCTCCATAGAGCAGCTTCTGGGGCAAGCCATTCGTCGGGTCGCATTGGAGATGAGCGCTGAGACATGAGCTGGGGAAGACGTAGATGCCATATAAAATACTAGATATGTAAAGCAATACAATAACGAGATATTATATATCTATCTATTTATGCCAGGTGTGTGCTACGTAGAAAACGGGTAGGTGATCCCGGCTTTCAGTGTAGACAGATTATAAACCATGCTATGGTTAGACATGAAGTCTGCCTCAAGACAATTCTATTAATAAAATTCGTGCCAGCCACAACCCCTGGCTTGGCTTGCCATGCTCTCCGCCATTTTCCGTCATTGTTGACTGTAAAGTCGGTATCTGCCCTTAGACCTCACCCCCTTGGTTCTTGCGTGCATTGTTCTGTTCATTTGTCACATTTCTAAGTATGCCTAGCCTTCAAAGGCCCCCTTTACTGTTGAATGGCGCACAAGCCACCGTGGCGTTCAGGGAGGTGGCAATGCACCAACAAGGCCAATAGGGCATTTTTAGGCCACCTAGCCCACAAAAGGATTTTCACAGAGACACAACACTCAAATCAGAATCACCAGAATACACGTTATCAACCAGATCAACCATAATACACGCTGTTTAACATTTACGCCCCCATGCCCCTTTCACAGTTGAAGTGAAATAATGTCATTGTTTCTTTGGCATAGACGTCGGCACTTTGTTGCCTTGACCAAGACAATAGTGAGAGATTCTTCTCTTGCATAAAAAGCCGTCTACTCCCGGTGTGACATGAGCCAGGCATCGGAGACCACAACAAGTCAACTCCAGATTCCTGTCGACTAAGCAAGGTAGGTGATAATATCAAGACTGCAGAGCAGTCTTTCTTTTCTTCACATCTGCCTATATGTACTTCAGGTCTAAGGTAAGTAAGTCCAACATGTCGAACTCATCCGAGCATTGGGGTTCGCCTCTGCCCTTGCGGTCGAAGAGCTTGACAACGGAAACAGACCAGGAGAAGTTCGAGGCACCTCAGCCGGGTCATGAGGACGCTATTGAGCATTTCTTCGATCTGGAGGGCGCCTCCCTGCCGCTGGCCGGTAAGGACGCATCCAACACTATCCCCGGGTTCGTGCCGATCGAGGGGCACAAGGTCGACCAGCACGTAGCTTCGTTGAATGAAGCCCTCCAGCACGAAAACGAGTCCGGAGGGAACGGTCCGTGGGTCTATCCCTGGAGTGAGAATTGCTGGATGGGCACTGTTCGTGCGACGTTGCCAGACCAGAAGATTGGGACGCCGAAGGTTGCGCTGCCGGCGGCCAAGGTCGACTGTAAATGTCAGCTTCTGGACTTTGGATCTGGGGAGAAGGAAAATTTGATACGATCGCCCGTTAAGGTTAATTGGTAGCTTGAATGTAAGTCAAAATCTGGAAATGGTGTGGAGAAATGCAGTACGCGGATTCCTTGCAAGTGAATCCTTGTGGATTCAGTGCATGGACCCATATGGAGTATTCTGGAACCCCACCAGATATGTTGGAGGTTACCTGATGAAGGCTGCCTGGCAACCCTTTGTTGCCCCAGGTACCTCACCACTGTAATATAGGTATTTAGATACATCTCGGATGGAATCCTTTCCATCCGACCTTTTAATCAAGCACCACCCAGACCACTGATAAATTACAACAAGACTTGTGATTTGTCAGCATCTGGGAAAGCTACCAAAAGGCACATCCTTACAGATCTCGTGACCATTAAGTGATTCCGGTATGCGCATTGGTTGATGGTGAGTTCATGCAGTGGCAGGCTGTCTGCAGCTGCGCCCCATCCCCTCCCCGACTCCTCATTCGAACCTCCAAGCTGCTCACATGCACGATACGTGAGACCAGAACACTTACTCAGACCACATTCCATCCATATCCCCAGGCCACAGTGTCCGTCTCGGACTCCAGTGCACCCGCCATGGCCGCAATGACCACCGCCCTAGCAGGCGCATTCCGCTCCGCGCGCCTCACATACCGCGCAATCGAAGACATCGAAGCTGACAAGGCCTTCGTCTTCCGGGCCCTAAACAGCGACCCCGCCGCCCTCGGCATGGCCTCCTTCGCCATCCACCAGCCGTGCACGCGGCAAAAGAGCGACAAAAACATCGATACAGCCCTCAAGGCCTCGCTGCTCAGCGTCTTCATCTGCCTGCCCAACAACGAGAACAATGAGAAGGTCAAAGACCCACGCCGATCGGCATGCTCTTCCTGAGCGACTCGGGCCTCGCGTCGCTGGCGTATTTCCGGCGCACGAGCTTGGGGGTTCAGATCGCGGACGCGCATCAGGGGAAGGGGTATGGATCCGAGGCGATTAATTGGGCGGTTGACTGGGCATTTAGGTGGGTGGGCGTGCATAGCGTGGGTTTGGTGACAGCTTCTTATAATGAGAGGGCTCTGGCGCTGTATAAGAAGCTGGGGTTCAAGGTCGAGGGTGTTACTCGCGAGGCGATTTATATGGATAGGAAGTGGTATGAGATGGTCCAGCTTGGGATGCTGGAGCAGGAGTGGGAGGCGCTGAGAGGGGGTGGTCCTAAGCCGGCTGGGCGGGTAGTGGATACACCCCACGGAAGAAGGGTACTGCCGAATCCAATGGGACGTGGACAGCGATGAGTTGCTTCCAAATATGTTACCAGATTATCGAGTCATTCAGGATGGAGCTGTGTTGTCTACATCAGACAGTGAGGCATGATGTATTGGACAGAAGCAGTATCGACATGGACGAATATCCTTTCGTGTGAGCTTTACTACCACGCAGTATTGATGCATCTATACTCTTTAAATATCGACAACCGACACGACGAACGACTTCAGCATCTGCCATGCTCGAGACTATTTCAGACCGGCGCATGAAAACAGGACAGGGATGGCGACTCGTTGACAGCAGACATACCCTACACAAGGGCAGGAAGTTTGTGAATCACCCAGGCTTGTACAGTCATCACGACGTACTAAACTCAGCCCTATAAGTCTCAGTACGCGCCATGTCGATGATATTCCAGAACACCCGTTGGAATCCTTGAAATACTGGAATAAGCATACTGGAATAAGCAGACTAGAATAAGCAGCTTTGATTTGATTCGCCATTTTTAATGCTTATTCCATTGTGCTTGTGCCGATTTTATGAATATCCCGTGGTTTGATAGAAGGGTGGTGTATGGAGACTTATGAGGGTTCAGTGTATCAACCACGCCTCAAGAATCCCTCCGATACCTACACCTTTTCTCCCCACAAAGACACTTCTTATCCAACCCCCTCCAGTACTTATCCGAGTAGTCGACCGTGATCTCCGCCCCGGCCTCAATGCCCTTACTAACCAGCACCACCCTCTGCGTGTCGAGCCACGCGAAGCGCTGGTACTGCGCGTTGGCATTGCAGCTATGGTTCACGAAGCGCGTGAAGTTGCCCTGCCGCCCCTGCCAGATCTGGTACGTCGTCGATCCGGCCGCATTGGCGCCCTCCATGACGTCAACGTCTTGCAGCCCGCGCGTAACGACGCCGACGAACTCGCCGACCGCGGCGCCGCGCTCGAAGGCGCACAGCGCCAGCAGGCCGTTGCTGCGCCCGTTGAGCGTGCGGAACACCTGTACTGGGCTGCGGTGAGGGCTGGCGCTCCCGAAGAGCGAGGGGAAGCAGTAGCAGTTGTTCTGCTTGAGGTCGTCGGACTGTTCTTGGCTGCAGGTGGCGCAGATGGGGAGGGGTGAGATTCTGGTCAGAGCGGCGTCTGTTGGCGGGGACCAGCGCGGGTCGTCGCCGCCCCAGGCTCGCTCGTCGATTATGCACTCCTCTATGTGTCTGAAGTTGAAGTATGGATCCCACTGCAGGTACATCGTGTGTAGCGGCGCCGGGGGTGTACCATCCGGGAAGACCACCCAGTCGTGTGGGTGGCCGTGGTAGACCCGCTCAGGGGATTCACCGATGATGGAGAGCAGCTGTCGCCAATTCGGGTGCGTCGTATCCGCCGCCACCTTGAGTGCTGGACGCAGACTGGCGAGACGCTGCATGCTTTCCTTGTCGAACCCAATACGATACTTGCAGAATCGGTAAATACCCATTCCAGCAAACACCAGCGACGCCCAGCCGCCGGCATCTTTGATCTCCTTGTAGCCTCGCCAGATGGCCATCTTGTTCCGTAGTTCCTTGTCCGACCACCCAAAGTCACTGCATGCTTCCACGAGCGCTGCCTTGCGATGCTTCGTGTCCGAAGTCGACGGGTTGGCTGTCTTGAGATGCTCGACGTAGGCGTCAAAGTACTCAACCCAGCGTGCCTGTACGATAACCTCGACCGACCTGCACGTCCGGCTGGCTTGAGTGACTTTCCTGCAGAACAGGTTCGTGTCGTTGAAAGGCCTTCCATTTTGGAATAGACTTGCGCCTGGGGGTTGAGTGAGGCCCGAAGAATGCATCCCTACTTGAGAGCCCTGCGCGCCCTGGAGCAGCGGCCCCGCCATGAACTGATCCATGAGCCCTTGCGGATCTATACTGATGCCGCCATGGATCTGTTCCCATATCCCGACGATCAGCTTGTCCAAGGTAGACGGCTTCAAAGCATAGCCGACGGACTCAGCTTTGCGTCGCTTGGGGAAATTGCCATCAGCAATCTGCATCTGTCTTTGCGTGTTGTTCTCGACAAGAGGCACATCTCCGCGACTTGGCCGCAAGCCACTGATGGCTTTCCTTGAGATGTTGGTATGATCCTCGTCCTCGGCGTCTGATGCTTCCTCAGAATTCGATTCCTGTGCCGGCCCTGATCTGGGTTGCACTCTTGACCTTAAGGCATCGGAATTCGCCACGTGTGAGCCCCGAGGCAGGGAAGGCAGTATCGTGCCAGCAGATGGTGCAACATCGTCTACTGCTCTGGTTGTTATATCCTCTGGTGGCTCGAATGGAGTACCAGACTTTGGTGTAACCACTCCTGTCAGGTCAACGACATGCTCAGAGAGGTCAGTCAAACCACAAGATGAAGGGTGGACGGCACGCATACCGTCACAGTTAGACCAGCCGCTGTTTGAGTGCTTTCTTCCCTCGAACGGTCTCGAAATTTGGCTTCGATACATACGACCGGATCGACCAGCTGTTCGACCGAGCTCCAGTCGATGTCGGCGCGGGACAGCTGGTCGGCGACGGCACGCGCGACCTGCTCGCGGATCGCCTCGAACTGGTCTGCGGAAGCCATGGCTTAGTCGGGCCTGTGCCGGTACTCAACTGGCGTCTGAACGTGCCACCGTCGGGGCATTCTTGTAGCATGAGGTGGCATTCAGTATCAAGACGGCCAAGTCAGAGTGACGAAAGCTAGCGTTGGGGTTGGCGGTCGGCCCATGAATCATGATGCTTTCCAGGAGCTGGAGAAGGGAGGATGCCGGTAAAAGAAATACTTAGCGCCGTCCCGGGGTCCGCTGCCGGGCACCGACATCGGGAAGTGCTGTATGCATGCTGCTTGTCACGATCCCTGCAACACCCACCAGAACCCACCCCGGATCTCAGGCGCGCGACTGGCGACATCCGCGAAGCTGCGCCGCTCGATCATCCATCGGTCTTCTGCCCAGGCAGGACGCCCACGGCCGAGCGATAGAAGTTTGTCGTCCATTTCACGCCTTCGACTTGACTCTCTGGCTGTCCAACAGCACAATGCCTCTCGAGCTGCCAGTCCTCACCCTCGCTGACGCCCACTGTCTGGTCAAGCTGGCTACCCGGGAATGTCGCCACGTCGAGAGGACTCTGGCTGACCCTGGCACGTGACCTAATCAAAGAACGCGTCGCGAGTCCAACGTCGCTGACGTACGCTCAACCGAGTCACCCCTGCACAGGCGATATGCGGCAGCCCTAGTGATGATCACTTCGATACTTCGATGCTTATCCCGATAGGGGGGATTGATGTCATCTACTGTGGTCTGTATCAGAGGACTGCCCTGATTTAAAGAACGAGTGGAATGAGAAACCAGACTTGATCAGAGGAACGTATAAGCTGCTGCGCAATGGCCTCTGCTACTGGAAATCTGGATCGCCATATAGATAGAGTGCGGCCGTGGCGTCTACCGGTACTGTGATGACTCCTGAACGTCATCCACTCAGACTGCGGACGGCTGACCTGAGGGCCCCTTGAGCGCCAACAAATTAGGACAGCCCCCCTGCAACAGTATTATCGCACCAAGCATGTGTAATATTGTCTTGGCAGACGGGCCACTTCGTCTGAGCACATATATGAAGACCTAGGCCATGCTCGAACGAACCAGCAGTCTACTGGCGAAGCTGTACAAATGTGAAATCCCTACCCCAACGTCTTTCTTCCCCCTCCTCCGTTCTCAGTAAGAGCTACCATGAATCCCAGTGGCTCTGAAGAGTCCCAGTTGACTCAAGAGAAGAGCAACAAGTCCTACACCTACGATGGTGTCAAGGGATGGCGTGGCTACAGGATACTCCGGCCTTGTCGGGGCATGTATCACTATATTCGATGCCGACTGCCATACTACGCCACTGACATTACTGATGCATTCACCTATCGTACGGTTGCCAGCATCATCTGGATGTACTTCGTTAAGTCACTCGCCAACACCAGACCCCTGATGTCCATTACATACACTAACATCTTCAGCTTACTCCCCGCCCTGGCCTACACCCTCGACATGACCAGACGAACCGGCTACTTCTACGGCGTCAACGAGGCGCTCTTCGTCTCCGCCCTGGCTGCCATGGTCTTCAGCCTCCTATCCGCGCAGCCCCTGACCATCGTGGGCATCACGGGGCTGATCTCGCTGTTTAACTACACCATCTACGACATCATCAGCGTGTACGACATCGCACTGTACCCGCGGTTCATGGCCTGGACGGGCATCTGGGCAGCCATATTCCACTGGCTAGTGGCCGGCTTTAATGCTTGCGATAACATGCGCTATGTGACGGATTTCTCGAGTGAGAGTTTTGGGCTGTATGTTGGGATTATCTATATGAGTACCTACCCCTATCCGAGAGATTTCAACCTGATGTGTTATTGACCGGACTCAGTCAAGGGAGTGGAAGAGCTCGTCAACGAGTTCACCGACTCCGGGAACTCCCCAGGGCTACCTGAGCTGCTTGATCGCAATCCTCTACTTCGGCTCGGTGTACGGTCTAGAGAAACTCGGAGCCAGCATTCTGTGGAAGCCATGGTTCCGTGGCATCCTGTCAGATTATGCCTACGTCGTAAGTCGCTTCTTTACCTCCCTAGTAACCACGTCATCTCTTCTAGCCACGCTTCTTACCGAATGCTAATTGAATAGCTCACTACCTTGTTCTGGGTGGGCTTCTCCCATATCCCTGGCAATCTGCAGAATACGGACATTTCCCAAATCCCGACGGGCGCCCCTTTTCACCCAACCCAACCGCGGAGCTGGTTGCTGGACTTCTGGAATCTTGAAATCAAATGGGTATTCGTGGCCTTGCCATTTGGGTTCCTGGTGATGCTGTTATTCTACTATGATCATGTACGTCTCTGCCATGTTTACCAGCTGTATGTGTGCCTCCAGTGGGCTGACCAATACCAATGCAGAACGTCAGCAGTATCACAGCACAAGCTCGCCAATTCCCTCTCAGGAAGCCAGGAGGTTTCCACTGGGACTTCTTCCTCCTTGGCTGCCCGACATTTGTCTCCGGTATCCTCGGTCTTCCCCTGCCCAACGGGCTAGTCCCGCAGGCACCGGTCCATACTGATTCGTTGACGGTCTATGAAACTCGAGTGAAGATCATCCCAACGGTCGAAGGGGAACAGACAGAGATTCGACGTCCTGTCACCGGAGCGACTGCAGTTGTGGAGCAGAGGGTAGCCCACTTCGTCATGGGCTTGGCTCTCATCGGTACCATGACAGGGCCGCATACTTACAGTCCTGCATACAATGCCCGCAGCCGTGTTCGCCGGGGTCTTCTTCGTCGTCGGTGTAAGTCACCACCACTCCCCTGAGTCCATCTATTAACGAAGACCAATCTGCACGGTGGGGATCAATAGAATCCAACGGCATAGTCCAAAAGCTGATCTACCTCAGCATCGAAAAGCGCTTCATCCAGCGCGACGACCCGCTGCTAAGCGGCAGCCGCCTCAAGACCATCGCCTACATCAGCCTGCAGCTCTTCGGCGTCGCCATCACGGTCGCTATCTTCCAGAGCATCGCCGCCATTGGCTTCCCGGTGCTGATTATCCTGCTTATCCCGCTGCGGGCGGTGCTCATGCCGAAGTGGGACACGCTGCATGAGTTGCAGGTCTTGGATGATCTGACTGCTAGTAATGAGGTTGTGCTTGCTAGTCTGGGAGGCGCGCCGGTGATGGCGGAGCATACGCGGAGGGGGATTGGGGGTTGGAGAGGAGGCGGAGCGAGGAGAGGCATGGGGTGCATAGACAGAGAGTTGGAAGCATTGCTCGTTGAGCAGCAGGCGTTGGAGGCGTGGCTTTGATCCCTGGAGCCTTGGCAGGATTATGGCAGATTCAGAGGTGACGGTCCACTCATCAACAGGGTGGAATGCCCGCCTTGTGGTCCCTTTGTTCTTGACATCGTGCACTGCTCGGAAAGCAGACAAGAGGCAACTTGAGGCGAACCTTTCACTTTGAAGGGCACCGAGCGAAAGAAACGGCTAGATTAGGTACTTGAACAATGTTTGATATGCAGTCATACAACAGAGATGCAGCTCGATGCGAAAGAACCATGATTTTGGATGCCTGGACAAAAGTCAAGGTGGCTCTCAAAGAAGAGAAAAGCCCAAATTTCATCAACTACCCCTGAAGAAGCTTGCTAGTCGCCCCGGGGCATGCCTTTCCATAAATACTTGTATGAAGCTTGAGATTCCATTTCGAAACAAATCCCTACCACTTTATCAAGCCCCGAGATCTTATACCTACACACATACATCCCAACTACACTATTTCCACACCTCCAATCACACCTCACACCATGGACAGCCTCACCCAGGATGTATGGGCCAAAGTCACGGGTGCGGCGTCCAAAATGGCGCAGTGGTCAGACTGGCTCCATGAATACATCAAGGCCCACGGTCTCTTCAAGCCGATCATGATATTCATGTTCGTAGGCCAGCTGGTCCAGGTCCTCGGGTGGTGTTTCGCCCTCATCTGGTGCCACCAACAAAGTCGAGCGCAGGCCACCGCTCCGACCAGAGTCCCAAACAGAGGCCTCACCATTTCCCCCCGAGCGAAAGCCGCCCCAGTCACCGCCCACTCCAAGCCCCTGCCCGCCACCACCTCTCAACCGGACCACAAGACAGCAGCCATCCCACCCGCCAACAACAGCAAGCCGCATCCCCTTTCCCAGACCACCACTATTACTTACCACGACGCCCCCGACGCCCCCTCCATCACGACCAACGATGCAGACATCACCCCCTCCACCACCCCCGAGTATCCTACTCCCCATCAGCCCCTGATCAAAAAATGCCGCTATCGCACCCGCACCCGCCCCCTCTCCCGCTTCCGCCTCGACGCCGACGGCACCCTGTCGCGCTACTGCAAGCTGTGTCCGGACTTCGACCGCGTGCCGCAGCAGCCGCTGCCGGGCGAGCACCCCACCCCGTTCCACACGCGTGTCCTTCGAGGCTGTCCCCCGGGGCTCGGGTGGGATCCGCCGGCGGGTTCGGTGCCGTTGTTTTGTCGGGCGGAGGGGTCGGATGAGGAGGATGGTGTGGAGGGTGATGAGGGGATGAAGGATGAGGAGATGATGAACGGGGAGTGGTGGGAACAGGGGTGATGGGAGAAAGGAAAGGGGAGACGAAATGATGGAGGTGATGGAGGCAAGGAAGGGATGGGACGGGGTGGACTGACTCGACGTGCGAGGCTCGTGGTTTGAGGTTGCTGTTGCGAGGGAACCGGGAGGCGAGGTTCACAGGAGGACCACCTCCACGGGGGTGAATCTCACAAAGTTTACTTGCTCGGGGGATACTCCCTCAGAACTTAACTCTTCGGGATCGCCATCTCAGGGGCTGTTGTACACCGGGTCTGAGACGACTAGCTCCATTTATGCACTGCAATTGGGTCAGTCTTCTCGTCGACCGTATGCATAATCTGGATTGGCTGTTCCTTTGATCTCACCTGCAGGAGTGGTCTCTGTACCTGTGCAAAGGCACTGCGGTGTCTGATGCTAAGGGCACGGAGATTCGACCGAACACTGTTGTCTACCTAGGTAGTATCACCCTAGTGATCGTAATTCGTCAATACTTATCTGGTTGTTCCATTTGCATACGCGGGGCGTTTCGTTAAGATCTGTCTTATTATTAAGCGCAGAGATATAAGTCAGCGTATCCCCGTTGAGTGAAGCTAAGCTAGTCTTCCCGATATGACTCCTATTTCTGTGAATATCTGCCTGTCCAGATAATGGGCTGAGCACGACCATTAACCCGATAGACATCAAATCCTCCGCCGGCCATCCTAGTTGCCCCGTTCCATCTCGATCATACGCTCCGTTAAAAGAGCGCTCGTCAAGATCGCGCGTCTCGTCTTCTGGTCGAAAGGCTCTCGATATTGTGCGCAGATTTAAAGGTCCATTGTCGAGACTTGATGGGATGGGAACTCCGTGCATCTTCGTATGCGTACTCGAGAGCCAGCCGCCCTTGGAAGATTTGTACCGATCGGGCAGCGCAATGAGCATTTCCAGCGCTGCTTCCGAATCAGCATATTGATCACACTGTTAGTTTTTGTACGCCACGTTGGTGGAAGCCCTAAACTTACGAATAATTGGTTCTACGTCAAGTCGTTGTCCTGGTCCGTGTTCGACACGAGGCGTCCTATCTTCCAGAAGTCCAGACGTACTCGATCTCACCGGATGCTGGCGATAAGCAGGTCCATGCCTCACATCGGAAGTTGGAGGTCTTGTAAGGCGTGGGCGTATGTCCTTGAAAAGGTCGAAATGTGGGTCATAGTCCACGTACGAGCCATCGTGATCACCATCACAGGTCATCGACCACCCCCCACGGCTTCCGAACTTGGGCTCGATGGCCTCGCAGAATGCCTCGTATTCCTCCCAGAGGGCTTTTGAGATACCGGACGCTTGTCTTTCGGCTCGCATGTCTGCCTCTTTGGCCTCATTTTCCGCTTGGGCTGCATTCCGACGTTGTACTAGGGCCTCCAATTCAGTCTCGATGCTTCGCTTCATGTCCTCTAGTTTATGGGTCCGCGACGTGTCAATTTCCAGGGCTTTGGTCAGCGGGTACATTCGCTTTTCGTTGGCGCTCTTTTGCAGTGTGCGGAATAACTTGCTCCCGGGGAAGGACCCGTTTCACCGAGGATTTGGGAGCTGGCTGCTGCAGTACGATTCGGCGAGCTGGTTATTTCCATGGGATCATATCGTGAGCCAGTATCGGGGTTGCCATGCGCGGAATCATCAGACATCTTGCTGTCTGTGGGTAGCGCATCGCGGTTCTTTCCTCGCATCGTTTCGCGACTGTCCAATTCTCCAAGGGGTCTTCCCTTTTCGCTGTCAGATTCGTCGCCGGATGAGTAGTTGTCCTGAACATCGTGATCCTCGTCGATGGAATCCTGCGACGTATCCATCATGCCGATGTCGCTCTCTGCATCGTCCATGTTATTGTCGCTCTCTGCATCGTCGTTGCCATTGCCACTCGGGCACGAACTGGATGGAGTGGTAGCAGCAGATCCAGTCAACTGTGAGACATCATTGTCGGCCTCGCTGGCGGGCAGGTTGCGCAATGCCTCGGCGGCTCCGGTGGTCGCCCAGAAGTCGCCAAGCGGATGTGGAAGACGGTAAGCCTTCGGTCTCGGCATTTTGGCAGTCGGTGCAGTAGGTATGGTGATTTATGTCAAGTTCAACCCATGCATGATTTGCAGTCGAAAGGGGCAATCACGCCGTGGCCAGTCCAGTCAATAATGCTTGGAGCCGTACCAGATGACTGAACAATGCAGATGACGGCAACGTGTGTTTAGGCAAAATGAGTTGAGGCGCAGGCGATGAACTATTGTGCTGTGAGATTGATATCGAGTTAGCCTAGGGGTTCCATGAATGGTGGTTGGGATGCTGCCAGGTGTAGAAGAGCAGTGGCGAGAGGTGCAGGTGTCCACCAGCGGCCGAATGAGTGAGGACCTCAAAATGCCTGAGGTGAGTAATGAGAAGTCACTGCCTCCGTCAACATCCACATGTACTACCTCCTTATCTACCAACCTTAGTTGCTTCCCAAGATGCCGTCTGTCTGCATCAACCGCAGTCGGCCAAGATATCTCTTTAAGCACTCAATCGTCCACTTTCCCTTCAAGCCAGGAGATGCAAGCATCTACCCCGTTCTCACGAAGGCAGAATGAGGCACCGTAGTCAGTCAGATGCCTGTATCAGAAAGGTGCAGGGTCGAAAGGATCACTCTTCCGCCTTTCCATGTCCCCCTGGCGAAAGTAAGACATCGACACTGATTGAGCAAATAGAATAGGGTGACGGCACCGCACGGGGTATCATCGAGTGTCATGCATCTATCCAGACATTATCAGTACAGACCACTCCCAAATTGCATGTCCATCATGACAACAAGACGGCAAACGACCAGCTCATATCCGCAGCATGCGACTTCTTCAAGCCCGTCTTCATCCAGCATGAGTGCTCGGATCCCGTATCGCCCTCAAGGTACCCCCACCCGCAGCCGGTACAGTCGGATGTGCCTGCGCAGTTCGTCATACAGTCCAGCATGCTCTGCGTCGGTACATTTCGTATATCCGTCGCCTCGTCTGAGCTGTAATCGATGCCGCAGATGCGCATAAATGACTTCTCCGAGCCGGGCACCTGGTATGCGGTCCCGTTTGCTGCTGGGCAGTCGATCTGCGCGCCGCCTGTGGGTTCTGCTGTGGATGCCGTCGTTGTTATTGTCACGGTCGGGGAACCGGATTCTGTGGCTGAGGACGACCCGCCTGTTGTCGATGCGCCGAAGGGTGTCGTTGATGATGATGGGCTGTTGATGCGTTAGCGATGCAAGTGCCTTCAGCAATCGAAACCAAGTTCAAAGACTAACTGGGATGCTGCAACGTCCTTGGAACCACCATTGTTCTGGCTGCTCACGCCAACCCCAGCACCCACGCCAATCGCCACGATGAGAACGACTATTATAAGTGCGAGTAGCGTCCAGAACCAAGGCCTCCGCAGTCCCAATATCCTCTTGTCTGACCCAGTCCTCCGGTCGCTCGGCGGCGGCTCAAACGCCCCTCCGACGGCTAGTGGCCGTTCAGATCGTATTGTCGGACTTGGAGGAGGCGTCTCGTCGCCGAGCCACGCAGTAGGATTGCCATGGTTGCCATGGTTGCCATGATTGCCATGATTTCCTGCGGCTGGCGCGAAATACGCGTTCGACGCTTGCTTCAGTTCATTGAAGTCTCGCTGGGCGAAGTAGTCGAAACCGCGAAACTCGATAGGGGCTTCCTTTTCTGGCGCAATGTCCTGCGTATGCAGTGTTGGCGGTGATGGATGCTGCTGCTGTTGCGGGCGGCCTAGACCCGGCTGGTCGGTCGCCATGGGTTGCTTCTTCTTGTCGGTCGGCACGTCGCTATCATTGCCGTCGGCTCATTCTCTGTCGTCCGAATTGCTGCGTCTTCCTCGACTATGCTTTCGGGCAGCTGCCAAGTCAAAGGAGTGAGAGAAGAGAAGGTGAAATGATCGGACGGCGGCACAAAGAGCACACCAACTGCTGCAGTCGCTCGCTTGCTGTTGCAAATGCTGACGATGCAGTGCAACAGGAGTGCAGCCGCAGAGCAACGCGAAATGGAGCACACGAAGGATTCGGGAAGAATCCTACGCAAAGCCACCCAACGCCCAGGGGGCCAGGATGCGTCATTCGTTGCACTGTGCCACCCCGTTCGCGCCAATGACGTTCCTGTCGACCCCCGGCTCGCAGTCCGAATGCAATCTCGCGAAATCGCAACCAACCTTCCTCCTTGGGATCCCTGCTTCACGTGGCGCATCCTGCGATCCTTGTACCTGATGCTTGATCTGGCAGTCTGGGTGGCGGTCACCGCCGGCCAGACAACGTGGTCGGCCGACCGTATCCATTGGCCTGGGTCCTGGGACGTGTTCGAGATCAACTCGGTGGTTGTCATGATGGGTTTTCATTGCCGACGACGACGAGGCCCTGGAGTGTAAGCCATGGTGGTGCTACGACATGCTCTGTATCTGACCGAGAAGAGATCCACGAAAAGCGTCGCGGCAGCACTTTCAGCGGTGTCAATTGAGAGCCTGCGATGAGCCTGCGATGGCGCTCATGAAATCCGGCCAACCGGCCGACAATAGTGCGTACATGGAGCTTCCCGGGTGACGATGCCCGATCGTGTCGATGACTGGCGCATCACGATATGGGGATGGCGAGCAGATGATGCTGAAGCATCAGAGCACGGTAATGAGATGACACAATTGAGGACATGGGCCTCAGGTCGGATGGCATACCAAACGGCTTTTGAGATGCGCGTCCGGCAGCATACTACAGGCGCGCGGATAACGACATCGCCACTACGAAGGTGTTATCGGGGAGCAACCAGCATTGCTTCACGACGGGAATTGGAAACATTGAAGCGTAATGGAGGCGGCGAGGTTCGAGGACCTATAACGCCATTCTGGTAACGGACATATGGGCGGAGCGTTCCCAGTGGTAGGATGGGGCAAGTGCCGAGCGACTCCTCGAATCTCATATGGATATTATACTCGAGTACGACGTGTCGTCATCTTCAACCGGCAACACGATCTTATATAGGGACTTCCGAAGGACGGAGAGCCTGACTCCTGATTTCTCCTGGAGATCGCTCCCAACTTGGAACCATTTGAGACAGGTTGAGCAACAAGCCGAGCCAACATGCCCACCACCATGCTTCCCACGATCATTGTCCTGGGCCTCTTCGCCTGCCCAGGCGCAGCCCAATGCACGCGAGCCCTGCTCACCGCAGCAACAGACAGCCTCCTCGCAGCCCAAACCGACGGTGCCCCCGACACCCTCGGCACCGCAGCCGGGCTGACCTACCTCGAACAATTCAAGCCCGCCGATTTCACGACAGGCATCCTATCGATAGCGGTACACGTCGACTTCAACCGCAGCCTGCACGACACGATGCAGTGCGCAACCTACACCGAGATAATCGCCGCGAGGAACACCACGCACCCCTACGTCATCGGCGCGCAGATGCACATCGGCGCCGACGACGGCCAGATCGCCAACATCAGCACCCTGGTCACGGACGCCGGCGACTGGCTGTTCAATGCCACGGGCACGTTGTACTGGGCCTCGCGCGAGAAGTGGGAGCCCATCCCCGAAGACCGGCGGGATAGTCGCGCAGTGATACAGGCGGCAGCGGACGCTTATGCGGATTTGTTTGATGATAAGACGGTTGTGGTGCCGTGGGGCTCACCTTGCGCGAGGCTGGAGGGGGGCTCTTATACGGGGTCTGGGGCGGCGAGTGATCGGTGTGATGTTGGGATTCCTGACGGTATATTCTGATTCCTGAATTTCTAGCATTGTAGTTTGGGTACTGACTTTCGTTAAGGGTTGTGCTGACGAACTGCCGCTATGTGATTGATGAGGATTTCGGATGTCTTTATTGATTTTGTTACCTTGCCTGATAGCCACGAGTTCCGTGTTGAGAAGGGTGAGGTTCGCTTTGTTCATACCTTGATTGTGATGGATGAGTGAGGGCTTGGTCAGTGAGGTATGGGGTATAAGGGGGTATACTGTACGTATGGTACACTGAACACTAAATCTGGTAACAGCGCAGCTCTTGCGCCATCCCCTATACTTATTCACCCATATTTATTTCAAGAGAGAAATATAAATACTCATGTGGGAACAGGCTTGAACGATCAATCATAATACTCGAGTATGGGGTCAAGGTTATGATGTTGCTGATGGTTGGATTGAGAGGAATCTAGCTGGACTCGAAGGTCTGGCCAAGTGCCCTCTCAATCCACTATCTTATCTTATCTAATCATACATGTGGGTTCTGGTACAGATGGTTTGCAGTCTGGAATCGCATGGATCCAACAACTCAAGTAATTTGCTATGAAGAGAGCTACTAACTTTGCTAAAGAAACACAATAAACATGCTATAAATAGAGCTCCTAACTTTCCTATAAAAACACAACCAAGCTAAAAATAATAAAAAACCCGATCTCATCTCTGAACCTACCTGGTTGGAAACCATGAAGTCTAAGAGAAACCTACCGTAGCAGAGAAGCGGTGAAAATCGAAGCGGCTACTGTGACGGCCTGCACAGACCTTCCCACATGACAAGTGGATACTTCCCAATAGGGGAAGGATCTGACCAGAGGATCCCCTTAAAGGGGCAACCTCCCACTGTACCTATCTCTCTCTCTCTTCCTTTCCTCTCTAGTTTTGATATTCTCGTCAATAGAGTAATAGCTGCTTGCTGCAGGCCATTTCCCAGCTCCTCAGTATGCTCGCCGTGACAGCTACTGCAACGCCAATCATAGCAGATATTGACATATTAACACCGCGTTGGCGCTTTTGGGCGTCGGCGATGTCCTGTTGAACTATAGCGAGTTTTTGTTGAATGTTAGCTAGTTCCATTTCAGAGGCATTCTGTGCGGTTTGAGCTAACGCTTCCTTCTCAATACGGTCGAGTTGCTCCTTTTGGAGAGCGTCCCGTTTGGAGCGAAGTTCATCCGCATGCTGATTATGGCTTGCCTGAAGAGTGTCCAGCCTCTTTTGGAGAGCGGCATCTCTTTTTTCGCTGGCCGCCTCGAGTTTCTGGAGAGCTGCTCCGCCTTCTAGTTGCTTGGCTTCGTACTCTCTCATCTGCGCCTTTAGTATATCTATACTTTTATTAGTTTTGTTCCGGGACCTAATCAGCTCGTCCAAAGCGTCTTGGACCTCCTCTTTTTCCTCTTCCCACACAGCCATGTGCCTGTCGAGATCCTTGGCCTCACCATCTAGGCGCATCTCTATCTCCTTACTCACTTCCTGTAAAGAGTCGACGTCTTTCTTGTCCTGGGAAACAAATTTCTTAGGGTCTTTGTAATATTTCAAACCTGCAAAGAGCACCGGGTCGAGAGACTCGCAAGTTTGGAGGATATAGTCGTTTGTATCCTTCCAGGCGGGTCCGTGGCCTCCACCGTTTTCCTCTTCGTACAGGTCTATCGTGTCATCATGTTCCGGGTCCATGTACAGCAGAAAGAAAGCGTGGATCATCTCATGAATCAGTGTATTCAGGCTGTAGAGGCGACTGGTAATATATAGCTTGCGTGGTTTGCCGGTGCGACTTAGTGTCCCATAAATAGTGATCGACGCGCGTGGCGGGTTGAACGACTTATTCTGCGTGATAGCTAGATCCCTTTGGTGTTCTTTGTGGTAGTATGGGTTGAATTACAGGTCGATCAAAAGTCCGTTTGATGACTCGGTGAGATACCCGGAGAAGAATGCATTATCGACGCCTTAAAGAAAGGGCCACATGTCGGAGATACCCGGGTTCTCGGCAGGAGACTGCTGAAACTCTTTGATGAGCTTTGACATGCCTTTGACGCGGAGTTCCGACCCATGCAACACGAAATCCAATAGCTCAACAGGCCCATGAGACTTCAACTTAACGTGGTGGCTTCTGTTACATCCTGACTTTTGTCGCCAAGAAAGTTAGTAAGGTAGCAAATCGCCTTTGAGGACTATGCAACACAGTCAAAGGACTCCCAGTAAAGTCAACCAAGAGGGCTGTGAAAGCTTGTGTTATTCCTATTCTTACACACGGCCTGGAGGCCTGGTACCCGGGAATCAAAAAAATTAGGAGCTTAGGTGGGACATCAGCATGTCGCATTAAGGGGCTTCTTGAAACAATAGATACTGCATTATGAACGGCGATCAGGATTATCTTGCCAGTCTGGAAAACACACCCTGGACATATCCTACACTTTGAATCACAGATTCCCCTAGCAAGAGTTCTTGCAGAGTCAATAAGACGACGTCATAGCCTCTGACTCGGACGAATAGATCAGAGACACCCTCTTGTTGGCAGGCTCTAAATACAAGCTCGCAAAGAACCAACAAGGCTATAAAGGAGTTTCCAGCTAGTCCCTGACTTCCAGAGACCAACACTCACCAAGCCATCATAGAAGAAGTTGTTACGGTACAAGTACATTGTACCTCCATATGTACCTATATATATGGGAGGCCCACCTCCCACCTGAAGCGGCCTTCCTTCTTCCTTCTTCCTTCTTCATAGATCGTTGAATCTAGCTTTATCTATCCATCAGTCCTGACCAGTTGTACTGCAGGCCTGATCGTCACAGAAGTCCCCAATCTAAAAGGACAAAGACAAAGAGATAGAGCTCTTCAAGGAATGATTACAAGAGAGAAATATGAATACTGACCTAGTCATCTACTCAGATGGATCACAATTGGACGACAAAGGCACAACCCGCACTGGATGGGGCTACACCATCAGGAAAGGCAATATTACACAAGAAGTATACCAAAGAAAGGGCAGACTTTTTAAACAGAAGTAATAGATGTTGAAGTCTATAGCGCTCTCTAAGGGCTTGCAATAACCAGGGCAATTGGACACAGAAAATAACTATATGTCTGCCTGGACAACACAGCAGTGGAAGATAGGCTCAATGGGACTCCACCCGAGAAATCACAGAACATTTTTCTATGATTCCAAGAACTTGCCACGGCACACACTCCTGGAGTGACCGTCAAGTGGATTCCTAGACACAGAGATATTAATGGCAACAAAGCTACCAATATACTAGTAAAAAAGGGTGCCATGCTAGAATAAGACACAACAAACCTTCCTATAATCTCATGGGTTAAAAAAGATCTCAAAAAAAAGGACAAAAAAGAATTCAATCAATAACAAAAAGACCCATCAGAATTTAGGTATCAAGAAGTATACTTACATATAGTAACTAAAAAAGACCTTATATCTTTTAAGAGGAGTACTTTATATAGACTTCTAGCGGCCAGATCTGGACATGGCGACTTTGCCAGATACCACGAACGCTTTGGGCATACAGACTCGAATGATCATTATAGCTATGGAGAGAAAAAAATACCACAACACGTTTTCTTTTGTAAGAGGCTGGGGAAAAATCGGCTGCTGCCCAGGTACTCGCCTAGGACAGCTCGTTTATAATACTTAGGGGAAAGGAGCACAGAATGGACAAAATTCGTGGAGAAGAGCAAATTCTTTTCATCAATCTGCCCTCAATAGATAGCTGTTCTTAAAGGACCAGATGGATGACCCAAGGTCATACCGCCGCAACAACGGGAATGGGCTCGTGAGCGGGACTGACTGTACTTATTATCTTGATACCTCCACAACCCTGCGATGCAGAGGCTCTGGGAGGCGTGGTTTGCACTACTGAGGAGCTACTCCCCACGTTAAATACAATCAATCAATCAATCATAGAATGGCAATATCATCAGCACAGAAATAGGGGACAATAACCATTTGTTGAAGCTTTTGCCTCCGTGAGACCAGCTAGCTGGGCAGCTGTGTATATTTGTATAGTATGAGACCTAGCCTAGCCTAGCTCGCCCGATAGTGAAGGAAGTCGAGCCCTATGGTGCATGCTCTAGATGACTGACAGCCATAAGACGTGACTAGCAGTGGGGACCTGGAGACACAGCCAGAGGCCTTTCTCTCCTCTTCCCTAATCTGTGTCTCAGGCACTTTATGCCGCTGTCTTGGTCGTACTAAGACTTGATATGTTACTGAAGCTATGTGCTCTCCACGGCAAACCATTCTAGATATGTGGCAATAACAACGACTTCTAAAGTCCGGCTAGGGTCTAAATCCGGAACACGCAATAGCACGGATGTCGAAGCAGGCCTAAAAGACCGCTATAGTGGGAGACTCGAGCAGATTATGGAGTACTGTAACCACAAAGGCAAATGTCAATTTGTGGACGTGGTATCCAAGTCCTGCGGAGCTTCAAAGTTGAGGCTCTTCGATAGAGTATAAAAGCCCGGCATGAGACCACAGATCGAGCAGTATAACTTGTCCAGGATATCCCAAGACGTTGTTGGTATAAGTCAAGTTGGCGCCGAATTTGATGGACAGGGTTCGTGGATTTGTCTCCTCCGTTGTGGTGGAAGAGGTTTTAACTCTATAGTCGAATTGTGAAATAGTGGTTCTTAGGCGAGGAAGAAATCTGTCAAACAGTGCGTGCGGGCTTTCAGATGGGTGAAAACGTATATTCTGGTGTAATCCGTGATGTTGTTGGGTCTGTGTGAAAATCCTGCTGTGGGCTAAGTGGCCTAAAAATGCCTTATTGGCCTTGTTGGTGCACTGCCACCTCCCTGAACGCCACGGTGGCTTGCGCACCATTCAACAAAATCATCGCATTCATCATGCTAGGCATCCACCCCGCATGAAACGATGATGGTGCTGATAGCAGCACTTTTGGACCTGTGCATAGCGTACGTGGATTTCGTAAGAATTCAATTCCTACAAAACCTTTCCGAGCTATATGTGCAAAACGAGTGAAGGGTGTCCGCTCTGAGCGGTGTGTACAAAGAAGAGAAGAGTAAAAGGGCCCCATGAGCCATATGTACAAGAAAATGATGAGCACAACACGAGCTCTCACCAGAGCAACTACTTCTCCTCATCCGCCAATGCACCATCAGTCCAGTCCACTTGCATTTTCATTCCACGAGCGGTGTCCGGCTGGGATAAATTAACAGGTGAAGCCACAGTCCATGTCGAGAGTTTCTTTGTCAGAGAAGGTGTTGGCGATGTCCCATTGGCCGACCTTGCAGTGGGCGTTCGACGACTTGGCCTCGCCACTCCCGAAGGTCGTGTCTCCATAGACGAAGCTCGCCTGGCGCAATAAAGTATTAGTTTGGATCCTTCCGAAGAAGGGAGAGAAAGAGAAAAAGGGGGAGAGAAGAAAAGAAACCCCGACATGATGGCGCTTACCTCGTCCTTTTTGTTGTCAGAGCCAAAGTTGATGCTGACGTCGAGCTCCTTGGGGAGGTTCTGGCTCTTGAAGATGATGACCTTGCCGTCGCTGTTGGACTGCTCGTCGGTGTACATCTGGAACTGGTTGGCGTCGTAGATGGTGATCGTGGCCTTGTGGCCGGTGTTGTAGTGCGCGACCTCGCGGATATGCAGGGTGCACCAGCCGCCGGCGAACCGCTTCTCGACAGCTGCGGCGGCGTTGCTGCTGCTGTCGGTGACTGGCGCGGCGACAGAGAGCCCGGCCAGGACGAGGAAGGAGGCGACGGCGGTTGAGGCGTACATGGTCAATGTATGTAGTTGGAGGAAGATGTGATGATGGTGTTGTTGAAGGTAGTGGTGTTTGTAGTAAATCAAGTTGATCTGAGAGTCTGGACTGTTGTGCTGTGTTGTGCTGTGAGCTGTTTTACTGACTGACCTTCTCGAGGTCCTCCTCTACTCTTATATAGACATCTACTGTCCCAGACATCCACATGATGCCTCTTTCTCAACGCAGGGAGTGCCCTTCACGTGGAGTGTCCCAGGCCATCACTGGACAGTTCGTCTAGTTTGGGACTTGATACCTGGAGTTTTCTATAATTGGTGATCGTGATCAAAGAGATGTACTACTAACCGTGGGCTCATTGGAGGGACCCTTGAGCTCACCTCCCTCGAGCCCACGATCATGTCCAAGAATGACCTCATTTTCGAAGCTGTCTCGGAGTACAGGGCTGTGTAAAGCAGAAGCTAAGGGTCCAGCTCTTCACCCGCAATTTCAGGTGAGGCTGATTCCCAAACGCCGGTCGAGGCCCAGGTTCAGATGACAGAGCCTGGACCACCACAAGCGTCGGAAGTAGTTCGACACATCGGGGGTCGGGGCTAGGTTGCCCGCGAATGCCCATCGGCGCGGGACGTCAGCTCGACGAAGGCTTCGCCCCCATCGGATGATTATGAGTAAAGCCATGGTCCGTGAAGCTGGCACTAGAGAGGTAGTGCAAGAATAGGGAAGGGAGTAGGCCGTGCTCCCAAGCGGCGTCGGTGTTTGTTTCTTGGAACCTCCGATCCTCCGGCCCGGCCCCTGAATGAAATGTCGCGGCACAACCACGGCCGGTACGTGCGCCAGAGGCCGGCGGTCAACTAGTAACTGGCTTGTTTCACCAAATGCAGTATTCCGCAGGGTATTCATGCGTTGAGTTCTATATCACTTATGGTAACGAAAATGATATCAAGATGAAGAATGAAGCATCTGTAACAATAAGAGTGTAGATCAGCTGTTCTAGACACGATCGACTTGCAATCCCTACTGGCAGATCATACGTCGGGGTGATCATCAATTTCGCTCCGTGATGTGTCCCTGCGCCCTCCGTGCTCGTACCAGACCATCAACCACTCAGCGCCTTCTCCCAAGCCAAGTACAGCGGAATGATGTCGTCCAAGGTAGCCATGATGCTCACCTCCCGCGGCTTCCACCCCAGCTTCGTCAGCCTGCTGGGCCGAATGCGCATGTTGACGCCCATCCCGACGGCCATGTGGATCTGCCAGCTATCCAGGGGCGGCAGCTTCATGTCGGGGTTGAACTCCTGCGTGCCTGCCAGGCAGACGCGCGCGGCGTCCTTGCTGCTCACGCTCACGACGTCGATGCTCCCGATGACGCCCGCCTTGTGCATCGGCGGCACGAGCCCTGCTATGAAGTCGCGGAATGCGACGTGCTCCAACACTGCGTAGTAGTACGCCTCGCGGCCCCAGAGCGGGAAGCCGGCCGGCTCTGCGGGAGGCTGGTTGCTATTGAGTGAGTCCAGGGCGTTGTCCACGAGCAGGAGGAAGGCTCGCGCGAGGTCGACACAGTGCACCCAGCCGAACTGGTTCTCGCCGGTGTTGATCTGGAAGGAGGCTTGGTGAGCACGTCCACACAACTTTCAGGGGATGAGAAGGGTGGGTGTTTCTTACCTTGAAGCCGGAGTTGAAGGCCCTCGCGGTGGTGACGAAGGCCCCGGTGGTCAGGGGCACCGGGTGCTCGATGGAAGGGCTGATGCCGCCAATACCGGGAGGGACTATGTTGGCCACGTACACATGCTCACTCGCGTCTCTCAAGATGCGATTGGCCTTTCTCATGCGTCAGGTTTGGATCGAAGTTCATGATCTCCTTGATATCGTCCATGTCGTCCCAGACACGCGCGTCGGGAGACCCCGTGGGCTCGTCGTACAGGTCGCTCGTGCCCGTGGTCTGGACGAAGAAGCCCTTCTGCTTGCGCCCCGGCTCGCTCATGCTGTCGAGCGCTGCTTTGATGGCCGGCTCGTGCGTAATGTCGGGCGCACAGTTGAGCACAATGTCGGCCCGGCGGGACTCGGACGTGACGACATCCCCGGTGGAAAGGTCCCCCAGCACCGTCTGGGCCCGGGGATATTTGGCGCGCAGCCGCGTTGCTTTGGGCTCGTCTCGCACAAGGACCGTGACGGGGAGGTCGGGGTGTTCCGTCTGCAGCTGGTCGAGGACTGCTCCTCCGACGTGGCCTGTACCGCCAATGCTGGGAAAAGTTAGCTCGGCCGCGTCCTAGTCAGAAGATCTTCTCATTCAGGACAGACTCTAGAGTCCAGAATCCAGAGTGCCATGATCCATTAGGGGCGAGTGGTGGGTCGATTGCTCACAGGAAAACGGATGGCATCTTGGCAAGAAGGTGAAGCTTAGAACTCAGGGGCGCGCTTCGTACACAGGATATACTCAAGTAAGGCCTCTATACGCTGAACAAGACGAAGCATTAATCTATTGACGAGAATATCAAGACTAGAGAGGAAAGGAAGAGAGAGAGAGAGATAGGTACAGTGGGAGGTTGCCCTTTTAAGGGGATCTTCTGGTCGGATCCTTCCCCTATTGGGAAGTATCCGCTTGTCATGTGGGAAGGTCTGTGCAGGCCGTCACACAACCTCCTACTGTACCTATCTCTCTCTCTCTCTTCCTTTCCTCTCTAGTCTTGATATTCTTATAAATAGAGTAATAGCTGCTTGCTGCCGGCCATGTCCCAGCTCCCCAGTATGCTCGCCGTGACAGTAGGATCTTCTGGATGATGTACCTCACATTGGCGTGAGTAGGGGCATGGCCGGCCTTTTCTTGGTACAGAATCCATAAAATCACCTTCTTTTCTTGAACAGGGCTTATTTTCTGCCTGTGAGTATGTCCTTCACGCTGGGTGCCAGTTGTAGGCATCGTGAATTCTTTAACTTTACGAGAAAGGGTGGTTTCTGGTACTCACTCCATAGCGCTGGACAGCCTTCTGGAGGGACAGATCGTCACCGTTCACAGCGGTTATCGCCTTAGCAAGGTCTTTTTCGGTGTATAAAGCCGCCATTTCGACGTACTGAAACTTATGATGCTTACAGAAAAAAAGGAAAAAAAGAACCACAGAACTTCTGCCTGGTTGGAAGGGATAGGGGGCACGGGTCCCATTACCCCTCAGATTAGGGCCGGACGTGCTAACTTCCGACCCCTGCCACGGAACATCCCGCTGTAGGACACCTAATAAATTCCACATTGGAAGAAACACCAAGAAAAGATAATTCAGACGATATATTTATGATATCTACAGCTTCAATCCTGATAGAGATGTGGGTGGGTGCAAATGTTGTGTTTTGGTGGGGGAACTGTCCCATCTGGGGGGCTGTCCCATCTGCATGCCCCCGCCGTTACGCCAGACATACCAAGGTGAACACTCGAAGGACATCGGGCAAACTGGTGTACACGTAACTACATCTTGGAAGTCACTCGCTCTGGCTAACAATCCCATCTCGTGTTCACATACTGGACATAGACTATATCTCGCCCCTCGCCTTCGCAGTAATACTCGCCGGATGGTTGACCCTGGCGCGAAGCAGCCGCTCGCGCTGCCAATCGCCCGCCTTGACGTCCTCGTACTTGGACGTCTCGCCCTCCGCCACAAATGTCGGCACAGTCCTGAGCATGACGTCCTGACTCGACGCGAAGAAGTACGCCAGGTTGTAGCACCCGCGCCCGCTGATGTTGCGCACCCGGTGCATCGTGCTCACGAACCTGTCGTCGAAGTAGTCCTCGGGCAGATCCAGGCCGAGTGCGATGAGCCGGAGCAGCACCGCTGAGCAGGCCTGCACGGCGGCGCGGTGCTCGTAGATGGTGCGATGAAAGTCTGCCGGCTGGGGCCACTGGTCCAACGGACGGGGAGGATGCGTCGATGCGTCGAGGTCGGACGCTGCGTGCTGTTACGGCTCGTAGGGGTCGTCGGCCATGTTGAAGGCCTCCTTCAGATCTCCACGCGTACGGTCATCGAGACGTGTCTCCATGAGAGCCTCGTACCCCTCCTTGATCGCGGGTGACTTGTTGATATGGATTTCCAAGCATGCCTATCCCGAAGGTTCGGTTGCTCTTCACTATCAACTCCGTAGTCCTGCCTCCGATTGTCATCGGACAGTTTGGTAAACGAATCCAACTAACCCTCGAGTTCCATGTTAGAATACCGGACAGAAGCATCGTGTCTTCATCAAGATATCCCAGGCCCCTTTCCGCCCGTTTTCTTCAAATCAGACTACTGACTACCTTAAGTATGGAGTCTTCTGCATGCTACAAGCTCGCAACTCCGGCGAAGCGGCCCGGCACGTTCTCACAGACAGGAACGCTCAAACGCGTGGGCCATGCTGGGCGGGATCAACTCCGTTATAACTTATGGGCAAGATGAGCACCAGCATCGTGAACCATCCGGACCTAGCGCGCTACGACCGCACGCAGACGGCGCCAACATGGTCGCAGCTCATCGCGCTGCCCATCGGCAACACGCTGTGCGCGACGCTCGGCATCTTCGGTACGAGCACGATCTGCGGCGCGCCGGCGACGCCGTCGTGGCCCTGGGCTTCGTCTTCTTCATCCTCGGCAGCGACCTCGGCGCCAACGTGATCCTCTGGGGCGCCGCCACCGCGGTGCTGTTCCCGCGCTACTTCAACATACGCCGCGGCATGTACATCTCGTACGTGCTGGGCATCCTCGTGTTCCCCTGGCGCATCCTCAAGAACGCCTCCAGCTTCCTGCAGTTCCTGGGCGGCTACAGCAGATATCTTCCCGGGCCCCTTCGTCGGCATCTTCCTCACGGACTACCTGGTGTGCCGCCGGGGCAATGTGCATGTGGCCGACTTGTATACGCTCGGGGGCCGGTATTTGTACCGGCACGAGGCCCACTGGCGCGCGGCCGTGGCCTACGTCGTCGCCCGTGGTCCTTCCTATCCCCGGGTTCGCGCGGACGTTCGGCGAGCCTATGCCCCTAGCCTGGTTGCGGATATACCAGGTCAGTTGGCTGCTCACGTGTACGCTTAGTAGTGTCGTCTATTGGCTGCTGTGCTTCGTAGGGGTGTCGTCGTGGACGAAAAGCAGATGGCAGTCGAGGCGATCGCGTGGGAGCAGTTGGAACCGTACATCGACCCGGAAAATAGAGCGAATACAGGGCCAGGAGCCACCCTATAGTCGAAGCTGTGGGCGTGAGCAACGGCCCGAAAGTGTAGCACATCACATGAGCAGCATATACAAAGAGCCCCAGATGTTGAAGCCTCAGACCTGCCTCTGGTCCGCAATTGGGGGCTCCCCTAGCCTCTAGGGAGCGATTGTAGCCACACATGTCTCCCCCCGGGATTTTCCCTACGAAGAATCATAATTGAAGGATCTAGGAGTCGGCCACTCCGCAACTGCAGAGCGTGTAGTCTGTACACTCAGCCCTCATAGGTCTCCGTACGCTCGCTTATGTTGCTAAGATTCCATGATGCCCATGGGATATTTCTAAATACCGAATAAGCATATAGGAATAAGCAGCTTTGGAACCATACGCCACTCTAATTGCTTTTTCCAGTGTGCTTATAGCGATCTTGTGAATGTATCTTTATCTGCTGGAAGGGTGGCGTACGGAGACTTATACGGGTTCAGTGTACTATGCGTTGGGCTTGAATCAAACTTCAAATCACTTCAGACAATACACACTGCCTAGAGCGATCAGTACCGTCTTTGACTCTACTCTCTACAGCGTGTCGGGTCTGACCGAGTGCTTGTAGCCAAGTAGTGAAAAAGACATACCGTACAGGAAGGCGTGACTGGACCCATCTGACAGACAGTGGACAACATCCCTGGCGCTACTCCGCAGGATGAAGGCCGGCAAAATGCATGGTAGCTTCATATTGACCCCTGTGGGGATATGGGATCTTGCCCACGCCACGGTGATGCCATTGCATACGATATGCAGGCTCGATGGAGATATCCGAGAACGGGAGCATGCGTGGCCGGCTCCAGTCGGGTTCTCGGCGAGATACTTGTCGTGGGAACCTGGCAAGGGGTGAGTGAATGGCGAGCAAAAAGCGCCGAGGGTGGCTATTATTCCGGAAGACAAGCTGTTATTATAGAGACATCTGTGTTTATCTTAACTTTTCGTTTTGGTTTTCTTTAGGTAGTTAGAACGGTGGAACACAAACCGTGCTGCCCAAATTCAGGCCGAATGTTGAGCAGCATGGCAAGCGGTACTGTGTCCGATGGTAAGGAGCTTATGTTATTTTCGGAGAGGCGGTTCTCGATGCAGCTGCGTATAAGAAGACCGGTGTCAGTTTCGCTCATAGCAGCCATAATATAAGGAAGTCAAAGGTCAAAGTGTCCTTATAGAAGCTGGTCGGAGGAGGCGAAGTGTTGGTTACCATCCCCCACCCCCTAACGGGACACACCCCCCACCGGGACAGCCAAACCCCACAACCACCACCAAAAGTCCCCTACCTCACTTACACGGATTACAGCCCCCTTTGAGGCTATCTATACGCTCTTTAGATGGTTAGATAGCCCTTTTTTTGGTGTTTAGTCGGATATAGATTAGTGAAGTTTCAGCCATCGGTATCAGTGATTAGGAGCCTCTATGCCCCGCCCCTAAATACAAATTTGCTGTAGAATTCTCTCTCTGAGCCCCTGACCCTTATGCCACCACAGCATCGTGAAGCCAGCCACGATGCCTCCACCCACGTACACTGAAGATAATATGGCGAATGCCTGGCTAGATGTGACAGATAACGGCATGTCTGTGAGAAAAGCCGCCCAAAAACACGGCATCCCTAAGCAAACGCTATCAGCACGCATCAACGGCAGAGTCACCCGAGCCGAGGCCCAGGTTAGTAAGCAGAGACTCTCCCCTCAACAAGAGAGTAAGGTGGCTCAATGGATATTGCGCCAGGAGTCCCTAGGGCTTGCCCCTTTTCACACAGCCGTGCGGGAGATTATTGTACAACTGCTGAAAAAGGGGGGGGATTTCGCACCACTGGGCCCGAATTATATAGAGGGCTATACATGCCGTAACCCTACCATCCAGACTAAAATCGGTAAGCGGATGGAATCCGCTCGGTTTAAGGGGTTCACCCCTAAGTCTGTCAACTGGTTCTTTGACATATTGGGGGATTATCAATGGGTAAAGCCAGAAAATACATACAATGTCGATAAGGGCGGCATCATGTCGGGTTTTGGTTAGTCTTTTAACCCCTTATTCACCCCTATCCTGTTAGTTAATTAGCTAACCCCTATAGGCATCAATTCCCTAGTCTTAGGAAGTTCTGAGACTACGAAAGCCTTCCTAAAGAGTCCCTAGGGGCGTGGCTGGACCTCTTTTATCGAAGCCATCTCAGCCACAGGAAAAGTTCTCAAACCAGGCATAATTTTCAAAGGAAAAGATCTCCAGGCCCAATGATCGAAGAATTCCGCAAAATCGCGGGTTGGTACTACATAACGTCAGATAACGGCTGGACCAGTAACGAGATTGCGTGCCTATGGTTAGACCACGTTTTCCTACCCCAGGTGGATGCTGTACGAGGGGAAGACCAGGCAGAGCCGATCCTTTTGATACTAGATGGCCATGGTAGCCATATTTCCGTACGTTATTTATTTTTCAGGGGTTGTTTAATCAGTCAACTAACTGTATAACTAACAGGACAAGTTCATGTTGCGGTGTTATTTTGCCAATATCTTGCTTTGTTTTTTCCCAGCCCATACCAGCCACGGCATACAACCACTAGATAACGGACCATATAACGCGCTCAAAGCCTACTACCAGAGATTTCTTTTGTAGTTAAATTCTCTCATAGATGCCTCGCCCGTGGATAAGATCAACTTCATCCGCTGTTATTCTCAGGCTAGGGACAAGGCTTTTTCTAAGCCGAACATCCTCTCGGACTTCCGAGTGACGGGGTGCTACCCAGTTAGCCGCAAGAAGTATTTGAAACACCCGGAAATCCAGGAGGATAAAAGAAAGACCCCGGAGCCAGAGGAAATTGAAGACTCGGAGCCAGAAGACCAGCGGACCCCTACCACAAGCCGACAGATCATAGATTTTATAAAAAACCGCTCCCCAGCCACTCGGCTGAAATTCAGGAAGATCTCCCACGCCTTCAAGAACCAGGAGACGGAGCTGGCCCTAAAAGATCATAAGATCAAGACCCTGGAGGCTGAATTAGAGCGGCTACGGCCCAAGAAGAAGAAGAAGGTCCCAAATCCGAACCGGAAGTTCATAAATATGACCGAGATATTGGCCCAGGGGAGTGACCCGTTAAGAGCCGTGGTTATAGAGTCTTTAGAGTCAGAAGCAGAGCCAGAGATTATTAAAGATAAGGGTAAAAAGAAGGAAGAGATTGAGGAGGCTGAGGAGGGTGAAGAAGCCCCTGTTACAGAGCCCAAGGTGACGAGAAGCGGTCGGTCAATTAGGGCGCCAGCTAGATACTTGGATTGAGGAGCCTCAACACCACAGAATGATAATTTTGTTGATTTCTTTGGGCATCTACAGCCTCAATTGCGTGTAAGTGAGTAAGGGGGTATTTTGGTGGTGATGGTGGGGTTTGGCTGTCCCGGTGGGGGGTGTGTCCCGTTAGGGGGTGGGGCATGGTAGAAGTCATAATCTTCTGGTATCTTATGCCAGCAGCAAGGACCCTATGCCGGAGCTCGACAATACAATGGCAAGGTTGTCAGATCATCATACAGATCGACAGTTGTTCCACAGGTAGCCGCTCACACAGTAGCGGTTCGGGGCGCACCCCCGGAGCTGCACGCTCGCAAGTGCCGCGGCCGCGGTCCCACATTGCCGAACTCAGCATACCGACCTCCAGCTGGCATGCAAGTGATTGAGCTTGCGCCCTCTCGGCCAATCATTGCTATCGAACACTCGGAGTCGGGTGCGCCTGCGCCAATGAAATGCACGGAGGCCGCTCCGGCTTGGAGAGCATGTTATCTGGGACCCGGTTATCTGGCTGTCTGGCTAGAGTCCTAGACGCGGCTGCGCGGGCGGACACCGTTAACCGGAGCATATTTGCAACGCCCAGACGGTAGACCCGAAGCCCGACCGGGTTTGCCACAGTAATTGCGAAGATCGCCCGGTGCAATCTTGAATAAAAAGGAAGCTTCCTAGACCCGTCTGCCATCTGCTATCTGCCCTCTGCCATGTTCTCAACGACGAATGGTACGAGACACTCACCGGGCCACCAGCTCTAGAACAATCTTGACCAGCAATCTGATCGCGCAGTGCATCGACAACAACATCGACCACAACCCCGTCGCACACATGGACATGCGCCAGTCCCTCAGCGTTGTACCCAGTGACATCATGTCCTCAAGAAATAGCTTGCGCAGGTGTTCCGGCGAGGAATGGCTGTCCTACACGATGGCCGACAGCTGGAAGGGCATGTTCAACATGCCCAAAGACAACAAGGTACTTCCTGACAACGCCATGCGCGACGACGTCGCGTCCCCCACGAACACAACACCTGGGAGCATGCTGTTTGATAGCCTGCCCTCCATGTCAGAAAGTGGACAAATCAACTCGTGTGTACATATACAGGGCCAGCGCGACTGATCAGTTTTATAGCCTCCTTGCAGAACAACAAATGCTTTTACCCCCCCATATGGTTGGCCTTCTGACAGTTTGATACCTTAGCCTGCCCTCTAGCAGCACAAATGTGCACACCACACCCGACGAGAACAGCCCAAGCAGCTTCTCGCCAGGCAAAGACCACAATACACCCAACAGCACCGACGTCGAGTCTATGGCTAGCTATACCCTCATGGCCGACCCCGTCTTCCCCCACGACGAATGCCCCCCAGCCACAACCGGATTCAGCTTCTTCGCCGACGACTTGATCTCCCCTATCACTATCACATCGATGGCGAGCGACCTATTGTATTTCCGATCGGAGCCGCTCGTGGACTGGACCAACCTAACAATGGCCGCTGGAGTCCCGAATGAGGCTGTCGAGAGTCACTTTTACCAAGTCAGTCCCTCTGCAGTTCAATTCTTGCCGAAGCTCAACTGACACCACACCAGTATCCCCTATCCATCCACGACGGAGCTTCCATCGGCGCAACCGAACTCGGGAGCTCTGAACCACCGCAAGCCGCATACCAAAACCCCTACCAGCAATCAGTCCATCGGATGGGTTTACCTGCACAAAGCGAGCAGCAGACAGTCTCCCAGCATGTGGCCGGCGACGGCGGCACTAGCCTCGAGTCATCCGATCCGTCGCTGGACTCCATGAACAACAATGACCCCATTCAGACTGTGGACTACGGGACCAGCCAGCCCTCCCAGACGTTGAAGACAGGCCCGCGACCGGCGGAAAAATCGGCCGCGAGGAGAAAACACAGGCAGCAGAGCACTTCGTCGGCGAGCACCACTAGCGCTCACCATCTGCAACTGGTTCTGAGCGTCCTTCGTGCAACTAAGCTGCCATGACGCTCTGGCCTCCGTCTGTGGTAACCCGATGTCTCACGATGACATGCGTAACATGATGCGCTAGTCGCTTATGGGTCGTCTTCATCACACCCCCCTCAATCTTCTTCTCCAAGTCGACAACAGCACTTGGCGCAAACACCAACGCCTCCCCGGTCCCGAGCTTAACAATACGCGCAAAGAGCTCGAGAATCGGATCTTGCGAGGAGATTATCACGCCGCGCAAGCCGCTAGCGCCATTCCGCTCGTTCACTGCCTCAGTGTCTCCATGTTCCTTATCGTCGAGCATTCTGGCAATCCGGGCTCCGGTGGAGATTCCAGCCAGATGCTGACTCAGGACCCTGAGCCAGTCTGGAGAGGTGAACCGGTGCACAATGGTGATGCTGCACAAGTCAAGCAGCTTCGGTGATATCGTGGGCTCTTGTGTCGAGATGAAGACTCGCGCGCCGAGATGACGTTGCAGGCGGATGACCGAGAGGAGATTGTTCGTGAGCCCTTCGCATTCAGCCGTTTCACCCATATACTTGTGCGCCTCGTCTAGGGCGACGACGCGACCTAGTAGTGTTTTCTGCTCAAGGAATATTGAGAGGCAGATGTTGAACAGCGAACAGGCCATGGCCGCCGTAACGCACGGGCACGACAGGTCCACAATGATCAGCTCCCCGGCCTATACAAGAGATAGTCAGCATTACTACAATGGAGTTACTTCGAAGTGAAAACAATAGGAGTCCAATCAGTACCGGTTGTGTTGCTGGTGCAAGCTTCGAGCCTACCTTGTCTTGGAGCAATAAAGCTCTCCAACGTGTCCAGCCGCTGGTTGAGGGGTCGCATCTGATCAGGCGCCAAGGCCTCTCGCTTGATTTTTTGGACAAAATCATCGTACTTGAAAGTCGATCTGGTTTTTTGCTGTGCGATACGCATGTCTCTCAGGATTCTCAGGATTACCTGCAGGTACAGTGGTTGGTTTTTATCGCCAAATGCCATGAGATCAAGCATGCGCTTTGTGTTCAGATCCGATTCGTTCAATCTCAACTCTTCAACCTTCACGTTGTCGAATGTACTGTAAGTATCTTGCGATATGTCAGATGATATCAAGGACAAGCGTAATTGTATACGTTACCTTTGTGACGGCAACGTTGGTGGGCGGGCATAGAACCCGGACCTTCACACGAGGGTCAGTAGCGAGATAGGCTGCCTCGCATGGGGCACCGCCAGAACCAGATATGAACGTATCGTAATGGAAAACGATCCCGGTCAGGGGCTTTGGGAGGTAGCCGAGCTTCTTTGAGGGGATCAGACAACTCTCAAGCATGGAAGAGAGGATATGACTCTTTCCGGAGCCCTGACTGCCACAGATGAAGGTACTGGAAGGCACTGCAACATTATAGAAGACTCGCGGGTCACCAGGCGGCGTCTAACCGAGGCCCTCTACGTCTCCGGCGAAAAGCGCGTATTGGGGGGAACCTCTGGAGCTTCCAGATGAGAGGTTTTGGGCGTGCTTCAAGACCGGGTACGTGAACAACGGGGCCGATAGGATCTCGTCAAGTTCGTTCTTCTCGGGATGACGCTCGGGAAGGTCGAGGTGATGCTTTAGCATCTCAATCTCCATCGCTGACTCGAGGTCTTCTTGTTGCATCAAGGTCTCCTCTTGAGATTTGGGGCCTTCGACGGCTCCTGAATCGGGGCTGTTGACGGAACGGGACGACGAAACGGCTGTTCTGGGGTGGGTTGCCAACATGGTCGACTCTGCAGGGCATGCGCTTTTAGCGAGATTTCCGGGTGGATTGAATGATAGGTAATCCGAAGGATCGTCTGCAAGCCCAATAAGAATTCTCTGTCTATTTTCCAGATTCGGCGCTTGAGAGCTTCCTATTGGCTTACCCATTTTTGTGATGAGCAATGGTGTTCGTTTGTTGTGCGTGGCTGTGACGATGTGGTCCTCTCTTGGGTGCGAGGACTATGAAGCTTTGATGGCAGAATATATAGTCCAGTTATTATATAAATAGGCTCTCTATATTTAAGAATAAAACAGCGGATAACAAAGTGTATTAAAGAGATTACACATTTAATGTTAAGCGTTATGTTCTCCTTTATAACCTGCGTTAGACAACAGAAACTCTTGGCAGCTCAGGTAGCTTCTAAACGAATTAAAACAATGAATATTAGTCTAAAATAAGGGAATATCAGGTCGCAAAGCTAAAAATGAATGATAGAAGGAGCTTTCCTACCAAAAGAGAGAACGATGCTGCGTCTTGTTTATGTAGTCAAATAGGCCCCTTCACCCCGGCTGCTGTTGCATATAGGCCAGGCATAGTCTGATCTGGACTGATGTAGATAGCAGCCTGGTTGCTGATGATTCTTTCTATTCATCCGTGGTGTTATCGGCAGTCCCTTGATTACCCCCTTGCGGCAGATCCATGGGTCACTCTTTTCTGAGGTGCCAGTCGTCATCCATTAGACGCTCCCCACCCGCAGCGTCGCTTGGTTTCAGGAGCTTGTTCCTGCTGTTGGCCACGTAACGGATGCTTGTGGTTTGAGGGCTCGCTGGTGTTACGGTATTACATAATACCTCCACATATTTATGTCGAGGAAAAAGAACTCAGACAACCCTCCAGTCCGCCACGGGACAATAAACAAAACAGGAAAGGACTCCATGCAATGGCTGGGTGTCTTCCTGGATAGAAAACTAAACTTCAAAGATCACATTTCCTACTGGGCCAAGAAAGCTAATAGGGTAGCAAATCACCTTTGACGACTATGCAACACAGTCAAAGGACTTCCAGTAAAGTCAACCAAGAGGGCTGTGAAAGCTTGTGTTATTCCTATTCTTACACACGGCCTGGAGGCCTGGTACCCGGGAATCAAAAAAATTAGGAGCTTAGGTGGGACATCAGCATGTCGCATTAAGGGGCTTCTTGAAACAATAGATGCCGTACTACGAACGGCGATCAGGGCTATCTTGCCAGTCTGGAAAACACACCCTGGACATATCCTACACTTTGAATCGCAGATTCCCCCAGCAGGAGTTCTTGCAGAGTCAATAAGACGACGTCACGGCCTACGACTAGGATAAATAGACCAGAGATACCCTCTTATTGGCAGGCTCCAAATACAAGCTTCGCAAGAATCCAACAAGGCTATAAAGGAGCTTCCAGCTAGTCCCTGACTTCCAGAGACCAACACTTACCAGGCCATTATGAAAGAAGCCCCTAAGCCACAAAAACAAAGACAAAAAAACAGAGCTCTTTAAGCAATGGCTATAAGAGAGAAACGTGAACACTGACCTTGTTATCTATTCAGATGGATCATAGTTGGACGACCAAGACACAACCCGCACTGGATGGGGTTATACCATCAGGAAAGGCGGCACTACACAAGAAGTATACCGGGGAAAGGGCAGACTTCTTTAAGCAGAAGTAATAGATGCTGAAGTCCATGGTGCTCTCCAAGGTCTTGTAACAGCCAGGGCAATTGGACACAGAAAACAGCTATATGTCTGCCTGGACAACACGTCAGTGGTAGATGGGCTCAATGGGACTCCACCCGAGACATCACAGAATATTGTTCTATAATTTCAAGAACTTGCCACAGCACACACTCCTGGAGTGACCGTCAAGTGGATTCTTGGACACAGAGATATTGATGGTAACAAAGCTGCCAACATACTAGCAAAAAAGGGTGCCATGCTAGAAACAAACATAACAAATCTTTCTACAATCTCTTGGGTCAAGAGAGATCTCAAAAGAAAGGGCAAGAAAGAGTTCAACCAATAATAAAAAGACCAATCAGAACCTAGATATCAAGAAGTATACTTATATATAATAACTAAAAGAGACCTTATATCTTTTAAGAGGAGTACTTTACACAGATTTTTAGCAGCCAGATCTGGACATGGCGACTTTGCCAGATACTACGAACGCTTTGGGCATACAGACTCGAATGATCATTACAGCTGTGGTGAGAAGAAAATACCACAATACGTTTTCTTTTGTAAGAGGCTGGGAAAAAACTGGCTGCTGCCCAGGTACTCGCCTAGGGCAGCTTGTTTACAATACTTAGGGGAAAGGAGCACAGAATGGGCAAAATTTGTGGAGAAGAGCAAATTCTTTTCATTAATCTGCCCTCGATAAATAGCTGTTCTTGAAGGACCAGATGGATGACCCAAGGTCATACCGCCGCAATAACGGGAATGGGCTCGTGAGCGGGACTGACTGTACTTATTTTCTTGATACCTCCACAACCCTGCGATGCAGAGGCTCTGGGAGGCGTGGTCTGCACTACTGAGGAGCTACCCCCCACGTTAAATACAAAACAAACACAACATTTTGGAGCTGGATGGGACTGTACATATCTTCTAACACATCCACAACCATGTGATACACCGGCTCTGGGAGGCGTGGCTTGCAGTGCTGTCCTAGAGAGAGAAACTGAGAAGTTCGAGTCCATGGTGCATGCATTTTGAACGTTCAGAAAAGGTCAATAGTAGGTCCACACAGTAGCCTGTCAAGATCATCCATGTCTAACGCCAACGCAGTTTTTGGATCTGTCGCACGCAAACCAACTGTCACCCGCCCTTTTAGCCTAAGTGGGATCCGATTGTGACCAGGAAGCTGGTTATCGACTGGCCCGATTCCTGAATCTCTCGCGATAGACTTGCCAAACCTTTCCTGCATGACTACATAATGGAGACCTCTTGTCAACTCATACTGCAGTTGCCGAATTATGAATTATTGCAAGCATACCAACAATCTACGCCTAACCCAACGCCACCGCCATCTAACACTGGTCGCGTCCAAACAAAATGTACAATTAATTGTTCTACGGGCTCGAAGGCTAAAATGGCTAGTATATACATGATAAGTTGCGTAACTCAGAGACTTTCAACCATTCTCGATCGAATCGTAGAAATCCAGAATCTATTCGATTCATGTTCCAATGCAACAGCATGGGCAGGTGATGCCTGTGACACAGATTAAGGGAAGAGGAGAGAAAGGTCTCTGGCCGTGTTACCTGGTCCCCACTGCTAGTAACGTCTTTTGGATATCAGTCATCTAGAGCATGCACCACAGGGCTCGACTTACTTGACGTATCATGCTCCAGAGAACTGCCGTTCCGAAGAACCAATCCGGCCAATATCCGCTCTTCAGACATGAGAGGATTGCAAAGGCAACCGTGAGCGACGTGCTCAGTGCCGCCGTTGAAGCTACAGCAACTGTGTATGAGCGCCTGTACAGGACCCTCACCGGGAATGGCGGCTGGTGAGATACTTGACTTAGTAGCCTGATGGTGGCAATCAAGCTCGGAATTGTAATCGGGCTCTCAATAGCAAGTACCGTGTAGATTGCCGAGATTTGAAGGATAGTAGGACTTTCCATAATGTGTCAACTTATAAAAAACTGGCGCCTCATTTCACAGTACAACAATGACAGCAAGGAGGTTAGGACCCTTGATAAGTACTTATAGATAGGCACGAGAAAACTGTAACATTACATCATTAGGGAGAATCGGGATCGGGTAAATCTGCCTCCGATAAATAGCTAAAGCATTGTGGGAGGCGCATTGTCGGCTTAATCCAGGTCCATTCTATCATGTTCAATCTGACTTCGAAGTGTGGTGACTTGTTCGCTGATGCTCGGATCATTTTTCGCCTTGGACTGTTCTTCCAAGACAGCTAACCTGGCTTTAGCATCCTGTAGTTCGGCTGCTTTTGCAGCTGCTGTGCTCACCATGCGTCTAGTCCTCGGGCGCCTGCCTTTGTCTACCGCTCTAGTTTTCTTTACTCTATAGTGTGCCTAGTTATTTAATTGTTTGCGACCGACATCGATGTTGATGCCATCTTTCCAGCCTCGCCAGTAAGGACCAAGGTTTCTTGGGATCGAGCACTGCCGCGACAGGCACTGGATAGAAAATATAAGTATATGTCATTTTTATGCTGAGGTTTCTCTTACTTACTTTGTGTGCCGGCTGATTAGACATGGTGCCTCCATATCTTGCGTGATTACGGACTTCCTTTGCCAAGCAATCGACAAACATCTCATTCTCCTGCTTGAGCTGTCGTGCCCGAATTGCGATTCTTTTCTGATATAGTCTGAGGCTGCCCAGTTGTCGGCTGGCAAATGACCCTGCCGCCCTCCTCTCGAAAAGAGTCAGCCTTTTGGTAGCGTGTGTGTTGGCCCCTTTGCACGCTATGCTTATCCGAGACTCTTGACTTGTTGGCGAATGCGTCCTTGTCCGATCTTGTCTAGCTTGGTGTGTTGCATAGTATGATTCTTGCCGGTCTCTTAGTTCACAGATACTGCGGGTTAAATTCCAACCATATTCTTCCAAGTTGCGTCCAATTTTTATAAGCTCCACAAGTTCTCCATGACGTTGGCAATGTTGTCGTGTCTGGCTTGCCAGATTTGTCATTAGAGAGACCTCGTTCCTCATCCGCTCTGCTAACGAACACAGCCCATGCGCAACCCCTAGGCAGTAGCTGCACCTGTCGGAAGCTCGACAGCTCCTGGCTGCCAAAGCCAGCGTTATATTATAGGTGATTTCAAACGCTACCGCCGCGTTGGTGGTGGCTTCGGCTGTGCCGTGGAACTTCCATTCCAAGCAGGACGGAGTCGATGCCATGAAGCTGACGCAGCCGAAAAGGTGTGACATCGTTTTCGCAAGACAGCCGGTGAAGGCCATGTTCACGGCCTTGGTGGACGTGTCCGCCGTAATAGAGACAACGCTCTCCTGTGTACCAGGTGACTTATTTGTGAGACCAGGAGGAGACACTGGCAACTTATGCCTTTCGACCAACTTACAGCACGTTTGAAGTGCCATCTGGGCTTCTTGGATAGATACAGAAGGATAACAGGATTTTTCAACACATTTCAGGATAAGTCTAATTGTACGTATGTCCAGGTTTGTTTGACTCGACATTCCATGAATTTTTACCGGCGTTGGAATGGGCAAAATTCGTGGAGAAGAGCAAGTTCTTTTCAACAATCTGCCCCCGATAGATAGCTTTTTCTGAAGGACCAGATGGATGACCCCAAGGTCATACCGCCGCAACAACGGGGATGGGCCCGTGAGCGGGACTGACTGTACTTATTATCTTGAGACCTCCACAACCCTGCGATACAGAGGCTCTGGGAGGCGTGGTTTGCACTACTGAGGAGCTACCCCCCACGTTAAATACAATCAATCAATCAATCAATCAATCATTTTACGGGCGCTGTTGCGAGATGAGTCACCCGCGCACGCTGCTTTGGTGGTATATGGGCGGGCGGCATCTTCGAAGTTGCGAATGCTGTATTGGAAGAAGTGTTCGGGATTTCTCTCGAATTCCTTCTCTCTAGAAGTCTTCAAGGCTTGAGCTACCGCTAATGGTCGAAAACAGATAAATAATGTAGCCAAAGATGGCTGTTGGTCACATGGCCCCAGCCTTATTTTGTGCTTCTATCCTATTCGCGGGAAACTGCCGAGTCCGCCTATTTGCCTCCACCTCGCGCAATGATTGTCGAAAGAGCCATCTTTGGCCACGGGTCTTTCTCAGATAGGCTCTCGCAGTAGATGACAAATGTCTTTCTGGATGCCTCTGAGGGCTGATTTCGGCCATGCTTGAGATGCAGTGCTGTCTCGTACCCCTATGTCTACAGACGGTTGAACTGGCCGCGTCCATACCTGGATCTCGAGTATCGCGTTTGCAACCTCCAAGTCGCTATAACCACATGCGGCTGCTTCGTTCACTTTGTGTCAGGAGCTTGTTCCTGCTGTTGGCCCCGTAACGGATGCTGGTGTTTTGGTGGCTCGCTGGGAAGATAATTCTGTCACCGGGAATCGCCATATACGACTTTCAATAAGAACACTCAAAGATCGCCGGAACCCCAAGAAATACACAAAATGTCTACCCTCACCATGACTTCTTCTCACCATCACCATCTTGTCGTCCACAAGGCGACCAATCATCAACACGAAGACGAAGCCGACTAGGTCGCTGTGGATGGAGGGTTATGGCGACAAGATGGTTGGCATCAGCCAGATGTTGAAATAGAAGAGGACCAATTCTCCGAAGTCATCAAGGCAGGTACCAAATACATGTATAATAATAGGCCCTGTGGGCTCGATGTAAACTTAAACACCGTCATTAAACCATCAGCCTTGCAAATGTCACTCATATGCCGCTCGTCAGTATTATCTAAGCTCTTCAGATAAGCGCGGTGATCTCAGGTTTAGTGTTTTCAGGGAAGTCCGTCTCGGTAATTGTCGCGGGCCCTACGGCATTTCGACCAGATTCTGCACCCTGGATGCTCACTTGGGGATGATCGTAGCGAGTCCGGTTTATCTAGCGGGCTGTCGTCGGTTCTGACGTTGAGCGATACTGTGTTGCTGACAGACACAGGGGTCATGAGCTGCACTCCATTCTCCGGCTGAAGGAGATACTCCATTACCAGCGCATTAGTATGCTTTTGCTCATGCAGCTCGAGGTATGCCACATCTAGGGGGAGCAAATGGCGCGAGTCCACTGTACCGGAGAAGCCAGTGGTCAGTCGCTCTCGCACCTTGCCGATGTCCCGCAAACCCCCAAGTCCCGCGACCGGTTCCGCGCTCTTTCCCTTTCATCCTGATCCCATGCCCGAAGGTCGTCCGTAGGCTGCGCTCGCACCTCAAGCCCCGTGGGACGCTGCGCCGCAAGTGACGAAGACGCCGGCGCGAGTGAAGGCGGAAGCCCTTACTCGTCTTCTAAGCCCACCGATCCGTCCCCTAGCCCCATTGTCCTTTTGTTCGCCCTCTCCCTTTCCCGCTCATCCTCTTCCCATGCCCGATGGTCGTCCGTGACCCTAGAGCGCTTCTTCGGGTTCGGGCCCGTGTAGCGCATGCTGGCGTAATGCTTCCGGGATATACGCCGGAACTTGCTGCATTGCAGCGTGACCGGGACGTCAGCGCTGAGGCTATCGTGGAGGTCGCGAAGCGTAAGGTTGACATGAGCGTCGGTGGCAGTGGCGGTGGAGATGACAGGATGGATTTACACGTCGCGCATGAAGTGGTCAACAGGGCCAAGAGAGCCGTGCTGTGTCACGTCGTGTCGGAGGGCGTTAAGAGTGATTTGGGGAAGTGTAGGTGTCGTCGGCTGGTCCTTGGGCCAGACGTATTTAGCGTTGACGAGGAGGACGGCCCGGACTAGGCCATTGCCGTGGCGTATGTACTCTGACAGCGATGGGTTAATACCTGTAATCAGCAGCATGATGAAAGGAATATGTACGTGTGAATAAGCAAGGAGGGCGTCGGAGAACTTCAAGACTGCTTATTTGAGGGTGCTTATTCCAGACGGATCGCTTGCCTATTGCCATCCTGGGAGCCATGTTGACGGAGACTGATGGCTTGACTGTAGATGGGAACTGGTGAACGATACGGAGACTTACTTGCAGCTTGATCGAGCGGTGTATGATGCGACCAGCCGACCTCGACGATCAGGCCCGGGTACAGGTCTCTGACCTCCTCAGCTTCTCCTTGCGCACTGCCACTCCCACTGTCCGGTCCAGACCCATCATCACTCCCCGTAGATGTACTGCCCTCCTCACTACTGGCATCCTCGTCCTCCCACCACACGTTGCATCTGGCTCAAACTGAGTGCTTCGGGTGAGCGTCAACTTGTACCCGCCAGTCCTGCACACACCGCTGAGCAAGGCTCGTTGGAATTGCTTTATTATGTGTTCGCTAATGTCGTTCGTCGTATCGAAGTGGATCTCGGTAGGCATGCGGAGGACGAGGGACGACCCATCGAAGTCCCAGCGGACGCGCTCGAGAAACCAGCCGCCGAAGCCGTCGGAGCGCAGTCGCCGGGGCCACGAGTAGGGGAGGTGAGCGTCTTCGGGGGATAAAAAGGACGACGGGCTGCCGATACAGGCTTCGATGGTTCGGAGCAGACAGTCGAAGTCGGTCGTGGAGAATGAGATCGGGGCGGGCTGTTCGGGGTGCTCAACGTATACCTCGTAGAGCTTCTCCAAGGCCGTCAGGACGGTGGGAGGAATAGTTGGCGGATTACCGATAGGAACTCCGAGGACTACCTTCCTGGCGGTTCGCGGGCCCTGGACTTTGGGCGCGTCCTTGCTGTGCTGCTGCTCGTGGTGGCTGGACCTTGACGAGGCCCTGTCGCTAGCCGAGTCTGCAAGGTCGCCACCAGCAGAAGCAGAGGTAACAGAGGAGGAGAACGACTCGTCGATTGGAATTGCGTGGAATGCGCGATGCTTGAGACCTGTCGCTGGACGGGGCGCCGAGCGAGATGGCCGTGCTGTTGCGGTGGTCGAGGTGGTGAAGAGAGATGGGTGGATGCGGAACTGGGAATGCATCTAGAGACTGGAAGGGGAGACAGGACAGAATCTGGGGTCGACCCCACCATCAGAGGCAGAAACGCGCTGTCACATGACCTGCAGAAACCCATTCAAGCGACATGCACTTTGCGGATATCTTTAAAAGTAGTACTATCCAAGTGTAGAGGCAAGAATAGGGGTCAATGCCGGAGGAGCAAACCACGAGCACGACGTGGAATCAAAATGCGTACAATCTAAAACACTACGTTTTGCATCGTGTCTATTCTACTCCTAAACTTTAGGTCCATCTTGGACCGGACGAATTGCCATGCAGCAAGTCAAGGCGATTGGAAAGCTCGCCGAACGTGGAGTTTCCTGATAATAGCAGGCAATGAATTAATGGTTCATTCCGGATTAGCACAAGGACGACTCACATTCTTCGTCTGAAAATGAGGGTTACGATATGATTGCAGATGATGATGCATGGCTGATGCGCGGCTGATGTGTGGGTGATGCAGCATTCTCAACCAGCTGTCAAGGCTGAGACGAACGAAGATTGGCCGGTGAGTAGATCGACACTGATATTGCTATCATATGCACTAGTGGTATAGTACAAGACGAGAGACGAAGAGAAAAAGAGAAAACAAACAAAGAGAGGTTTCACAAGCCAATTAGGTACCCGCTACCGTCGGATACTGTTGGGGTATGGGGCATTGCGTAGAGTCCTGGGCTCGTTCTGCTGAGAGGTGTGAGCATGGTCGGTCCCGGGCCTGAAGGGAGCTGCGAAGAAGGCGATGCGGACTAGAGTATTGTCTGTTAGCCTCGTCGTACCACACGTTATGATACTACATCCAAGACGAGACATGAGCTGCAAGATTGGAAAATCACTCGATCGCAAGGTGCGAGAAAGAGAAAGAAAAGATGGCCAGGACGGGGACTTTCACGTAATTCGGATATAATCTTCTTGAGCGCCCCAGCCAGTATTTTCTAAGGAAACACCTTGACGTGCTTCTTGATATTGCGCGGCTTCGGATCCGGAAATGCCATGATGATCTTGAAGAACTCTTCGCTGTCTGCCTTAGCCTTGCTCACCGTCAGGGGCCGGAATTCCTCCAGGTTGCGCCGTATCCGGTTCTTCTTTTCTACCGTGAACCTCGCGGGAGACGCCACGAGCTGCTCTAACAGCGAGATGGTGTCGACACTGGTCACATAACACTCGTTCTTCTCTGCCCAGTATATGCAGCTGATGCAGATGCTGTTCGGTGGCCTTTCACTGATGGTGACAGGTTTGAAACTTGTTGACAGTATTAAGCCCTGCTGCTACTTGTTGAACATGACTATGCCCCTTCAGTTCTCCCACTCCTCCTGTGTCCAGTTGCTTGCTATCGCCTCCAGGTCGCTGTCGATCTTGAGGTTCGCCTTGGCCGAGTGCATGGCATACGGGTTCATCTGCGCGGGACTGAAAGATCCGGACGTCTGTATCGTGCTGGTCCGGATCAGCTGCGGTGCGCTCGACGTTGGCATGGGCAGAGTCGTGATGCTCGGGTGAGTTACCATCGCGTGATGAATGGCAGTGGGACTATGAGGCGTTATGGACGATCTGTAGGGACTCCATGTCGGAGCTTCAAGCAGTGGTGGTTGCGGGTAGTCGGCCGCGTACGACGAGCGGTGGCAGGGGCCGATCATGCTATTGTTTTTGTTATAACCTGTTTCATAACTTGAAGTGACAGCCGGATAGGCCGCCGGAGGGTAGCCGTAGCTAATGGTAGCAGCGTCGTGAGCTGGTCGGGCTCTGGTCTGGGTGGGCTCGGTCTTTGCTCAGGTTTTTTTGACTCCTTACGCGTGACAACCTCATGCGGACTCTCTGCCGCATTATCTTGCTCTGCTTAATATTGATACTGAGACCTCGATGAATCAAATGCTGGAGATCGCGGGGTAGTCAGTTGCAATTCGACCAAGTGGCGACCAATACCACCCAATCCGATCATAATTCCGATTTCGAAATAGTGGCGTTGAGAAGAATATCAACTGGGAAAAAAACACTCACCATGCATCTGGGGCAGTTGCGGCTTTGGGTATGCCGACATAGACAGGAGACCAGGTGGGAAATATCCCCACGAAGGTCTCCGTGTGACAATCAGGCCTGCAGCTGCGCTGGTCAGGGCTGATGGGATGAAATATCTAGATTCAACGATATCTAAGGAAGAAGAGACAAGGTAAGAAAAAGAAAGGGAAAGATAGGGTATATATGTACAAAGATATGTGGAGGTATTACGTAATACCGTAACACTCCGCCGTTCGCTCTCGCCGCAGCCTCTTCTACGTATCAGAGGGTCACCGTCTCCGGTGAGTCAAGCGCGTCAGCGTCGACGATGATGCGCCTCTGAGGATAGTAATGAGGCTGTCATCCCTCGTCAATAGGCTTTCTGAAAAGGTAGTCGAGATTATATGGAATATTCGCAGCTGTGTCAGCCTGAAGAATTATTTTCAGGAAATATATAAGCCTCATTGTGGCAAGGCCAATCCTTTACGCCCGAGGTCTTCACATTTTGGCAACATAGAATCTGACGATCTGGATGACTCGCAAACAGACCACAGGCCAGGGTAGGCTTTATACCAATAAGCTACCATTATTAACAAAATCATTCTTAGGGGCCATCACCTTCTCTTACATGCTTTGGTTCTTGCAGGCGAACCGTAAGGAAACTCAAATTATGACTAAGAATGATTGGCCATCAATATGACAGGGTGTTTCCCATGTATGTGTATTACGCCACGTCACTGCCCCCTGACCTATCCTTCATAGCCTCTCTAGAGCATCGATAACGTGCCATCGGACGAGGCATCGATGGCCGCTTTGGAAATCTGCGAGGGCGCTTTCAGGATGACTCATGGACATTCAGGAAACCCGCAGAGACTGCCGACCTATGGATGCAGGCGGCTGAGAATGACTGGTCATGAGTGCCTATGAATCCAGAAGTCCAAGTAGGAACACGACGGAGACGCATGCATCTTCCAGCTGTCACACATGCCGCTGCTTCTCCACACTCCACAATTGGGGTTCTTCTGTCCTGCCTAACAATATCCACAAGCTAGTATCGAAACAAGTCACCAGCACTGCCTCGGCGGCCGACACGACCAGGCTAGACGATCAGCTATCCGGCTGAAGTCAAGGTCAAGAGACGTCACCCTGTGTGAGAGCCGAAGACTGAGGAGATCCTCTCCGGCGGCGAGATGAGTCAGATCGACGCGTTCAACGCCTCGTTCCCCGCCGACTCCGCGCTGCTCTCTATCGGCGGCAACGACCTCTGCTTCTTCGACGTGATGAACGCCTGCATCTTCCGCTTCTACGACTTCTACTCCGGGACCTGCGAGACGGCGCTCGAGAAGTCACGCCACAGCATCGAGAGCGAGGAGTTCGAGAACCGCGTGCAGATTCTCATCATGGAGATCCTCGACAAGGTCCGCTGGGAGAAGAAGCCGTGGTTCTTCGTCGTGATGACGGGGTATGGTAGGTTCTTCAACGAGATGACGGACGGGTGTGACGAGATGAGCTTCGGCGTCTGGTGGAACGGGCCGAAGCTGAAGAAGGGACTGAGACTCCAGATGAATGCGCTGGTGCTTGCCGTCAATGCCAAGCTGAGGAAAATGGTTGATATGGTGAACTCGCGGTTTAACAGGGACAAGGTCCTCTTCGTTGACTATGATGAAAAGTTTGATGGCCATCGCTTCTGCAAAGCGAATGTTACGGAGCCGGATTACAGCCGCAATGAGACGTGGTTCTTCCTCGTCGGCGGGCCAGATAATGCGCGAAACGACACACGAGCGAATCATACGTCGGACGTCGAAACGTTGTCACCAGCATCGACCTTGGTTGACCCGTCGTCCTGCCTCGAGCCGGCTCGAACGTCTGGCGACTGGGGCGAGCTCGCCTTGTGCTATATGGTTATGGCGAAGCAACGCGACCCGATGCTCAAACCTACCCGTGGTGGTCTTTATGCCCAGAGTAACGGGATGTGGTACGTCCCGACATACTACGGCAAGACCTTTCATCCTAGAACGCTCGGGCATGAGAGGGTGAGAAACGCCATTTACAAGGCGTGGCACGAACTTGAGTCACGATAATATGTGTGATACATACGTGAATATATAGTTGGCAGGTTCCTTCGTTCAGAGAGTACTCATCCATTTTCGTGTGATTCATGTGCTCATGCACACACTAGACTGTGTCATGCAAGCTGGGATTACAACCACGTTCGATGATGTATGAATATGAACACCTATAGCATTGCAGGCTTTTTACTCGCTGCCCTACGCACTGTCCCAACTAGGCGTCGCATATTATAATGTGAGAATATGTAACTATGTCAATTTAACCTCTAATCAAGGCCCGCGTAAGAGAAAAAGGGGGTTACTAGATGCCCCTACCCCCAGGCAACCACGAAGTCAAATCCCCGACAATCTCAAAGCGAATAGCACCAGCGCGCTCATCCCCAAGCACGACCCTCAGCTGATCCATAACCCGGCGCGCCGCCGCCTGCTTTTGATGCACGCCGACGAGCCTCCACCCGTCCTGCTTCTCCAGTCCCGCACTCGTGAGGTACCGGCCGAACAAGATGCGCAGCCCGTTCTTCTTGCAGAAGCTCGGCAGATGCGGCAGGCTGCGCCCGCAGGGGGCGTACGGGCTGTGCAGGCCGTGCACAAGGAAGACGGTATGCAGGGACATCGCCTGCCGGAGGGCCGCGAGGTCGGCGGCCGAGATGCACGCGAAGTCCGTGGCTACGGACAGGAAGAGGTAGCGCGTGTGCTGGATTGGCAGAGGTACGGCTGCGGTGAGGGATCCATCCTGCGGAGGATTCTGGGCCTGATCCTGTCCTGAAGAACCGAAGTCATCTGCCGGCCGGCGGTACAATGACAGAGCAGATAACCAGTCCGTCGTCCCGTCATTAGTGACGCGGATCGTCTCCAGGCTCAGAGGCTCACGGACGGCATCCCACCACGCGAAGTCCACATCATCCGTAATGTTGACCGCGGGCAGCGGCAGGCGCTGGAACCCGCTGAAGACGGCGTCGTTGAGCTCCTTGAACGGCGACATCCGCAGCCGGGCATCGTGCCGGACGCCCCGGACGCGCCGGTCGGGGTACCGCGCGTAGTACCGGTTCTCTGCTGGGTCGCGCCCGTCGGGCCAGCGGCGGAAGTGGTGGATGCGCGGGAGCTCTTTGGCGGCCCAGTAGAAGCGCCATATAATGCAGCGCAGCTCTGGCGGCAGCTGCGGGAATAGGTGAAATTGGGGTTGGGTACGGGTGGTGCCCTTCTTCTTTCTGCCGAAGTATTGTAGCTGCGACTGCGTGAGGGTGGTCCGCTTCTTCTTCCTGCTGCCGAAGTACTGGAGCTGTGTGCCTGCCATGGTGTGTTCCTTATCGTGTCCACGATATTCACTATACTGCCCGAACTTTAGAGTCCAAAGGTATTGCTGAAGGCCGAATTGCGGCCCTGTTTGACTGTTTACCGACGAATATTATGTGGTATAAGTTGGTAAAGTTGGAAACTGCAGGTGAGGGTCGAGGGGCGTAATAATTGTGGCGAACTGACTTACAGGCGGGAGGAGGCGATGCAGGTGGTTGCCTGGAAGGATCTGCCGATCATGACCGCCAAGCCGAGGGCTACTGCCACTTGCAACCGAAGTGTTGTTGCCTCGCCTTAAATCGCTCCAGCCTTGGAACTTTTTGACTTGGTTATACCACGTCGGACTAGAAGAGGCCGAAGGGTGCACTGTGGGGACCAAGAGCAACTCCCCGGGAGTAGACGCCCTCACGGTACGGATTCTGAAAGCTTGCTGGCCAGTTATCGGGGAACATGTCAGAGCCCTTTTCCAGACCTGTCTACAAATCGGACACCACCCTCAACCATTTAAAGTAGCTGAGGTGGTAATGATCCCAAAACCAGGCAAGAAAGACAACTACGAATCAACCTCTGCTGGTGCCTAATACTTGCGACCTCTGAGAGTTGGGCACGGATCATAGTCACGTGCCTACTTTGTGGGCCGCACTTTGTGGGCCGCACTTTGTGGACCGCACATGCAGCCCAGCTAGCGGGTATAACCCTCATGCGATAATTGCTGAGTGGGAAGTTGTCGGCGGTTTGACTCAACATCACGTTTGTCTAGATGACTAGGAGAACGCGGCTCATCAAGTGATTACATCATCTTTACTGTCATGACTGTTCCATCCTCTGACAACACCCGTGCAATATCTAATCCCTTTGCAGAGAAGACATCGCCACGACACACTTGACAACACGTGGGCAGAGGCGCAGGCACGTCTGCCCCTTCCATCTCAATCTTTGATTGGAAGACTGGAGGCAGGCAAGCAGGCTGCAGTCTGCAGTCTGTAGGACAGGTTGCGACGCATTGCGACGATCATCGGGATTGACGTCTGAGCACAGTCGCGACATTGCGACGGCCAACCACCCCTCGGCAAGGCAACAATCTTGTTTGCGTCAGCAACTCCCACCAGCTCGGGGGCCCTATGGTTGAACGAGGTTCGAATGGATGTTCCTGGGAACGAATGATCGGTCCAGTAAGACCTTGCGGTTAGGTACGGTAACCTTGAAGTGTGACGATCAGGCCTGCAGTACAACTGGTCAGGACTGATGGATAGATAAAGCTAGATTCAACGATCTATGAAGAAGGAAGAAGGAAGAAGGCAGGCCGCTTCAGGTGAGAGGTGGGCCTCCCATATATATAGGTACATGTGGAGGTACAATGTACTTGTACCGTAACATGAAGTAGGCATGTGCGTCTGACCGTCGAAACTCCTCGCGGCCAGTTATGACGGTGCTAATATCTGCACGTGACCTGAAATGGGTTGACCTTCACGAGGAGTTTGTAAACAGGATTCCCTGGCGAAGTTTTGGGTCTCTGCAGGTCCGTTACTGTACGAACTTCAACATTATGTAGGCAGGTATGATGATGATGATGATGATTGTATTTAACGTGGAGGCTCGCTCCTCAGTAGTGCAAACCACGCCTCCCAGAGCCTCTGCATCGCAGGGTTGTGGAGGTATCAAGATAATAAATACAGTCAGTCCCGCTCACGAGCCCATTCCCGTTGTTGCGGCGGTATGACTTTGGGGTCATCCATCTGGTCCTTCAAGAATAGCTATTTATCGGGGACAGATTGATGAGAAGAGCTTGCTCCTCTCCCCCAAGTACTGTAAACAGGCTGCCCTAGGCGAGTACCTGGGCAGCAGTCGGTTTTTCCCAAGCCTCTTGCAAAAGAAAATGTGTTGTGGTGTTTTCTTCTCACCACAGCTGCAGTGATCATTCAAGTCTGTATGCCCGAAACGTTCGTGGTATCCAGCAAAGTCGCCATGTCCAGACCTGGCCGCTAGAGGTCTGTGTAAAGTGCTCCTTTCAAAAGATATGAGGCTCCTCTTGGTTACTGTATATGAGTATATTTCTTGGTATTTAGGTTCTGATTGACCTTCCCACCATTGATCGAACTCTCTGTTGCCCATCTTCTTGAGATCTCTCTTTACCCAAGAGATTGTGGGAAGGTTCGTCGCTTCCGTTTCTAGCATGGCACCGTCTTTTGCTAGTACGTTAGCAGCTTCATTACCGTTGATATCTCTGTGTCCAGGGATCCACTTGACGGTCACCCTAGGAGTATGTACTGTAGCGAGTTCTTGAAATCGTAGAAAAATGTTCTGTGATGTCTCGGGTGGAATCCCATTGAGTCCATCTACCACTGATGTATTGTCCAGGCAGACATATAACTGTTTTCTGTGTCCAATTGTCCTGGCTGCTGCAAGCCCTTGGAGAGCGCCATAGACTTCAGCATCTATTACTTCTGTTTAGAAAAGTCTGCCCTTTCCCCGGTATACTTCTTGTATAGTGTTGTCTTTTCTGATGGTATAGCCCTATTTAGTGCGGGTTGTGCCTTTATCGTCCAATTGTGATCCATCTGAGTAGATGAAAAGGTCAGTGTTCATATTTCTCTCTTGTAACCATTTCTTGAAGAGCTTTATTTTTTTGTCTTTATCTTTGCGGATTAGGGATTTCTTTTATAATGGTTTGGTAAGTATTGGTCTCTAGAAGTCAGGGATTAACTGAAAGCTCCTTTAAAGCCTTATTGGTTCCTTGCGAGCTTGTATTTAGAGCCTGCCAACAAGAGGGTGTCTTTGGTCTATTTATCCGAGTCGTAGGCCGTGACATCGTCTTATTGACTCTGCAAGAACTCCTGCTGGAGGAATCTGTGATTCAAAGTATAGGATATGTCCAGGATATGTTTTCCAGACCGGCAGGATAGCCCCGATGGTTGTTCATAATACAGCGTCTATCGTTCCAAGAAGCCCCTTAATACGATATGCTGATGTCCCACCTGAGTTCCTGATTATTTTGGTTCCTGGGTACCAGGCCTCCAAGCCGTATGTAAGAATAGGAATAACACAAGCTTTCACAGCCCTCTTGGTCGACTTAACTGGGAGTCCTTTGACTGTGTTGCATAGTCTTCAGAGGTTATTTGCTACCTTATTAGCTTTCTTGGCCTAGTAGGAAACATGATCTTTGAAGTTTAGTTTCTATCCAAAAAGATACCTAGCCATCGCATGGAAACCTTGGCTGTTTTGTTCATTGTTCCGTGGCAGACTGGAGGGTTGTCTGAGTTTTTTTTTTTTTTATGAAGTGCATAATTTCAGTTTTGTTAGGGTCAAATTCAATAGCATTGTTATGTCCCTATTGATTGAGCAAGTGAAGATTTCCAGAAGCCTCTGTAGCTCTTTCCTTAAGGTTCTTTCCAATGCAGAGAGTTGCTAGGTTGTCTACATATCCAAAGCGTCTCTTTTTTCTATCAAGTCGGGCACAGATTGGCTCTGTATACAGCATATAAAGGATTGGAGAGGCTGGTGAGCCTTGTGGTAGCCTACAAGTGAGAGCTTTAATATCAGTCACAATACCTTCAAATCGAACCCTTGCAGACCGCTCGAACATGAATGACTGGACCCATCTTATAAGGAAGCCTGGCCAGCTGTCAGATTTGAGCCAATCGTGAGGTTGAAGTGTGTGTGTGTATTCTGTGTGTCTGGAGTGTCCTTGTGCGATCGTGGCAGTTTTGTGCCAGAGGGGGCTGGATCGGGACGGAACAACTAGGGTCTGGTGTCTACCTATCAAGGTGACCTCTGTGCTCACCTTTAATCCAACACACGCCCTCAGCCAGGCAGGCAACGGCTCTGGCTGAACTAGTCTATAGAGTAAACTACCTCAGGGTCTTGACTCAGAATCTCTTCTCTCTTCCCAATGGCTCCCTTCTGTGACCTTAAATCAAGCTGCCTCGCCTGAATGTCTACCAATCCCAACTGATCCAGAAATCCTGCCCACCGTTGAGCCGGCAAGGCCTTGGTCAACCCATCCGCTTTCATCTGTGCTGAAGACGTATATTCGATGCTGACGGTTCCTTATTCCACTTCTTGTCGAAGCCAATGGTTGTGTATGTCTACATGCCGCAACTTGGTTTTTAAAAGGGCGATTTTGGCTGTCACTAGCTTAATTGTCTGTGTATTGTCACATTCCACTTTGATCTTCTCGCGTTTGAGTTGAACACTAAGTTCCGTAACCAGCCGGCTGATGTACAAAGTCTTTTTGACTGCCTGAGCCAGTGCGAGTAGTTCCGCTTCTGTAGTAGATGTAGTGACCGTGTCTTGCTTATTGGCCTTCCAGCCGATCAATCCTCCGAAAAGAGTCATGGCGAAAGCCTGAGAGCTCTTTCTGTCGAGAGAATTGTCGGCAAAGGAAGCATCATTAGCCACCACTAAATCGTCTCCTCCTCCAAACTGGAGAGAGTGGTGTCTTGTTCTGTATAGATATTGGATGACTCGGTCAGCGGCATTCTGATAGATCTGACTTGGGTTTGTCAGGAATCTTGCGAGGCGTGATGTTGCGAAGGCTATGTCTGGTCGTGTGGAAACGGAGGCATATAGAATGGAACCAATCTTGTGTGTGTATTCTGTGTGTCTGGAGTGTCCTTGTGCGACCGTGGCAGTTTTGTGCCAGAGGGGGCTGGATCGGGACGGAACAACTAGGTTTTGGTGTCTACCTATCAAGGTGCCCTCTGTGCTCACCTTTAATCCAACACCAGCCCTGTTCTCTCATGCGAACCACCAGCCGTCCCATTAGGGCAGCGTAAAAGGCCCCTTTCACATCTGACGTGACTACTGTTGTAACGAGGCCTTGGTCGAGGCCCTGCTCAATATCGTGTATGAGTGCAGCTACCAAGTCAGTGGCAGAGCGCTTTGGTAGAGCTCTAAAATATTGTGGAGCTAGAATTCCAAGTTTAATAACAAAACAGGTAATTCTTTTTTTAATGAGTCATTTAAGGCCTTTGCCAAGACATGATAACAGTGATATTGGTCTTTAGGCCCTGGGATTGGAGTAGTCTTTCTTGCCTGGTTTTGGGATCATCACTACCTCAGCTACTTTGAATGGTTTAGGGTGGTGTCCAATCTGTAGACAGGTCTGGAAAAGGGCTCTGATATATTCCCCAATGAATGGCCAGCAAGCTTTCAGAATCCGTATTGTGAGGGTATCTATTCCCGGGAGTTGCTCTTGGTCCCTAAAGTGCACCCTTCAGCCTCTTCCAGTCCAACATGGTATTCAAGGGGGATATATGGCTTGGGTTGTGTGATCTGAGCGGACCAGGGGTCGATGATATCGTTGTCTGAAGTACTTCGTTCAAGCGTGGCTGAGCGTAATGCATTTGCCTTGCTCTCTTGTGACTCGAATATTTGGTCTCCTATGATGATTGGAGGGGAACGCAATCCTGCTGATAACTTGTGCCAAGAGACGATTCTGTATAGGTCCTTTGGCTCAGTTGCTGAATTAATTAAAGTCTGCCAGTACTCTCTCCTAGCTTTCTGAACCACGCGGCAAAATTCCCGTCAGGCTGAATTCCGCCCTTCTTGGCTTGTAGTCTGTTTAGAAAGGGCCCTATATGTCTGAATAGCTGCTTTGTAGTCATCATTCCACCAAGCAGTGGGCCGAGATTAATGGGGCTTCTTGCCCACTGTCTTGATACAGCCGGCCGTATGGCGCAATGGTCAAATGCGCCTGGTTGTGTTCTCGTTTGTGCGGTGGGCGACGAGAACAAGTGGGTTCGAATCCTGCTATGGCCCCCTTTCTGACCCGGCTTGTGCGAGTCGATAACCAGCACACGACAGTGGAGAGGCCCCATTTTATCGCAGAGCCCGATAGCCAAGCAGCTTGTCTCCACAATACCCACTCCTGCGAGGTTTTCCCCCTTGTGGTTTCCCTCGCCAGCAGATAACAAACACCTACTCCACCCACCAATGCGACATATATCGAACGGCTACTGGAACGATATGTACACCAGAGAACTGAGGTTCACTGGGTCGCTTTGTCACTAGATAGGAGGTTTTTCTGACGGAATCGTGCTTGGGTATTGACTAAAACCATCTGAACACTCCAGATTGGTACCGCTACAGCGAGGATAGGCTCGTGCGCGGATCTGAATGTATCTAATTTGACACCTCTACAACCTTGCGATGCAATGGCTCTGGGAGGCGTGGTTTGCACTACTGAGGAGCTACCCCCCACGTTAAATACAAAACAAACAAACAAACAACAAACGTCTTGATACAGCCTTGGATCATGTTGATCAAGCTTTGTGTAAAGGCATCTACCTGGCCAGGGGATACACCCAGCCGGGGGAGTTCATGGATCCTGGTTTGGACATTATCTGCCAGCACTTGTAGTTTATCGTCCGGTACTATCCAATAGTTAGCCTTAGGGACTCGGTCTAGATCTCCCTGAATTGGGACAACTATTTGTAATATCTCATGATCTGAAGTGCACTGGAGTGCATCATTCACTGAGGCTTCGGCCATGGGGACATCTGAGAACACCAGATCTAGTACATTTCCGTCATCATGTGTTGGGACATCTGGTTCAGAAATCAGATCCAGTCCGTGGTCTGTCATAGTCTGTGCAAGTATGACACCACCATGATATCCTGGATTGCTCGAGTCCCAGGATGTGTCGTCAGCATTGAAATCTCCAGCTATAACGCAGCCAAAAGGTGGAGTCCATACTTCCAGAATATCATCCACTTCCTGTGGGTTGTCACATGGCCGATAGACACTGGCAAATGTAATGCCTTATACCTTGACACAGGTGATGTCTCGTGTAACATAGAGCCAAAATTAATCCGCTTAAAAGGGTTTTCTCACATAGATGAGAGATCTGGGCTGTGTACTATCGCTGTCCCAGGAATCTACTGAGGAGTATATATCGTAATTGGGGTGTGTCTTTACTCCTATTCTCTTGCCTGGTGGTATGCCAACCCAGGGCTCTTACATCAGAATGATGTCTGCTTGTTCTCTTTTGTAATCAGTCAGGTTGATGGCTAACTCTGTAGGGCCTGCACTCTTTTGTCCTCTTGCTGCATTTATAGAATGGATGACTAGATGCCCGTGTCGATATGTTTTGTTTAATGTACCTAGCATTGACTGATAACAATGATGTCGGCATCTTTGGGATGAGCTGTATCTGTTGTGTCGATTTGTATTGTGGTGTTGTTGGAACAGGCTTGAACGATCAATCATAATACTCGAGTATGGGGTCAAGGTCATGATGTTGCTGATGGTTGGATTGAGAGGAATCTAGCTGGACTCGAAGGTCTGGCCAAGTGCCCTCTCAATCCACTATCTTATCTTATCTAATCATACATATGGGTCCTGGTATAGATGGTTTGCAGTCTGGAATCGCATGGATCCAACAGGTGTCTTTATTATTATTGTTAGGTATTGACCCAGCTTGGTTTCTGCCTGTTTTATTGAAGGCCCTGGATCTGACTCTTTCTCCAACCAGCCTTATTTCCTGGATTTGCTCCCATGTGTGCTTATGGATGATGTCTTTCACGACCTTGGGGCGTGCAGGGTATTTGTCGAAGTTGGCAACATGAGGTCCTTTGCAGTTGACACACTTTGGGATTGGTTTTTTGCACTCCCCCTGGTGTACTGCGCTGGCGCAACGTGTACATACTTGCTTTTCATATCGGTAGTTCTTACCATGGTATCTGAAGCAGCTCGCACATTGGTGAACCTTGGGAAGTATTGAATGTGCCTTGAAGTCATTAAGTGAGCAAAAAGTGTGAATAGTTCCTTTGCTGCACGGGGCAGAGAGATCACCCATGTGGTTTCCGGATCAGAATCAACTGTGTTCTTTGAGAATATGCACTTTAAAGGTCTGTCATTCATTTGGGCTTCAACTTCATCAGTAACAACAATGTCAGTAATATCGATTGTCAACCCTTCTGCACTGATGACCTTTCTTAGGCATCCATTGAACTTGTAGTGATGCCAGACCGTGTGGGTCTCAATCTTTTCTGCCTTAAGAATGTCAGTGATTTCTTCTTAGAAGGCCAGGAGCTTAGCCTGAGTTGGCTTGTCCCTTGGGTGTAAGGTAAATCCAGAGGGGCACCCGGTCACTTCTCTAAGCTCTTGAGGGTGGAGCTTAAGTCTTATATTCAGTATAGACTTTATCCCATAAGGCTCTAAGTGGCTATTATCCATACAGATAAAGACCCAGAGATCCTCCTGTTTTTTCTTTAATTGGTTGGCAGCGATGAGGGCCCAGGTTGTGTTTTCTTCATAGTAGTGTTGACCATCTGTGGATGTTGTTGTTGGCTAAAGGAGACAGCTTGGGCAAAGGTCATGGTAGACTTCATTATCCCTATCCTCCTAGGAATGGTCTTCCTTATGGGTAAATCTCGGGTTTCCAGCCACTCGCTCAGGCATTTAGAGAAGAAAGCGCTGAACTCCTTGGCATGAAAGTATAGTTCGGTTCCAGCTTTCTTGAGTGTTTTGTCAACTACTGCAGCATACTTCTGAAACGTTGTCATCCTGGCTTCATAAAGGTGCTTGTCTTTAGCCAGTATCTTAGCAACTTGGTCCTGGCACTCTGAAGAGGAGGCTTTGCTCCCTACATCACATCCAATGGCTTGGTCTGCAGAGATTTCGTTCAATTGAGGTTGTTTCATTCCAGTGGTGCTGCCGTCATTGACATTTCGGGATTTTCCTTTCAGAGGGGAAACAACGGTGAAGTCAGCCTCAGAGACCTGTGACGGGCTGCTGCTGATGTCGTCAAGCAGCGCTTGGCAGAGCCTGCTCGGAGTTGCCGGGCCATATGTCTTTCTAGGGGCCGGGGATTTGAGCATGCCGCCAGTGGTCATCTTTGGGACGGCCACGGGCGTGTTTGGGGGCCCGTTGTGGAAGGGTGCCATCCGGCTTGTGGAAAAAAAATTCTTATGTCTTGGCAAAGATAGTCAGTTATTGAAAGAAGTGCCTGCTTTAGCGCAGGAATCGAGGTTGCGCCCTAACAGCGGGGCGCCAAGAAAAATAGTTATTTTTGGCAAGTGTGTGTGCTTGACATCTGAACGATCCGAACTCCCATTCCATTGTGTTGACTCCTTCACTTGTGGCGGTCGTGGACGTTCGGCAGAGGTCGTACAGAAGTGTCTGGCGAAAAAGTCGGAGAGTGTGTCGACGTTGACTAACGTTGCCGGGCCGGATACTACAAGGACTCGCGAGCGCTGATCCATTGGCTGCGGGGCGGATCGGATACGGTTCAATCTTCCCGTCGGCACGTAGCCATTGACAATGAACGTTCTTCGCTGAATCTGGTCGAGTAGTTTATCGACCCCTTCTCAATGGAAGAAAACCAGCTTCGCGGCGCAAGTCTGGTGACCAAGGTTCACCTCTGGGGTGTTCACGAAGGTCGCGTAGATCTTCGCGGTGCCTCGGAAGCTTCCTAGCAACATGCCCACCGTGCAGTCAGGCGGCAAACCGGTTAGGAACAGAGAGGTGTTTACCTCGTCACTGACATTCGCAGAGTGGTTGGCGGGCAGTTGGAGGTTGCCGCGATAGTTGGCCCCCGGTTGCTTCGGTGTGACAGACATTGGAGCAGGCGCCGATTCGGGTGTCGATACTGGGGTTGGGGCCGGTGCGCGCTGTGTCATGTGGCCTCGCATGAATGAGCGTCTCGAAACGTTCTTCAATCCCGGGGGATGGAAGGACTCTGGGTCCTGGGGAGCCCAAAGGTCCGGGTGAAGTACGAGATTTATGCTCATCGTGGCTGTTGGCTGGATTGGAATGGGGTGAGCGAAGGTTCAGGAACAGAGATACAGTGTGCCGAGGGGACGGAAAAACTTACTCTCGAAGGTCGAGACGTGGTGGGTTGGTTAGTGGCGTTGGGAGATGTTGCGGACGTGTTCACAGAATCCTTTCCGCCTTGTACAGCGATGCGCAAAGCTATGGGATAGCGAAGCTTTGCAGAGGGGATGGCGAAGCTTTGCAGAGGGGACGGCAAAGCTTTGTAGATGGGATGGCGAATCTTTGGGGCGTTGTGAATTGAACCAAGAAGGGTTGAAAAGTTTTGACTGCGATCTTGAAGTTGGGATGAAATCCGAGAAGGAGGGATCCCGAACTGGAATGGAGGATGTGCCTTAAATACTTTAACCCAGTTAACCCGGCGGCAAATTTTGTGTGCCTCAGGCATTAACTAATGCACTAAAATTACAGCTCGGAGCTGTGGATTCTGCGGATAGCTGTATCGAGAGAAGGTGAGCTAAACTTACAGGCAATATTTCATAACCTGAATCAAAATGTGAGCAGTATAATGAACATGACTATGCGCTTACATACCTGACAGAGGCCGTAACACCTGTCACTGAATGTATTTGAGTATGTTATATAACCCATTCTTGGCGCCTCAATAACTCTAAGGCTGTATCATCTGAGTTGGCTGAGGTGTCGAGCTGGACGCTGATTCAGGTTACTTGCTTGGTATACCAAAGAATGGGACTACTATCAAGGTATGAAACCCGATGTAAACCCAAGCAGGAAACTCTTCATATAGGACTCCGGACATATAGTAGCCCCTGTGCAGTGTGCACATCTACATTAGTTGTACGTCTCTGCTAGAAGACTGATTAAATATCCTCGATAAGAATGCAGAACTTGGATAGGAAGTAAGGAAAATTGGGGATGTTTTTATAAGGCCTTCACGACACCAAAGTAGGGTTACGAAAAATTGGCTAGCGTGAAGCACCGGTGACTCACCAGTAATACATTCATGTTGATTGCATCGTGAGAAACCCTTGGCGACCTAGCCCTAACAACATTGGATTGTGCCGGAGTCACGAAGCTTGGGGTAGATCATAGCGCATAAACCTCCATAGTGACCTGGCGAGCCTTTAGACATATCGTGCACACATTCTTCGTGGCTAGAGCTTCCAGGTACACAAAGCCAAGCTACCAGCTTACTTGCATCTCTCATGCTGAAGATACTATGGGACTGACCTTGCGCTTTTGGATCCAGCTGATTCCAGCTTTCGGGTGTCTTGTCGGTTGGGTCGGATTGTTGCCCAAGGGACAAGGTACCTTTGTACTGTATCTAGTACTTGAGTGACCTTCTCTATGGGCAAAGCTCCCATCCTTCTAGACAGCAAGCAGAACATCCAGAATACAGACCAACACTATTATCGTGACGTGGTTTGGGCCCCTGCCAGAAGGCACACGCTTGGTGCACGGCTTGATTTGCTCTAGTGAAGTACTCTCCCGTCTAGAAACAGATGGACAAACAACAGAAGGCCAAGTCCAGATGGCAAACCGACCAAGTGGTTATAAAAGGAATGAGTCTTCCCTTCCACTCTAATTCGGAATTTGCACAGTTATGGTAACATTGTCACCTTGTGATCCGGTATCTCGGCCAAGCTTTGAAGCTGCGCCCCCCACCCGACCAGCCGGTGTCTGTGGAGGTCGGATTTAGTGGGCCCGGCCCCGATCCCCGTCACCCCGAGCTCTTTCCCACGTCATTGACTTTCGCTGCCGTCTTCCTTCCTGCCTTCCTCCTGACTACCAACTCGGTAAGATAACATACCACGACCAACTAGATCATACATCAGGAAGCCAATGCAATTCGCTCTCGCTACCGGGGTCTCCAGGCAGCCAAACTTGACCATAACTCCAAGTCTCCAATTCCGCCGTGTTCGGGTGATGAGATCAGCAATCCGACCATTCTTCCGGCCCGGTCCGTTGCTCGGCATATCCATCGGCGGAGCCATCCTAGCCACCACCGTACTCCCAATCTCCAGACCACAACACAGCATGTCAGCGCGCCAACGAAAAACGGCGTGGCCGGTGAAGAAGTACTCGCCACGCCACGCGACCTGGCCGTACAGCGACGCCGACTTTGCGCGCCAGGACATAGGCGTGGACTCGGACTTCTACTCGGCCCCGCGGTTCGTGGCCCACATCGACGACGCCGCAATCGCGTCGCTGAAGGAGTACTACGATGTCGTTCTGCCGCGCAAGGGCCGCATCCTCGACGTCTGCAGCTCGTGGATCAGCCATTACCCCTATGCCGTCGAAATCGCTGCCGCGAAGGGCGAGCTGAAGATCGCGGGTGTGGGGATGAACCGTGCCGAGCTTGCAGCGAATAAGGTGCTGAACTCCGGCGACATAATCATGGACCTCAACTACGAGCCAGACGTCTTTGAAGTACTAGTCAAGGAGCATGTTGTCGGCGAATCGGAGGAGGAGATGTTGGATGCGAGTACAAACGTCGTGTCGATCGACTACCTGACCCGTCCTGTCGACGTACTACAGAGCCTGAGGACTGCGACGAAGGTAGGAGGAACCGTGCATCTCGTCATCAGTAATCGGTGTTTCCCCACCAAGGCCGTCGACAGATGGCTAAACATCAACGAGGACGAGCGGTTACTCATGGTGGGCGATTACCTGCATTTCGCAGGCTGGAAGGACATCGAGATCGTCGAGCTGAGCGATGGAAAGCCGCCAGAAGGGCCCACGCAGGCTGGACTGGGCAACTTCTTGTCCGGGATCATCGGTATGGGTGGTCGCGATCCGTTGTGGGTTGTTCGGGCTAATAAAGTGTAAGCTCCTATCACGCTGGAGAGATGCAATCGATTCGAGAAGGTAGCATCAGTGTACTCATTTCCATATCGCCTGTACATAAGGGCAGATCGCTTCAAAGCGGGCTCTTGCTTTTCTTTTATTCTCGTTATCGGCATCTCATATGGCGCTGCAAGGTCCTGGGTCCTGGACTACGGAACGGTAAAACCTGAAGTCCTGGAGGCATTACATAGCTTTTGTCATTCATGCACGATTATGTACGATCACGCAGTCAGATAGACATTATACCACTCTGCCAACATATTCTCATGGGCTTTGCATCGTGAAGGGCAGCTTGTATTCAATTATATCCCTGTAAGGTCTTGGATGAGTGGTCGCAGCGCCCTGACCCCTTCTAATGAAAGGCGCGATAAACGGTCAAGGCCCCCACTGCATTGGGTGCAATCCCATGAGTCTACTGATCTTCAACGCATGCAGGGCCCTCAAACATGTTTGTGTTCATCCGCCGCAATGGAAACGTTAGTCATTAGTGGAAACGATGATGCAGTAAAACGACACATCCATCATTTCTTCTGTCACATCCCCTTTCGGCCAAGTATACTGCCCCATGTGGTCTCCTCTGGGGTACCCTAGACATCACGGAGACGGGAGAAAGGTTACAATGCGGGCTTCACATCCTGCGATTGCCTGCGTCGTTCTTACCCTGCCAGCCCCAAGCCTGGCTCATATACAGGTTGTCTAATCAGGGCTAACAGGCTGGTATTCTACTTCTCAACTCCATGGCAGTCACCGTATTCAATTGAGTAGAAGCATTGGCCATTATATATAAGTTCTAGGCAGCCATAAGCGTCTGTTGTATGTGGCGTGTAGCAGCACACCGGGGTAAGCTTCAAGCAATCACTATTTGAGCCCATCATCAAAGCCAATATATACAGGCAAATACTGAGACAACAAAGGTGACAGGTGGTGAACTCATGTGTCTCAGCCAGAGGCAACGTGAAAGGCTGCTTCCAGAAGATCTACTCCAGTAATCTACGTCGGTTAACACCCTATTCTTGTCACACGTCGGCCCCCAAAGCCACCTGTGTCCCACCAGACGTAATGGGAGGGTGTTCTTTTGGTCATCAACCGGCCCATGCGGCGACCGACGACCACATGAGCATGGGCCAGTTCAACGACAGCTCGTTCTTTGACCTAGCCCTTACAGGGCCTTCTTGCTGGCTTGTATGCGAACTTACCGCCCCGTAATTCAGCCCCGTACCACTGACTGACACCGCCAGCCAAGGTGTCGATGGCTTCAAGTTGAGCCCCGCTTAGGGCACAATGAGGTGACCATTCCTTGGGTAGGGCTAGCTAGTGCTCCGCTGTTTCTTTTGGAGTCGAGCAATTTAGTAAATTGAAACCAGTAAATTCCTCCCCCATCCTCCCCCATCCTCCCCCCGTATCTTCTTCCTCATCACACCCCTCCTATATACCACAAACTCGGTACTTACCTACTGTACCACCACAACACTTTCTCACGATCTGTAAGTTTCCCTCTTTTGAATAGTTGCGCACTGCAGTAGGTTCACCGCGTAACTTGGCTTCGTCGATTATTGTATCTTGAATGTCGCTAACGACCTCTTTCCAACCATAACAGACTTCTTTAAACCATGTCCCCCCTTTTTCGGTGCCGTCGGCGACCATAGGGGCAATCTGCCTACCAAACCTGCCTGGTCTTGCTATCAGGGTGACGAAACCCAACAGATGAACGTCCCGAGACTGGTTCTGACCGCGCCCTCAGTGGCTTTGTCGTCCGAAGCTGACGCTGAGGGCGACGGCGACGAAGATGAAGAGATGCATCACTCCGACGGAGATGAATAGATGCTCGACTCAGACGCCGACGCTGACCACCGATCGAGCAACTGGCAACAGTCGCAACCACACAACCGCATTCCTGCTTCGTATGTTCTCTCTGAAAGCCTCCAGAATACGCGGGCACATCTGAGCTGACGCAAAGTAAGGACCACAGGAATGCCTGCCGGTACGAAGATGGAATGCCATCGACAACGGCCGTCAAGCCGCTGACCAGGATTCAGGCTGCTTGATGGGTCAGCGACACCGATCCCAGCGAGAGGCGTCGGTCAAGAAACGAGGTATGCTATTGTCAGTTCATATCCTACCCTCATCCTCATCCACCGGTCCGCCCCCTCTAACGTCGATATAGCTGTGGCCTCAATTACAAGAACCTACATCATCCAACAAGTCGGGACGACGCCGGCGCGATGCAACTCGGCCATGGGACCACATGGATCAATCGTCATCAAGGATGGGTATGTCCGGCGTTATCTGCCGCGGTCCTAGAAGCACCCAGAGGCTTTCAAAGATGGACCGCGTAAAGGTAAGAAAACCGGCCTGCAATTTCGATTCCTCTGTGGCAATGAGTCACGTCTGGCGCTACGGTGGTTAACCCATGGTCTTTTCCAATAAAGGAAGGGGGATTCGAGCAACACGGGTAATGTTTCGAGTCATGCCAGCCGCACGAGGAAAAAGACCGCAACTTCGATTACGCTCAGTGTTCGTGGGCTTACCGAGTACTTGACTTCGACAGCTGCTTGTGACAAGAAAATTCACTTGATTCAGGCCTTCAACATTTTCCTCAACCACTATTCCAAGCCTGCTGGTAACCTCGCCAGCATTAGGTCTAGCAAACCATTTTCGCTTGCCAATGACTCCAAAACCTGCTGGCTGCCATTCACGGCTTCTTCTCCAGCGTCCGTGTCGCCGCCAACCGCGTACTGGTCAATGTCAAGGTCAGCCACGGCGCTTTCTACGACGCTGGAGCCTATCGCTATGCGATCAAGTCCGCGGACCCTGACGCCGCCGGCAAAAAGCGAACTCAGATCGTCCGACCCCTTCTTGAGACCCGGAGTGTTCAAAAGACTACTTGGGCTTTCTTCAAAGCCTGGGACGAGGAGAACCTGCGGCCGAAACGGCCACCCAGCGACCTAGATAGGTCGTACCCTCAGCAGGCACCCGACTTGCTCAAAGACGGCGATGCTTTGATTGTCATCCGTTTCCCTAATGGCGAGAATTATATCGACTGCGATGGCAACGAGGTAAGTGAATCGCAATCTCCAACTTTTCTTCACTGCGCAAACCAGTGCCACGGTCTCACCGAGCCCCTGAGAATGTCGCTTGTTATCTGACACATACTTCACAAGACCAGCCACCCAGATCCGGATGATGGGCCCGAGGTGCAAGGACATTGTCACTGACTTTAACTTTAGGTCAACCCTATTCTCGCGCACGAGTTTCCCGGCGACGAGGTGGTTATCGCTGTCACCTACCGCTCTGAGGGCGAGGATGGGCCCGCCCTGCTCCATCATCGCAGTTATCTCGCCGGTCGTCCTAACGGAACCCTGGCAAGGTGACAGCTTCACACGGCCGGTGCGTGGCTCTACCAGGTGGCCGCTTGCACCACGAGGGACGTTGCCAAGCCGGATGGCAGGGAGCCAACTATAAGTTCGGCGTCGTCGTCGCCACATCAAGGCCCCGGCAACGAAAGCTACGAGAACAGAGCAGCCGATAACGATAGCGCCCGAGATGAACGAGTCGATGTAGATCAGATATTCCAAGAACTCAGAACTGAAGACATCCAGTGGATTTGACGAAGCGCCCGCGCCGGTCATGAAAGCCCTCGAGCGTCTGTTCGTTCGAGGCCGAGATGTTCCGCCACCCCGCCTATACCTCACGATCGTCTAGTCATACTCATTTGTGCCAGTCAGAGACAAGCTAGGCTAACGCACAGGCAGGTGGGCTTGGGGAGGGACGAAGATTGGAACCACGATTCCATACTCGCCCAGTAGATGTTGGCAAGGGTAGGTCAATTCCAAGCCTACATAGCGCCGCGGCTAAGATCTGAAGCAGGTCTATCCTTTTGGCCATCGGCCCATGGCAGAGCAAGGCTGGAAACCTGACCATGGCCTTCGACCCGACGGCGTGAACAAGCCCGCGACGCGATAACAGTTCGCGAAAGTGGAAAACAGGGGGGGAGTCGTCACTAGAGCCCCTACCTGACAAGATGGCTTTCAAGTCCGCCACCGCGCTCGCCCTTCTGGGTGCATCCTCCGTCGATGCCTTAATCCGCAAGGATTGCCGCGGCTCAACTGGCCTCGCCCGAATGGACCCCATCATGGATGCTGGCACCGTTAGTAGCCACGTGTACACCATGCATATTAATTAGGAGTGTCTTTTGTGTCATAATCTTTCGCACCCTGGAATGAGCATCTTGATTGGAAAGAAAAGGGTACTTCGAATGCTTTTCGACAGTGATGATTTCAGCAGCACACATTCAGTACATGGGACTCATCTAGGTGCGCCACGCAGGTACATTTCCACGCTGAATCCATCACCAGAGACGAGATAGGAGACGCTGGGCCTTCTGTTCTCCGGCGGCTTGCTATTCCTCGATTCTGTCAGATTCAAGCGAGTTCAGTGATTGGAGGGTGATTATTGGTGTCTTGCATCGTGTGTTCTATCTGTTCTGTCTGTTCAGGTGCCCCTGATTGATTCCCAGTTTTTGGTGTTGGTCATTTCCGCCGTACCGTGGTTTTTCCGGTCGGACTCGGCTCATCTTCATTACCCCTGTTATCCAACAGATTCACAGGTGCTTCCGCCAGTCATCGAGGAAGCGATTATGTAAGTCACCCCACTTCACTAAGTAACCTTGGTCCAACCCCTGTTCCCATGATGGTCTCATCAAGTTACAAACCAGGATTAGTGAGCAATACTAAACTCACTGGATATTTCTTCTACTAGATAGACCACAAACACCCCCGTAGCGAAAAAAACGTGCCACGACCGACAGGTGACCAATATATCACCCCTGCTATGCGTGGACCACTGGCGAGCTCCAAAATGGGACGGTGACGGAAGTTGATCTTGAGGACTGCTTAATATGCTACGAACTGTTGTGTTCAGACAATGTCAATGTCTTGATACAAGGTGCTTGTCATATCCTGGGCTTTCAACTACTCTGATAATTGCGTACGGAGGGAAGAGTGTGCCAATCATCCATGTAGCAACTGGAAGCAGACACAATGCCCAGTCAACAGCAAACCAATCATAAAGGTTGCCTTAACTATCCTATTCTGTCAATGACCACGTTGGCGATGGACAGTCTGGAATAATGAGTTCTATAAGCTGCGATGGTTGAGTCCACCCTTCTTGGAATATTCCCCGGGATGCTTTGTGAAGTTTTTCACAAGAAACAGCAGCGTAGGCACAGAACTTTCCATTATCAAAGCTAGATCTTCTATAAGCATATTGATTTCAGTTTAAGTAGTCTGGTATGGATAACGCCATGTTAATCGACGACTTCCCTTTCAAACCAGACATGGCACCTTACCTAGGTGAAGGTTATAAAAATCATATATAAGCACATACAAGTATAGACCGCAATGTATTACCTTGTTCTTGTCATGCTTCTAGGAAGTGTCTACCAATAAAGCCCGCAATGTAGAGGTTGGATAGTGACAAGCCGCATGAGCCGCATCCATCAAACCTCGTCTCCTACATCACAGCCCCGTGTCGTGGCCCAGGGTCTGGCTTACCAGTTCTAGTCGCCGTCCATAGCCCTACTTGGTCGACGATGGCTTCAGAATTTAGGGCTAGCAAGAGCACACGTTTCTGAAACATTGGGCTCTGTATATTATATAATATTCGCATCTGCACACAAGAAATTTCTCCCACCTCTTCCACTACCTGCCCGAAATTTGACCTCCCACCACCTGATTACCACCACCTTTAGCTTAAAGCCGCTCTCTTCCACCATGAACGACAACCTACAGTGGCTCGGGGAGTGGCCCAAGGCCGATGATAGCAAATACTTGCTAGGACCTGGAGAACTCTTCTGTCGTACGAAGGCCAAGGGCCGTCTTTGCGCCACCGAGGTATGCCTTCCACTTCAACTGTCATACGCATACCGATTCTCTCCCGCTAACCTTCATAGCCCTCCAACCAGGAGTACAAGGCCTTGGGGAGCCGCCCGAACTGGCTGGGCGAGTAGCCCAAGGAAGCTGATGGAGAGTACCTGATCGACCCGGGCGAGACGTTCTGTCGCGCGGTGATCTAGGGCCGACTTTGCGGTACCGAGATATGTCTTTCAGTAGAATTGTCATACGCGTGCTGATTCTCTCCCGCTAACCTTCGTACATAGAAAGCTTTCTCGTGCATGAAGGCGTTGAAACTTCATGCCGGCCGCCACGACATGGTCAAGTTCAAGCCCCCCGGACAAGGTGACACGAGTATCCGTTCCGCGGACGATGTTGCTGGTAAGCTGATGAGCAGGCGCCCTACTACCTGATCAACCGGGTCACAGTATGCTATGCAATCTCAACCTTCAGCACCATATTCCGCATGCTTCCTTCCCCACCCTCTTCCTCCTTCAAGATGATCCAGTACAGCAATAACCCTCGTACTTGTTATTTTGGAGTGAAGCCGCCCTCCCTCCCTACCAGCCCTACTTCATCTGTCCAAGACCGCCGACGGGACCGAACTGGTCAATTACTAGAGAGTGGTAAACTCCACTACAGCCTGGGAGAGCTTGGAAAAGCCGCGGCGTGCTTCGAGCGTGTAAGTTCATCATGGTTTCCCTTCTGCCTGTACACAAAGACCCAGTAACTCATCCCATCATCATCATCAATATCCCATAACTATCAGGCATTCCTGAACTGCCACGCTGTGGGAGAGCACGCCACTCTCCCATCTATTACAGCCGCTCGTTTCGATAGAAAACGGGCCACTTAAGTCTGACCATGTACAGGCTACCCACCGCGCCGACGGCTGCGGACAGCCTATGCATAAATGGTCGTGCTTTGAACGAAAAGGCCATTGGGCTCACACCCTCATCCAGCGGGGTACTGGACCGCGCTGCTGAGATCCCGACGCCGTTCCCCCCAAGCAAGAACCGAACCCGCCCAGGAGACTGGACCTGCCATTCGCTTGTCTTCCATGCCCTGATCGACCTTAGCCTACCTCCCCCACATCGCGGAGGTTCGCTTTTGCATACAGTCTTGCTGACGTTTTGAGCTGGATACGGCGGCATCCACGCGCAGAGCTCGGTAGTCGAGCGTCTTGCTAGCACAATGGCTTCACGACACCGAGCGGAGTACGCACTTGCACGCGAAGTCAACGATTTAACTAAACATAACCAACGTCTTGGAATGTAGGAAAACAGCGAAAGATCATAGCGTCAAGCTATCGAGGAAGCTATCGCCTCTTCAGTAAGCCAAGCTTGCACTCATTTCTCTATAACGTTGCCGAACTATAATGACTAATACTTAAAAAAAGACAGTCTTCAGTCAGCTAAAGGTCATTAATAAATCCGACTACTCCCAGGAAAACGTTCTAAGTCAGTGGCTAGCTACCATGTCGCCGTTTCTACCGTCGACGGTGGTTCTGCAGTGCGCGAGGAAACGCAAGTTCGACGCATATCGTCAATCATCTCGTCCGTCCATGCCCAAGATGCTGCCCATCTCCCGGCAGGTTCTTAAGTTCGGAGAACAGCTGGACCGAGAGCTTACCTATGCAGGTATTGACGGAAGCAAAGACAAAGGCCAGAACGAAAGCAGCGACGGAGGCGTCGCAAGAGGACAAGACCAAGATCTGACCCGACTTGCCCCTGACCTCTCATGATGGGGTCTACTGCCGAAATGATCCCTTTGCCCTCCCCCCATGAGAAAGCGTACTGCTGCGCGTGGCGCCATGAACAACGAGGACGGTGGAGCTGATGGCGGCGGTCCGGAGCGCGGCTCAGAGCACCGGGCCCGAGAACGTTACTGTTCTGGCTACTGTTCTGGCACTATCGCAACACTTGCACTAGTGATCACTGACCCTGTCACGGGAATATACTTCACTGTACTTGTCTCGAGCATCAGGGAAACTGGCTGAGTTCCTGGAGCACCGAGCGGCCACCTCGAGACGAGCCCAACAAGCGCCGCCATCGCCTCCATCAAAGTCAACCCAAGCGCGCTCGCAGGGCTAAGGCGCGAGCCTAGGTTCGGTACGGCCTCCTCATCCACTAACGCTCATCCGCTCATGGAATAGATGTCAGAAGGGAACGAGCCGGGCTTCTCCGGTGGAGACCGTCAAGCCTGTCAAGCAGACCAAGCCTATCGACACCGCCGCTCAGAAGACCACCAAGGCAAATTGTGGTCGTATCACCAGCCGAGTCCGCATCACCAACGAGGCCGGTGAACCTATCGACTTCACTCGTAGTCTGTCTCCGCAACCAGCCCAATGCTCGTAACAACCATCTCTTCTTTAACAAGAAAGGACGAAGCTCCGAGGCTGTAGACGAGGTGAGTAACATTCAGCTCTCGTCCTTCTCCTATTTGCTTCCTCCTTGTAGTTTGGTCTCTGGTCCAAAGGACTTCTAGTTCCAGAGACTGTCTCTCGAACTACTGGGCATTTCAAACCATCCAGAAAGAATAAATGCTGAACATGAAATCTGAGTGCGAACAGGCGATAACCGACACCCGGGCGCCAGGGCGACGGCAATACCCACAGTCAGTCTCGCTTCCGAGACTCCTTCATCTACACCAGGCCTGCTGAACGTCTAACCGATTCTTCGCCTTGCGGCGCCCTCAATCGACTGTGTACAAACTCCATAAGCCAGAAGTGCCGGTTGGTGCCGGTGAAGAACGAGGACGGCGAGGGCGTCAAAAGACCACTCAATCCAAGCGAAGCCGGGGCGACTCAGACTGCTGAGCAATTGATCGACGTGAAGCCAGAGGACCAGCAGACCATCAAGTTTGCCGAAGTCAAGACTGCGCTTTCCAAGGTCAAAACCCGAAGATCCCTCGAAACGTCTCGGTGTTCTCTGCCTCGGAGCCGGAACGAAGAGGTCGCCCTCGCAAGTCGGAGCCAAATGACCCTTGTATTCCCCTTGACGAAGCCTTGTTCGTGAATCAGTCAGCATCGGCGACTTGTAGACTGCCAGGGCAGCGTTCCCGCAGCAAGATCCTGCTTGGATTCCATGCCTACCGTCCGATCCTCACGCGCCTACTCTCACGCATAGCAACGGCCATGATACCCCGATGGGTATATCTGCTGTCAAGGATGATCGCGACATCGTAATAACCGATGACGAAGATATTGGCTCGACGCCCACAATTTCTGAACGAAAGCGGAAGCGGGAAGATGAGATGGCAGGATCCCGTAGTCTCATACCGACAGAGGTACCCTCGCTCAAGCGCCTGAAGGAGGAGGATGGTGACGTTTTAAGCCCGCCTCCTCTTCCGCCTCTTCCACCACCGCCTGAGGGTGAGACTACGATAAACCTCGGCTTGGACGCAAAGCCAGAGCGTCTCCGACTGGCGTGCGAGGGGTTCGTCAAGACACGCGAAAAGGGGCCTAGCTGTCTTTGAGATCGAAGAGGATATGCCTTCCCCAAAAAGGAAGGGGTGAAGCGGAAAAAACCAGCAGGACCAAGCCATGGGACACGAAGACAGTGCTCCAAGAAAACACCACGTTCGCAGCTCCAAAGGCCCGAGGGACGGACCTTAAATACCTCGCGAACTTCAAAATCTCGAGCTTGTGAGTATTTCCTCCAGCGCAAAGTTTTTCCTTTCCGATTTGTCTTGCGGCCCATATCATCGCAACGCCTTGACGCCTACGCCACGTATTGCATAGGGTGGTGGTGCCAAGGGAGGTGGTTACCAGCAAGCAAACATGGAGAAGCGAGGCCCAGGGGGCAACGGGTTTGCAAAAACTTGATGATATTTGCTTGTTTGGACCTCCTCGCCAGCCAGCTGCTCCATGTACGGCATGCAGAGAGGATGGTCTCCCAGGTACCAGCCATGGTTCTTCTAGACCCTATCGCAGTAGTCGCTCCCCAGCGACGAAGATGATGGCTGAGAGCTTAGAGTCCCGCAAATTCGACCGCAACCCGATGCTCGATGTTGCCCTACCTGTTCGAGTGAAGACCCGCGAGATCCCTACGAGTACGGAACCTGAAGAAAAGAAGGCCGAGGGGACTGCGAACACCATGGCGTTCTCCCTTCTGACGTTCAGGAAACCAACGAGGTCGTTGATAGGTTTGCCCATCTGACACATGGTAGGCGGTTCAGCGCCTCAGTCACGCAGCTCCTCCACCTCAAGCTGACCATCGGACCAACGACTGGGACGGGCGAGTGAAGGAGCGGATCGTCAGACGACTCGCGATGTACGCTGTTGTTGTAGTTTTTAGGATAGGGAGATCGGCGCCGGAACCGAGGAGATTCTCTTGACGCGGCACTCGCCTGGCAAGGAAGGCATGCTACCGGAGCAGCAGTGAAAGCCGCAAGTCGTGATCCGATCGCTTATGACTATGTTGGCCCGTGGCCGTAATGAGCCCCGGGTCAAGAAGGAGGACTCGGCCATCCCGCACCGAAGCTGGCGGTGGTCGGCTCGATCTCTACTCTGGCGGTGTTCGGCTTGACCACTACTCCAGCGCTCCTCTCGTGCCCGCCAGGGAAACCCAACTTCCCCTACGCGCGACGGAACAAGAGCAGCGCGCCCAGCACGGGCAAGGTAATCGCCAACATGCCGCAGACCGCCGGCTGCACCACGTCATCACTATGGATAGACGTGCACGCCTCGCAGATATAGGGGCTTCATCAACGTCCCCGTCGACAACCTATCTCGGTCGAAGTTGTCGGCCGTGTCGGTGTCGCCGGTCGTGTCGCCGGTTGCGTCGGTGAATCCAGTCAGGACCAGGTCGTCGACACGGGTCATGATGCCGTTGTCGTCAAGCTCGCTGTCGCCGGTATCCGAAGCAGGCTTTCTCCTCGTCCCTTCGAGGCCCAGCACGCCCAAAGCTCAGAGCCAAACCTCAGGCACCTTACATTCTCCTCACCCGGCCCCTCTGCCTGCCTCTTGCAGCACCGACTCCGGCCTGGAGGAATCTCCAGATTCCAAGCAGCCCAAAACTCACGACGAGCCCAGCGTCCTGCACTGGATGACCGAGAACCTGCCCATGCTCCAAGGGTGTTGGCCCTGTCAACGACGTCCACCTTGTCTGCCAACGGTTCAACACCACCGGGAATATGATATCATGGTCATGACTAAAGCCTCCACCTTCCGATTTGCCCATTCCATCAGCTTCTAGGTGATGGTGGCCTGGTCGCACTTCCTGAGCTCCTCGAAGAAAATGGTACCTAAGTCCCATCCGCAGCTTCACCACCCAGCTCCCCGACCATCGCTGCTCTCGTTGGTAACAACAAGTCGGGTGTGAGGGCTATCTCGGCGGGCGCATGTGATAAAAGCACGCGCTCGCCGGCCCAGGCAGAGGAAAGCGCTCAGAACAAGCGTCCTGTGCCCTCTACAGTGTCTTAATCCCGCCGATGGGGTCAGCGAAGCCGTGCGAGACGCTGAAGAGGCATCCGTTCTCACCAAGGATGAAGCTTAACACGCTGAATCTTTCACCGCTTTAGGAGCCCGCCATCTGCGTAATCGGGACATCAACATGCAGGGCTGTATAGTAGATACCTATAGAGCGGGAGCGCGAGCAGCTCGAGGACATCCGGAAGCAGGCACGGCTCTTCCGCAACTTCGGTGGCGTCGTCTGTACCCAAATCAAAGCCTTTTATAGAACCCTGAGCACTTCTGCGCGCAGAAGACGACTTCGCGCACCGCAAAATGCACTAAGTGTACCTAGAAGCATGTAGGCGTGCATTTTACTAACTGCCTTAAAGTAAGTTCTTATTACAAATCTGGCTTGCAAACGCCCTGCTAACGACTTGCAGCTCTAAACTCGCGCCTTTAAAGATAAGTACGATGCGTAACACTTCGCGCGCGACGCTTACCGCAAAAGCCGTTCCAACCAGAACTTGCTTGCCTTCAACCACGCGGGTAGTAAGTTCCCATCATATTTACGAGTCTCCCGCGATCCGCTAACAATACCATCCCCCCCTACATCTCGGACACCCCCACATCTCGTACAGCGAAACCCCACCACCACCACCTAAACCCTATATGTTCACTTATACGCTTTCAGCCCGATATTGAAGCTATTCAGAATGTATTTAGTGCTCTAGGTAGCCCTGATTTTAAGGTTTAATCCAATATAGAATTTACCCCGCGCGGCCTATGTGATTGGCTGTCTATTACCCCGCGTTTCTTATCCCGAATAGAGAATTTTGTGTGCTGGAGCCTCGTCTGAAGCCTTGTTCTGTATGCACCGCAGCATTGTATAGCCGCCTAAAATGCCTCCCAAACTATATACAGAGGATCAGATGGCGAATGCAATCTTAGATATCACGGATAAGGGCCTCTCGTTACAAAAAAGCGCTCAAAAATATGGCGTCCCTGTTATAATATTCTCTAACCAACTTATGGTAAGCCCTCAAAAGGCGAAAGCCATATACACCAATAGAGACTCTTTCCTGCTCAAGAAAGCACTATAATCAACTGGATTTTGTGTCAAGAGAAGCTAGGACTAGTCCCTTTGCACTCCCTGGTGCGTGAGATCATCGTAAAGGTGTTGAAAAAGAACGGAGATTCAGGCCCCCTTGAAGACTATTTCATAACCGGCTTCAAGCGCCGCAACCCCTAAATAAAGACCAAAATTAGCAAAAGGGTAGAATCAGCGCGTTTTAAGGCTTCACGCCAAAGGCAGTTAACTGGTTCTTTGAAATCCTAGAGGATTACGGCTGGGTCAAGCCAGAAAACACGTATAATATTGATAAAGGTGGCATCATAGCGGGTTTTAGTAACTATAACTAACCCTTTAAATCTATAGAAATTTTAATTAGTTTTATAGGCATTGATTCTTTGGTTTTAGATAATTCTGTTATTAAAAAGGCCTTCTTAAAAAGCCCTTAAAGCCGTAACTGGACCTCCTTTATTGAGGCCATCTTTGCAACTAAAAAAATCCTCAAACCAGGTATTATCTTCAAGGGAAAGGACCTCCAGGCCTAGTGGTTAATTAAGGAGTTTCAAAAGACCGCCAATTGGCATTACATGTGCTCAGAAAACGGCTGGACTTTGAATAACATAGCCTGCCGGTGGCTAGAAGATATCTTTATCCCGAAGGTAGACGAGATACAAGGAGAAGATCAGGCTGAGCCTGTTCTTTTGATACTAAATGGCCATGATAGCCACCCTCCGTATGTATATGATTTTTTCTTATTTTATATAGACTTCCTTTATTTTTTCCTGATTTAATAAGGGTTAACGCATATTATAAGGACAAATTCATAACTATCTGTTATTTCACCAATATATTGTTCTGTTTCTTTCCTACACATACTAGTCATGGCATGCAACCCCTAAATAACGGGCCCTATAATGCCCTGAAGGCTCACTACCAGAAATTCCTTTCTGAACTAAATTCTCTGACGGATGCCTCGCCTGTTGACAAGATCAACTTCATTCGGTGCGATAGCCAGGCCAGAACTGCTGCTTTTACTAAGGCAAATATCCTCTCTGGCTTCAGAACGACTGGATGTTATCCTATCAGCCACAAGAAGTGCTTAGTTCACCCAGAAATCCAGGAAGAAAAGCAGAAGACCCTTGAGCCTGAGACCCCTGAAAGCTCTGAATCAGAGGACTAACGGACCCCTATTACGAGCCGCCAGATCATGAATTTCGGCAAAAATAAGTCCCCTAGTACCCCTGGCTGAAGTACAGGAAGATAGCCACTGAGTTTGAGGCTAAAAAGATTGACCTTATTATTAAGGACAGGAAGATCAAGGCCCTGGAGGCTGAACTGGAGTGGCTACGGCCCAAGAAACGGCAGAAGATCCCTAATCCTAACAGGAAGTTCAGAATAGTCACAGAGGTACTGAATACAGTTGGTACTATCACCCTTAATGCCTTTGCGGATATACTAGAAATTGTGGTTAATAATGACGAGAAAAAAGAAGCAGAAGACAAAGACTCGGCTGAAGAGGCTGCTTTGGAGGCCATACAGGAGCCTAGGCAGACCCGTTCGGGGCGCTTCATTCGGGCGCCCACTAGATATTATAAATGATCAACCTCAGCGCTGTTGAATGATAATTTTGCTGGATTTCTCTGACCTGAATGACTTCTTTTACATGTGGGTGAATAAGGGGGTGTTTTGGTGGTGGTGGTGGGGTTTTGCTGTACGAGATGTGGGGGCGGGGGGATGGTACCTAATAGCGACGCAAACCGCGATGGCCCGGGCTGCTCAGGTTGCTGCGACTGAGGTACGCAGACCATGGCGCCCCTGAGTTTGCAATCTCAAGTCTCTGTGACGCTGATCGTCGACGCTATCAGCGGGCCGAGGCTAAGGCCGACCACAGCTGGTGTGACGGCCTGCACAGACCTTCCCACATGACAAGCGGATACTTCCCAATAGGGGAAGGATCTAACCAAAGGATCCCCATAAAGGGGCAACCTCCCACTGTACCTATCTCTCTCTCTCTCTCTTCCTTTCCTCTCTAGTCTTGATATTCTCGTTAATAGAGTAATAGCTGCTTGCTGCCGGCCATGTCCCAGCTCCTCAGTACGCTCGCCGTGACAGCTGGTGAGGAGCCGTTCCACGACGCCGCAGATTGGGTCCCTGGCTGTGTTGATAGAGTGTAGAATCTAAACTTCGAAGAAGACCTGCATGAACCTCGAGATGATGGGACATGCCACTGTCTTCGGAGAGCAAGAGGTAGGTGGCTTTGCTCGAGGAGAATGAGAGACGCACCGTGTGGAAGATGAAGCAGAGCGGCAGGGGCTCCGTGAGGAGGAAGCTGCTTTGGAAAGGGGAAAACGGAATCAACGCCCTGGATGTTTCTTCTATAATGAAAACCTCGTGCCCAACCCCAACGTGACTAGACCAAGCCTCAATGTGACAGAAGACCATACCTTCAACCGATAAGTAGAATCTGCAACGCTGCGAAAAGAAACACCAAAATGAGCGGCCAGACTTGGTCCGGCATCATGTGAGTTACTACATCATGGTACTACGCAGTTCACGTTCTTTTCCGACAATTTGCAGCCAGCATCAAACCGCCACTGATGGAACCAGTCTCACCAAATCGTGTGCGCGTGGTGGGTAAAATGATTACCGTCCCGTGTGTTGCGAATGTTGGCAATAGGGTTCGACACGAGTATATCAAAAATCATGCCTAGCCACGAATAGAATAGTAGCTCGTACCCTGCTGTAAAGTGACTGACCCTGCATTCTTCGGTGTTGAGCTTGCTACCGGATTACCTATAGCTACCAGGTACAACAAGGTCGAAACCGCCGACGTTCGATGGGTCTCCACGACCCAAGGACGAAGTGCTGCACCATGGTACTCGTCCTCTTCATTACAGGTAATCGCTGGTCTCAAAGGCTCCTCGGTGCTGCCATCGGTCAGGCGGACATGTCTGTACACGTACTTCGTAGATTGCAAGAACCCGAACACAAGTCGACAACCCCATTCAAGCTCAACACCAAATACAAACACAATGAGACGATATCGTCGGCATGCGGACTCGGCAGCGAACCCTGCCTAGTCAGATAACCACCCACGTACCATAGACATCTGATATGGCGACCGCAAGTCATCCAGCGGATATGCGGGAACAGAATGCGCATGCCTTGTAACGAGTCAACATCATCGTCCTCTCGGTACAACGTCTTGGGTGGCAGAAATGCCTACTGACGGCCCCGGGCATGTAATTCCAAAATGTCCCCTAAAGCAGTGATGTTGGGGTGATGTACTCGAGAAGTGGAGTGCTACAGCACCCGATCTTCGCTGCTTAATGCCTCGTATGAGAACACCACCCGCTCAAAGTGATCGGTCCCGGCATCGGGATATGTACGATATGCTGCCAGTTAGCATGGATATATATTTCGACCCATCTTAGGTATCGAGCACTGGGTCAGTGGTCCAACGGTGGTAGAACGGCTAATAGCGTAGGCGAGCCTCCATTCCTCCAGGCACGACAGTCACAAGCACGAGATGGTAAACCTTTTCCATCTGGTAGAGCATAACCGCACGAGACGTGCATGGGCTTATGCGGAAATGCGTGCCAGGCAGCGGAGGGAGGACGAGGCTGTATCGACGGGTCGCGAATGCACGATGGATGTGTCCGATCTGCTGTTCCATCCCTTCTTTCTGTACGCACCAAGGACTAGACACCGAGGATGAGACCGGCACGCATGGAGTGGTGACTGTTCGATGTATCTTCAGTTGGCTTCGGTTCGGACTTGCGAGTTGCTGCTATTTGCTGGAGCGAAAGGCTGGTTAAACACCAGTCGTCAGATCTTGACCCCTGGGCAATTCGGGAGACGAGCAGAGACGAGGGAACAGTTGCGCAGTCGGGGTTTCGACCTGCGGGTTAGTAAACATCAAGCTGGACCTAGAATCTGTGGCGCGAGTAAGCTTCACCTGGCAAATATCACATCCTCACAGAACACGAATGGATGTCTTGATTTGGTTCGTTTTCATTCGGTGCCTAGCGGCGAATTGACTGAACACAGGACCGGAGCCGGTGACCTATCCCCAAGCCTACGACCCCTTTGCCTTCCCTCGAATCGCGCGGTACGCAAAGGCAATTGTGATGCTCGTGACTCCCTAACCCACACGCCGGAATCTAGTTACCCGTTGTGGATGGTTGTTGTTGTTTTGGTGGTGTATCGGAAAATGCGGAAAGACAAATTAGTAGCCGAAACCCGCGAGGGTCTTGGCCGTCTTGTTGTCGACCTTGGCGTTCTTCTTGGCCTCCGATAGTTGTCTCGTCGCCAGCTTCTTGCGCTCGTAGTAGGCAGCACCCTTTGCCTTGCGGCGCTCCTCCAGACTGTAATTTGAATGTTAGTATACTGATGGCTGGAATCGTCATGACTGTCACCGGTCGAACCAAGGTTTCCGGTCGCTGGGTGTCGGGAAAGAACGTACCGAGCTACAACATCCTGGTACTTCCAGCCATTCTCGTGGCTCAGTCTGCCGACAGTGCAGAACTTTCGGCCGGGCTGCAGTCTCAGGACACGGAGGGCCTGGGGAACAACCATCTTCTTCTGCTTGTCGTAGGGAGGGGGAACACCCTCAAAGACCTTCAGTCGCTCCAACGCGGCAGCACCTCGGGCAGTCTTGTGGGGGATCATGCCACGGACGGCCTTGTAGAAGATTCTCGACGGGGCGCGGAAGTGGAAGGGACCTGGAAAGCGTCAGACGAAGCCATATTTTAACCGTGGTGCGCGATGGGATCGCAGTCGCGGTTCGGGGGGTTTCAACGTACCACCTCGAGTCGGGTTGTATCGAGTCATCTTTCGCAGGTAGGCGGCGTACTTCACTGTAGTCCGAATCAGATCCTATTCTCCAAGTTTCGGTGCAGCACACGCAGTTCCATGTTCTTTCGGTTCTAATGTGACCGATCGTTCCACCGGGGACGGATGGCGAAGGTTAACGGGAACCACGTACGCTTGGAGCGGAAGAATTCGCCAGAGATGTTCAGGTCCTCGCAGCGGACGATGACAATCTTCTGGCCGCTGAGGAGCTGCTTGGCGACGATACTGGCCAGACGGCCGAGGAGGTGGCCCTTGCCATCAATGACGACCTGGAATAGAGACTCGTGTTAGTGTCCGTCAAGATGCAGATGGTGGACGCCGGCTTCGGGGTTTCGCTGGCCGCCGCTGCAGCAACGCAACAGTTCCTCGAATGCAGCGCCGCGCCACCAGTTTCTCCTCGCATGCCTTTAAATACGAGAGCCGGAAGCTGGGTATTACTCACAACAGTCTCGAAGGACGACATCTTTCCGAATTGTCACCGCGGTGTTTGGGAGCTGGACAGAGTCGAAGGGGGATGGAGGTCAGGAGGAAGTAATAGCTCAGAAGCGCAATGGGCGATGCGTCTGAAGAGCTATTCTCGATATTCCACCTGTGGTCGTTAGTAAGGCCGGATGGGTTGTTGATGATGGTCGCAAAAGCCGCGAGTTGTTCACCACAATTGAGAAAATATCGGGCACGCACAGAATCAGAATCAGCCCCAGTGTGGACGGTGGCAAAGGGCGGCTATTCCTGATTGGGGATGGTGGGGGTTTGCGCTGAAGCGAGAGGCTTTGTTCGTCTAGTGCTGCTAGGGCTAAGCAGACCTACCTTAGTCAGCAGTTGGCTGCAGGCAGCAGCTGCCACCAGATGCAGATTGTCGCAGATTGTCCTATCTTCGTCAAATGGGAGGCAAGCATCGTCATTCAGTGGGTCCGTTCACCGCGACCCGCTACTGCGTAATTGTCACATGCGTACATAACCTCGACCAATGCATGGGTCCATCGTTCCGGTACATAAAACGTTGGATGCAAGACAGTCACTGAGTTTTACCATGCCACCATTCCTGGCCACGCATAGAGTCACGGCACCAGACAGTATCCATTTTGTTGTCATGATATAGTTATGCCTTGCAGGGTCGGCTATGCCCAATTATCATCTGACACTGTGGTTGGTGTCTTGTCTTGACGCCCTCAACGCCAGTGCTATGAGACCGTTCTCACCCTCATCGTGACGACTCGACGTATTCCTTGGTCATTACGGAGCAGTGGACAGACAGTCGTTCCATAGAATCCCAGTTTCCCCTAGTATAAGACGTGGTGACCAAGTCTCGTCAACTACCAGTACCCGTGTGCCAATCCAATAACCCTCCCCATTCTCCATGCGAGGATCCCAAAGTCAGTTGTGAGCGATGACATTACCGTATGCGGCTCGGCTGGGATATAACACTGAAGCCGCGAATGTCGCACGCGGATGGTAGATTACCGGTTGATCTTGGTACCAGCGGGCATAAGCTCGTCAAGTTCCTTGAGAATATCCTGGACATAGTTGACCAGGTCCTTCCTTCGCGATCTGATATCCGGATCGCCGCCCGTCTCGACTTCGTCCAGCTTCAACAGCACGTGCTGCATCACGGTCTCGGTCAGCTTCCGATGCTCGTCCTCGCGCTTCTTGGCATCTTTCGGTGGGTCGGCCGTAAATTGTCGACATATGGGGAGAAGCTCTGCGTCGAAGTGGGATCGGATGGCCTCTAGCTTCCCTATCGGACCCGAAGGTACAGCGGGAGACGGTACGCGAGAAGGTTGTCGGGAGGGGGAGGGGCTTGCTCGTCGGCTGTCTCCTTCAGTCTGTCCCGGCACCCCGAGGCTGGCAGTACTGTCGTGAGGAGTGCCACGGTCCTTGTTGGGCTTCTTCTTCCGGTCCTTACTGTTCTTCTTCTTCTTCGGCTTGCCCTCACCCATGACAACAACTTCCTCGGCGCTGCTGCTGCTATCCTCGTCGTCGGATATCTTGCCCTCGGGAACCACTACCAACAACTCGCTGTTGTTCTTGACGCCGTAGTCGCGGATGGGAATGTCTTGCTCCTTGAGCTGACGGCCCTTGTAGAGCATCTTGACACGGCGAGCGCGGCGCGCACTGAGATCCATGACCAATCCGGCACGATCGCGCACATCCTGGACGAGTAGCTTGCCATCGCCGATGGAGTAGGCAGGGAAGTGGACGGGATATGTGACGTTCTTGTTCTTGATCAATAGTATGTCGTCCTCGACGCCGGCGGCGGTCGGGGCTCGGCGGCCCTGTGGGTCATATGACGGGACGGGAGGCTGCAGCGAACCCTCGAGGTCTTCGGAAGTAATGTAGCTAAAGTCATCGTCGGTGACATGTGGCATCTCCTGGCTGTTGGCCTGGGAGGCGAAGGGGGACAGGCCCTCGCGGTTCGCGGTCCAGCCGTATCGCGACATGATGAGCGATAGAGCAACGGCAGCGGCACCGGCCAGGGTCGAGTAGAGGACGGTGGGCGAGGCTCCTCTTGCAGTTAGGTACTCGTTGGGCCCGGCGAATGCGTCGGAGACGTGGCCGAGGGTGGCAGCCACGTAGTTCTGCAGTGCAGATGGGAGCAGTGCGGTGATGTTCTGGAAGGCACCAGAAGATGCCAGTACTGCCTGATCCGAAGCCACCTTGACGAGGATTGGGTAGCCCTGGAAGACCAGGACACCCAGCTTAAGTATTTTATTGTGGGATCACAGGAACCTGAATGCAGCAGGAATGCAGGTGGCAGTTGGGCGACAAGGCGAGCGGCTGGCGGGCAGGAAGTAGTCACTGGAGCTTGGAGTTGGCAATGGCGACCAGGACCAGTCAGTCAGTCAGTCAGTGGAGACGGCGATGCGTTGGTTATTGCAGGACGGGCGTCGGTTCAGCCAACGTCACGCGTCGAGTCGTTTTAAGGTAGGTAGGTAGGCACAGTGGTACAGTGGTACTGTAGGACAGGAGCGCCTCGAGTTGTGTTTGGTCTGTTGGTGTGACTATTTTCGGTGCGATTGGGCTGGCATGGCGGATGCCGTGGGGCAGAAGTTTTGGAGATGGGCGACCAAAGTGTCAGAGTGTCTTGATAACGGAATGGAAATCTGTCACAGTCTGTTTCCCGGTCACGCTTTGACACTTTTAGGTTTCATGTAGCTGGTACCAGGTACAGTAACCTAAACGGACCCCCCACTGACGTCTTGGCTGCCGCTGCACCCTGTAATCCATACGTGAGAAACGACAATAAAACAGCGTCAAGATACCTAATATGAATGGCAAAACAATGTCAATAGGCAAGGCCAGGAATTATTGCTACATTACTGAGGGTGAGGATGATGTATTGTCACTGCGAGGCGTTCGAGTCAGCTGCTGCTGCGGTGCTGCAGGCCATGCTTTGTCCTCAATGGCTCCCCTCAGAGGCAGCATGCTTCTCAAGAAGTATTTACAGTAATGATTTCCACCCCATTGAAGGAATCTTTATCGATTTCATACTTGCTGCAGTGAGATCTATACCACTTCTTCGAAAGCCGAGACCCAAGACATCCACCGAAAATGCACATAGGGATTATGTGAAGCTAGAGGCCTCGATACTGTCCGATGGAACTTCCAGTGGCTCTCAACTGCAGCGGCCTGAAGAATTTACTTCAACGTTCGTCGTATTCTTGTCGGGTCGATTCTCTAGACCAACTGTTTGCAGTACGGAGTATCGGCGTGTGATGATGATTGCGTCATTTTGCACCTCGGTTGATCTGCGCTGGAGGTTCCGCCTCGTCGGGCCTCCTCGTGCCTCTCTAACAGCGAACCGTTACAGCTGTTAGGCCGAGTGCTAGTGCTAGCGAACAAACAAAGGCCCTGGAAGCTTCCGATTGCGCCTTCTGCCGTCATCCATGTCTGGCAGATGTTGAAAGTTGAAACACAAGATATTGAAGATTCCAGTGTCCACCGCCACCTCTGACAAATACCCGTACCTGCCATACCTTTCAATCATACAAATACCCCACCATCCCTTCCCGCATCCCGATCTTTTGCGCCAAACCACCGCACCATCAACATCTAATGAACCTTGTCCGCCGATTCTTCGCCAGTGCAACATCACCACAAGCCATGTCGGACGCAAAGAACAAGGCCCAGAGCATCATCGACGAGAACGCCGTCGGTACGTAAACCACCTTACTCCTCATTTTTGCTCTGCGTTATGGTTTCCTCCCTTGGCGCATTCGTCTTCGACCCCGCCATGCAGGACGGATCCTCGCTAACCACGCTCCTCCTCGCAGCCGTGTTCTCCAAGTCGTACTGCCCCTACTGCTCCGCCTCTAAGAAGCTCCTCGACAGCGCAGGCGCCAAGTACAAGCTCATCGAGCTTGACCAGGTCGGCGATGGCTCCGCCATCCAGGCCGCGCTGAAGGAGATCTCGGGCCAGTCCACCGTTCCCAACATCTTCATCAACCAGAAGCACATTGGCGGCAACTCGGACCTGCAGGCCAAGTCAGGCCAACTCAAGAGCTTGCTGGCCGAGGCTGGAGCTGCCGAGTTGTGACTGGGCCCCTCGAGATCTTCGAAGCTTTAGTCGGGGAAGGAACGGGGTAGGTCGGGACTTGATGAGGGATAACGGGAGGCTTCTGGATACGAGAGAGCGCGGTGGCCGTATCGGAAGGCATGTTGGAAAGCGGTGCCGGAGATAGTGGCAGTTCTGGCCGTTCTCTCAGTTCCTACGGAACAGTACCTAGACGAGGTCAAGGCGAGCACCCGACAGATAGCTCGTACCTAGCACTTCTTCCAGTCCGCGAGGTACCTAGAAATAGAGATTATTCGAGAGCAAGAATACGTTGCTCCAATAAGCCATCCGATCAAGGTACACTTCCCTCTTCCAAAGGGGCGCATGACAGTCAAGGGGAGCAGCTATCTCACAGACAGATATCTCAAGCTACACATCATCTAGCTCGTGTAGCTGAGAATTGAGGCACTGACGCGTTCCTGCTGAGAACATGGCAGCATTCAATCTCCGAAACTCATATAGAGTCATGTTTCCATTGTGACTGTCATCACCACCCAACAATAGAACTTCTATAAAGTTCCCTGTCCACGACACAAACACCAGACATCTCCCGAACAATCTATCTATCTATCACCGAGCCCCCGCTACCTACCCTACCCTAAGCCACCCAACATAGACAAAGCCAGCATAACAGGAGCAATCAGCGCCCCTCTGAGGTTCGTCGCCAAGCCGTTCGTTCCATGTTGGCCTTCAACACCACGCAACAAGGCCAGAGGAACTACCACCAAAGGACCAGAGAGCGATAACATAATTACAGTGCCCAGTCACGTACTCCGCCCTCAACGTTTCTCGAGGCTTTCTAGGATATCTGAAGAGGCGCCGATATACGGCGGCAACTATGTCCAGAGAGCAGATTAAGACTCGTTTTGTTTTTTTTTGATGACGTCGGGGGTGTACTGAATGGTAATGGTAGATGTGGTTATCGCTGAGTAGTTGAGGGCAGGGGTAAATTGTCTCCTCCGTAGCTATCGCAACCGGCACGCGAGCTTGATCACGACCTTGCTGAAAGGGCAGATTTGGACTGCGACACCTAGAGGCGAATTAAATACCTGGCGAGTGTATATAGACCAGCGATGATGGTAGAATCTCCTTCTGCCTCGTCCAGCTACTCTGCACCTCAAGTTATTAAAACCCCCATAGCAATGGCCAGTATCAAGTTGTTGATTCTGAGCGCCAAGAACATACCCCTGAACCAGTGAATGCCTCGAGACGGCGACAACTCAAACGCGATCGAACCGATCCATCCGCACCCCTAATCCAAATCCGAGCCCTTCGTCTCCAGCACCGTGTCCCCAGGCATCTCAAACACCTCCACCGACTCGGCTTCCCGGCGGTCATCCATTTCATGAGCGACATCCGGCTGTTCCATCTCGTGACTCAAATTCCCACCAGGCATCTCCTGTCTAGCCTTCGGCTCGTCCCCCAGCTCGTGAGCATCGGTCGGGTGGTCAGATCCATCTGATGTCTTCTTTGCGCGTATCTGTTGGCCCAGGGCGTAGCTGGCTGTGGTTAATGCGAAAAATGCGACTATTGAACCGGCGATCATACCGGCGATTATACCGGCTTTGGTTGGACCGGGTAGGTCACCGCCTGTTGATGCGCCCTTGGGTTCCGATGCTGCTGGCGTGGAAGGAGATGGCGACGTGTTGTTATCAGCTCCAGCATCTGCATTCGACGCTTTGAGCGAGATGGCAGGTTCCCATATTCCGTCGCCGGTAGCATCGAGTCCGGACATGTGGACCTGGACAAGTCCGTTACCGCTCATGTAGTAAATCCAGATCAAGTCGTGTGTGGAGTCGGATGCCAGGCCGAATTCTGGGTTTGGCATATCTGCATACGGCCAAACGTCTTCCTTTTGCGGCGGCATCTGCTGCCACTGACGGTCTACTTCGCTGACGAGGTGTAAGTTGTGATCCGTGCCAATATAAAAGATACTCCGACTCTCAGTGCTTGCGTAGGTCACGCCTATATTGCCGACCTCCCCATTCCATGCTTCAAGCGTGAAATGCTCGAGCAAAGGCCCTGCAATATTTATTTCTTCGTCCTTTGTTGCATTTGTGACTGGAGAGCCATCATCCCCCGTCCCCAGTCTATTTGGAAACGCACCTGCAATCTATAAGTCATGGCCATCTGGAGGATCGAGGACCACACTTACTGATCTGTCAATACTCTTTGGAGGCGGCTAACGTAGACACTACTATATTGTGAACTTCTTCTGGCGTGACAACTGTCACGTTGTGGCTGCTACTGTAGCTCGCCCCTATTGCCAAGTTCCCCTTGACTCTGAACCGTGTCACGAAGCCTTCAGGAGCCCAGTACCCACCATCGGCCGCAGACGCACTCTGCAACGTTAAATTTGTATCGAAGTAGTACATTTGCCAGCCATCTTGGCCATGCTCCCTGGGCGCAATGCCTGAGCGGTCATGGTTGAATGGTGCATATGAAGTCGGTGTCGTCATCCCGCCTTCTTCCTGATCAATGGGCTCCAGGTAGCCAGACGCGTCGCACGATGTTTGCAAACGTCTGATCTCACTGTTCCAACTGGCATGGTACCAGAAAAGTATCTACACCTTGTTCAGTAAGTTTAGAGTAGTGCGAAGCAGTTGCTTCGACCGGGAGATTGTCATACCCTATATGTCCCATTGTCGAGATAGCCAGATACTGCAAGCTCCGACCCGTTTAGCGGCGGTTCGGACGTGTTCAGGGTCCTCCAATTCTCCGCCGTAGAGCTGTATTGACTGCTGTTGCAGGGAGTGTAGAGTATTTGGCCTGTCGTGTTGTCTTGCATGGCAACCTGCGGCAGACCCTGCCCGCCATACCAGGCGGCGATTGCACCGCAGCGACCGAGCTCGATAAAGAGGCCGAACTATCGAACAGATGAAGAGGAATGATCGAGACATTGTCGGATCAAATTGCTGGACAAGAAAGCGTAACCTCCGCCAGGACGGTCCCCTCCCAAGTCGAGCCTCGCAGGTCGGAATGAGAAGAAAGTGCGTCTGGAGAAGCAAGTGTGTTTTCTCTGCATTGAGTTTGTTCGCAACTGGTACGAGTCACAAAAATGACCACCCTCCCAGCCCGCATGGACAGAGACACCATTGGAGCCGACTACGCGGATATCCGCACCGTCACCACCCGTATCTTCTCATAATATGCAAGCTCCCGCTGCCGGCAGTTCCTCGTAAGCCAATGGAGTCCCGGATCTGAGTAAACGAGACCTTCGGAGGCCTTTGGACTTCATTTCCACGTTCGCTAATGGAAGTTTGCCTTCCATTTGCCTTGTGTTGTGTCCCAACAAGCCGACCTCGTAAGCCCCAGACTAGTTGCACACGTACTACGATGCGCGGAATCATCGCCACGATGGCCCATTTCGCAGTGCTGCTTCGTTTCCTGGGACCACCAGATAACCTAGGCAAGACCTTGGCATCTGCAATTTCGTCTGTCTTTAGCGACAGCCGAGTTCGTCTCCAGTGTTTAGCTATCGCCATCGCCCGACCCTCTCCTTCTCATGCGCCTCCTCGGAGTAGGCCTCCCACGATCTCGAGCTACCGGGCGGTCCTCCATCGTCAGAGATCTGGTAGCCTCTGAACTTGACGTCCTTTCCCAGGAACGACCCCTGGAACAGTCCGTGGAAGACGTTCCAGTTGCCGTCTTCGAAGTCGATGTACCCTTGCTGGCTCCGATTACGGTCCAGCTGGATCTCGCCCTCGCCGGTCTCGCTGGCCGCGCCATAGGAAGTAGAGGCGTCGAGGGTGGTGTCGTCTTCCCGATCAGTCTCCGTCTTTTTGCGCGGAGCTGCAGATTCGCTGGAACTTGGAGGAGTGGGCTCGCTTACGCGTGTTGGGACTGGATCCGGAATCATTCGAATCAAGCATATCTTCGACTGCTTTCTTCACACTGTTGAAGTCGTCTTGCGTCAACATAGCGTCGGTCAGGAATTCCAGCTTCTTCTCTGTAGAGGCCAGCCGGCCCTGCAAGGTCGAGACTTGGCTTCGTAGCTCATTCACCTCATCCTCGAGCGAATCCTCATCATCGAAATCCTCATCATCGACCTCATCCGCTTCATCCTCTTCGGGGTCTGTTATGAGGAAGTTGTGCGGAAGCGCATCAAGATTTCTGGCGAAATGCATCACGCCCTCGAGAACGTCCCAGTCGAACGACCCCTCGGCCTTCGAACCCATGCCCATGCAGTTCATGGGCAGGCGTAGATCTTCTCCAATGTCGTCTCCTTTGATCAGCCAATGCCCTTGCAGATGATACTTGAGAAGTACATCCTCGTCCCTCCCTCGACGTTTGGCGACGAAGTCCTCATGCTGCTTGAACCTGTCTTCCCAGCTCACGCGTTCAAAGCCGGCGAAGTGGTGGTGAACCTGATGAATCCCGGCATTGTAGCTGATATTAGGTCCGTGCAAGAGGTGGTGGTGATGGTGGCGGTGGTGGTTGTAGTCGTGGAGGAGAGACTTGTCGAGCCTGGATTGAGACGAAGAAGTGCTGTGCACAGTTCAATGTATGTGCGCTTGTGAAACAGGTGTGGCTTGTTGGGGCAGAACTTTAGTGGTGAATGCATGTGTTGCCCATGGCACCGTGGTGTGGATTGTGGCTCACCACGCACTGTCCACTTCATGTGGTGCCTTCCGTTCTGTTAAGTACCTCGTTAGGAGTCTAGTTGTCCATAGTGTCACATGTTGCAGCGATTATCAGGCCAGGCTCGTGGATTGAATCGAGGTCTTTTGGTTTCCATTCAGGTTCCAATACTTGGAAATATTGATGGCTTCGTACAAGCATCGATCCATCCTGCGTAAATCCCGCCCTGGGCCTATCGCCTTGCATAACCGCTAGGCACTCGAACCCATCAAGATCCGAGCCTCCCATTGATCCAATACATCACGGTCTCCCCACTGGCACATTTCCACTTGCCGGAAACGATGCCACTGCAGGTAAAATGATGCTTGCATCGCTGTGGTGTATGTTGGGTGGGTTCTTCGGAAACTCGAGCGGCTTGCACTGCTTTACCTATCGACTACGCGACAAGCCATCATGTATGCCCCAGAGCCTAACTCATCTTGGCCTAATGCCGACTCCAGCCTGTTCGCTGCCGTTGATAGTTGGCGTTTTGGGTGAATTATGTAGGGCAGTCATATCGCTGACCGAAGATCTGCTCGCGGATGTCGAACACCTCATCAATTTTGGGCTGGGTTTTGGTGAAGAACATGTTGAGACACCAGCGGGGGCTCGATTGGGCTGCTATAATCGACCAGCTACGGAATATCTAGACTCGAGAGTCGAGAGAAAGACTGAGCCTGCTTATCTGGTTTACACTTGAGGAGAACAGGTCGCTTGATGATGAGGTAGTTGAATTGGTGAGTGTTGTGGCAGGCGTGATGATGGGCTTTGAGAGGAGACGGTGGTAAATGCCAGAGACGTTTGGATGAGAATGGAGGATCTGCGTCATGGTATTTATGTGTTCAACAAACGGAATTGTAGTATAACCTTCCGGGTGACGACCGTATCTGCAGCACTCAAACGAAGACCCCGTCTCAACCGCATGTCTGCTCAAACCCGTCGCCAGTGAAGGGGGAGCATGCTACCGAGCAGTCGATGCACATAAACCCAGCCCTGATAAGTCTCCGTTCGCGACGTGTTGAGAGAGTCTAGATCACACATAGAAACTTGGAAATGATGGTATAAGCAGCTCTAGTTTGATACGTTACTTTTCATGTTTGTTTCATTGTGCTTATTCCGATTTTTGGTACAAACACCGTTGGCTGCTATGTAGATGGGTGGTGTACGGAGACTTATGAGGGTTCAGTGTAGCTCCCATTCCAAGCATTACGTCCACGCCATCCTCGCCCGCCTTGTCAAAACCCCTGGGCGCGCACTTCTTGAGTGAGTAGCAGCGGCCTTGTCCCTCCATCTTCGTGGTCTGTGCATCCCCATTACGAACGAATTCCTTTTGGTCGAGTAAGATCATGGTCATCTCGAGAAGCTTCTGGAGAGCAGTCTCAACAGAGGCGACGGGGTCGCTTTCGAGCATCACAAAGTGACGGTGTTTAGTTGCAACCTCGTAGAGGACGAATGCTATGAAGGTGGTGGTTCCGCGGACAGCGACGTGCATGGCCGGTGGAGGATGGGTAGATGTCATCATAAGCGGATAAGTATGCGCGAGTTGGCTATCAAGATGTGTCAGCGAAGTCAACGAGTGTCGATACTAAGCGACTCACTGGCGATCTGCTGGCGGATATCGTATAATTCGAATGCAAAATTCGGAGGACGCTCAACCTCTGTGCTGCTCTCCGAAGTGGTGACGGGCTTCTCGCTGGCCTGTTCGATGGACTTCTTGATGGAGGAGACGATCTGCTCGCCGATGATCTCGAAGTCGATGGTCACCTTGGAACCCATTGCGATGACTGACGGATTGGTAATTGTGGGGGGAAGGTTATCTTGCGTCAGTGTATACCGCTAAAGATGATAGACGCATGGCCTACTGTATCTGGTCCTGAGCCTGTAGTGAGCGAAGGTGCGCTGCGAAAGCTGAGTGCTTCGTAGAATCGTGCGTTGAAGAAATTCTGCATTGTGCGAAGAAGAGTTGGCTTCGAAGAACAGGACGACTTTATGTTCCCAACCGGCAGATTAAGAGACAATATAAATATTGGAATCAATTTAGGTTCTGCCGCAACCTTGAGTAAATTAACGAAGGAGGGAAATTTAGTGGCTCATGGCTAAACTCTATCAATCCTTTCCTTCGACTTTAACGCCAATATGGCTCCAGCGAAACCTTCGTCTTTTTCTGATGAGTTACAAGAGCCCTATATAAAGACAAATCCTCGCACGGAGATCTTACCATAAATCTCTTTACGAACCACACACTATCATACAAATCGAATCGCTCCTACGGAATGCTGCAGACTGCACGTCACATCCGCGCAATCTGCCTTCTTGCTCGTGGACCTTTCGCCGCTGGTGTTCGGTGCAAGTCTGTCATGTGCCAGATCTCTTCCGAGCAGATCAAGACCCAAATCCGCCATCACGCGCCATCGCCAGCCCCTGCCTCAAAATCTCGATCCCATACATTGCCTTCTTAAACCCAACCCATATTTGCTCTTCCAGGCATGTCACAGATTGCATCCATAACAGCCTGGAACCGGCCTAATCACGTAGGCATCACCGCTCTCTCATGCCATCTGTTTCGCCCTGACTACACTGCTGAAGCAATGTGAATGCACACTTCACCCTTCGGCAGCAGTTCACCCCTCTCTTGACCTCCAGGGATTATTCGAGTGCTTGCCCCGGTACGTACTTCTATATGGTGACTGGGTCATGAAGCTGAGTCGATCGGCCGAGCATTTGCAGCCTGTTCCGTATCACTTCCATGACAGGCCAGGTACGTAACTGTTTCAGGTTGCTTCTTGACTGTAATTATACCTTTTATCGGGATAAAAACCTTGGCAGCTGTGGCCTCATTCTCGTCTTCGCTTGCGGTGCGAAGACCGCCAAGCCCCCCTTTTCCTCGTCACGAGGTGACTACAGGTCTAGTCACTGGGCATCACAACTACCACCGACACCGTGATGAAGGCGAGTTAGGCGGATACCTACCTTTCAATACCAGTGACATTACACTCGTTGCATTTGTAATTACATGGAATCAAATGCTGCTACATGTAGCTCTATTATTGCCCTATTGCCAGCAGGTATGTATTCTACCCAACGCATCATTGTAAGTTGCAGTACAAAAACACTGACTTCAGGCTCACCTCCTGGCCCTCGGAAGCGGTACAAGAGCCCTCTCTCAATATAATCTTGCTACGAATGAAATGATACATATTATCACGATCGCAGCGAGCCACATTACCCAGCCCAACAGAGTGTGTCAACCCCGAAGAGTCTAACCTCAGCCGTGGCCCGAATCTCCATTCCAGAACCCATCGCCCAACCAAGTCCATCCATCCATCCCCTATTTATCATCCTGTCCAAACCTTCAACTTCCCCCCACTGCTCACCTCACAAACAGGCTTCATTCAAGCCGCCTAAGGCCTTTGCCCGAGATCAATCCATCAGACTGCTGCAAAAGCCACAGCCTCCCTCGACTGAGCCCATGATGGATCCTGAAGACAACAGCGCTCGAAACCAGTGGCGAGCTCCCTTCCCTCCCCTTCGCAAGTGATTCAACGTTGCAAAAGCGTCGACGATGCCGTCAACCGAGGCGCCCGTTGCCCTATCTGCAAGAGCATCAGCACCCATGGTGAAATGCGGTAATTGATCTACCGACCAAAAAATTTCCGGATAGCCTGACGACAAACCCGACTTGACTATAGGCATGCCTAGTGGTCGACGGAAGAGAGGTCGGCCAGTTGTAACCGTACCACTCTGCCCAGCTGATCTTTTCAACCTACGCACTCTTCCAGTGGCCTCATTCAACTCCCAACTCGACAGGTCTTGAATGGGAGACAGCGTAGAAACAAACGCCAGCAGAGGCGTGACGAGCAGACCCGAGGACATCATCAAGGCTTCACACTCACATCACAACTAGTCTCGCAGCGCTTTTCTCAGCAAAGTAGCGTAACATTTATGCAACAAAGAGCAATATGTATTCCCTGATTACTGCGGCTGGGATGCAAAACCCAATTAAATAACTCGGTTGTCTTCCAGCACGACTCTATGGTATCTTTTTACAGGCTCCCCGAACTTCAACGACGGAACCACAAACTTCCATCGTCTTCGTGTTCCTCTTGGCCTCAACTTAATACCTGGCCCGTTGTCGGCTCTCCTGGCATTGGCTTCACAGTCGGCTCCCGAGGGCCAGGCATCCTCGAGCAACATTGGGCTCGCCATGCAGACGACCAATTCCAATACGCGAAGGTGCGCGCCTGAGGCGGACGATACGAGCATAGCTCATTGTGAACGCAAGAAACATCTCGCAGTCAAACGTATGTAAATGACTCGCAAATGCCGGATTGTGACGCTCATGAACAAAGAGTATATCAAAAGCCTGCGAGCAAACGAGGTCTCGACTTGCTTGATCAACGCTAGGGTATCATCGCGGGGCCTGTGTCAGTCGAAGCCCCACCAATATGCAGCAAGTGTGAAGACGGCAGAGAGTCCGCTCTGTCCAGGAGCCCTGCGGCGATCCGGCTATAATCCTGAGTAATGGAGGCGCCATATCAAAGCTCAATACGGATGTTATTGGGTCAACGAGGCAGGCTTCGATGCCAATCAACGCCAGGTCTGAGGGTAGTAATCATACTACGGATCGCGTGTCTCATCATCTTGGTCGATATGCGCTTGCATCGAAGCCGTGCTGGGACCGGGCGCCGATCCTTGGCGGCCAAACAAGCTCGACCCTGCAGTACTGGGACCTGGCATGGGAACTGCGATTTGATCCAGACTCGAGGGTGCATTGTTCTGCGGCTGATTGGACCATGAGTTCCACTGACCATTCAACGTGCCGAAAGGGTGATCCGTCGTGTTGGATTGGCTTTCGAAAACCGGTGGTGTTGCGATTGGGTGAGCGTGGGAGAATGTGGTTGCCATAGAATGATGAGGCGGCGGTGGAGGAATCGTGGCTATATCGACGAGCTCGTCTCCGCCAGGGTTTCCATTGTCGAGCGCGATCTCACTACCTTCACCCATGTCGTCATCCTCGGGAGTGTCGATTTCCTCAAAACCATCGATGTCTGGTATAGGTCCAGGGGCAATACCGCCTGTTGGAGTTGGAGGGGGCAAAGCTCTGCGTCTTTCATGTCTGCGACCCTCGTGATACTCGGCGAATTCTTCCCTTGTATTGAGATACCGCCTCAAACCAGCCACGCCCGCACCCGAAAACACGCAGAATACGGCTCGTTGGTGATCAGTAAAGTCTGTCGAAGAAAGTGAGCATGACTTGAGCACAGAGTTAACAATGATGGGAGGATGGCATACCAACAGGCGCCTCGCGGCAGAAGGCCTCAAGATCGTCTCGTAGGAATGCAGGTACTCCGGTTAAACTTAGGTGGGTGAGTTTGGGGCAGCAGTTTAGCAGTTTGATAATACTCTGTAGATGTGGTCAATATGTGTCTCCTCGATCTGCCCCGTCAAAACATACCGGCAGGGTCAAATTGGTGCAATAGCTCAAATGCACGCGCTCCAAACTGCTTGAGCGATACTCGTGTCCAGGGATGATGTTATTGGACGCATCGCGACGGCTGTGCGTTCGGTAATTAGCTTTGGCCAATGCGTACATACTCTCGTCTGTGATGCTAGCGCACTTCACAAGGCCAATTCTCTTGAGCTTGGGAAGCGTTGCCAGGCGCGTGACTGAGTCATCGGTCAAATGCGTGCAGCAGCCCAGGTCGATATACCGGATACGGTTGCAGCATTGCACCAGACGCTTCACAGCCTCGTCCGTGATGTTACGGCAGTGTCCCAGGTGTACGTAGTGAAGATTCTTGCCTAGACGCGAGATGGCAAAGACGGCGGCATCTGTAATGTTGTTGCACTTGGCGAGCACCAAGTTTCGCAGCCGAGGTGCCACGTCGATGATCTTCTCGACGGCACGATCTGTCAAACGCGAGCACGAGGTCAGGTCGAGGATCCGAAGGTGTTCATACGTCTTTGACGAAGGCAGCGTCAGAAAGGCAGCATCGTCAATCAGTTCGCAACTGGATAGACGCAGCTCTCGAAGGGACTGTCCCCTAGCGAGGAGGGCCGTCACTGGGTCGTTACCGATTTTGTCGCACTGGTGTAGATCAATCTCGAGGATGTTCGGGCAATTGTGGGCAAACGCAAGAATGGCATTGTCGTTCAGTTGCACGCAGTCATTGAGCTTGAGCTATATCCGGAACAGACTCGTCAGTAAAATAGTCATAGAAAAAGCAGAAACAGACAAATCAGGCCTAAATACGAAGATGGAAAGGACGGGATAGCCATACCCGCTTGATGTACTTGCAGTTCTCGGCGAGCTGGACCATGCTTTCATTTGAGATCTGCTTGCAGTTTGAGATGTTGAGACCCTGAAGTCTCCGACAATTCTTGGCAATGGCCATGATGGAGGCTTCCGTGATGTTGATGTCCCCTGATATATCCAGCGCCAGGAGGAATTGACTGCTTCCGACCAAAGGTATCAAACCAGAGTCGGTCAGACCTTTGCAGTTCGTCAGTGTCAGACGTTCAACCCTGGAGCAGGCAGAAAGGGGCAGGACACTGCCATCGTTGACCTCGGGGGCGAGGGCCGCGAGATTCAGACGTTTGATGAAGTCGGAGTAGGTGAAGAAGGGCTTCTCCAGCCCAAGCGTATTGCAGATGAAGGCATGCTTCTCCCAACTGGTGCAGGTGGGCCGGTGCCAGAGGATTTCGACCGCATTCCGAGCCCATCTCTTGCATGTCAGCATGCAGTTCAACAGTTCTGTCGAATTGCTAATGCGAGAGAAGATGCTGATGAGGATTTCGCTAGGCAGAGCGGCAACGGTGGGGAGGCATTCTGGATCGGTGACCTGCATGTCCTGCATGTTTGGTACGACTCCTAGTGATGACTGCGAGTCATTGGCGCCGAGGAAAAAATCCGATTCTTCGTTATCGGCAGGGGCGGGGGAGTTGGTCGAAGAAGAAGATCGCGAATCTCTCGGTTCATCCGCTTCGGTCATGACCATGGTGGGCGGGTTTGGGCCGGAAGCAGAGGCTGAGGCTATTGAGGGGCCAGAAGTAGCAGCTGCAGCTGCGGCCGAGTTGCGGGCAGCGATGACATCGAGTGAGGGAGCGGGAGGGCGCATCTTGCTCCAGTCGGCCTATACCTCGACGAGGAAGCAGACGGGCACAGCCTTGGCAAGTAGTATTGAGAGATCCTGGGTCTGGCGATGGATGGAGATGGAGATGGAGATGGATCTGTTCGCTTCGGTCGAGAGGTGGTCGAGATCGCAAAGGAGGGGCATGTACAGCAATGGTTGTTTACGTTATCGAGGCTGTGACGATGAGTAAACACAGACGATGGACGTGAGCCCAAAGCCTTACCGGATGGATAGCTGAGGGAATCGTTGGGCGGATAACGAGCAGGCCGGAGGAGCCAGCGGCAACGAGCGCGGGGGTCAAGATGCTCCGCTCTATTGTGACGAAAGCCGATGTTGCGATGGGCGACACGGGGCCTGACGGAGGCGCGGAGGCGCGGAGACGGACGGATGTTCGAGCGATCGGGCTGCGATGGAGTTGGAGTTGGAGTTGGAGTGATGAAGCTGGACTGCCGGTCAGGATGGGCCCTGCCAACCTTGAAGCTGGGATGTGCGTGTTTGTTGTGGTCGTGGTGTGCTGGCTTGACAATTTGAAAGTCTGATTCAACCAGGGGAAGGGCGTCGGAAGGGTATCAGAGGAGCGTCGAGGTAATGGTGTATGCCGGGTGACGATGCCAGGTGATGAGGATTGGGTTGGGTGCCCGGCTGCCAGTTCCGCAAGGTTGTTCTGGTGATACAATTAAAGGTCAGGGTGTAGCTAGCTACCTGCTCATCGGATGCCACCTGGCCCAAGATACCACAGATGGCGAGCCCGGTCGTTCCAGCTGCCTTGGCCTCACCTTGCTGCATCGGCCATCTGGCTGCCACCTGCCCTCTCTCCTTTGCCGTGAAGTACCTACGTACCTAAGTGTGATGCCTTTAACGGCTATGTCATCTAAGGCATAAAAAGTGCGGGGTATGCACCTACTCGTAACTCATCCACCACCGCAGATTTCTCATGATCTGATCTCAATCGTCTCTCCCCATCTGCAATCTGATTTTTACATGATCTGTCTGCCATGCATGTCTCACACAAGAACACCTTTATTCAATGCACCCAGCCGCTGAGAGACACTAGCATTTTCCAATTCATTTCTGACGACTCAGAAACCCAAACCCGCCAAAGTTCAAACTGTCTCTATTGGACGACTGAAGAAGCGCCGTCAAACGGTGAAAATGATAACTTGCACAAGCGTCTGACAGAAACTGTTATTTCGGGGGCAATTGACTGCAATAATCAACAGACCTCTGCTTTACCTACCTACTGCAAATCAACCGCTTAGGCTGTCTCATTCACCTCTAACGCGAGATGGCCTGATGTTTGGAGCTGTTGGGTTTTGAGTTCAGCCTCATGGGGGACTGCCCTCCACCTATCGAAGTCTACCTACGTCTGCACACACATCAGTACACACACCAGCTGGATCTGCCACTATCACAGGGTACATTTCTCCTCCTAAGCATCCTGGCATTTACTTGGTTTCACTCAGCTCACTCAGCTCACTCTGTGTACTCCTCGGAGGCCCACAAGTTTATCTACTTGGGCTCGTGATTCCTCGTGAGCCGTTAGGCACAGGAGTGAACAAAGAGAATGCCTCGAAGTCGCCCTTAGCTGAATCCATCTTCCATCAGGAGGTCTACCACTTGACGTGTCTATTCCTTGATACGGTGCTTCCCAGGCTCCCATGTCAGGCCGAAATGTCTGCCATGTTTCTCTTTGCAAAAGAGAAAGACGGAATCTCGGGGGGAATCCACTCCACCTAGGTGGCTGGTGGTGATACCAATCCACAATGCCTCGTCGTTCTACCTATGCCAACCGGCGCCCAGTTTGATATGATCCAGGGTAAAAAGGGCTGGCAGCAACCTTGAAGGGACTGATCGGTGGAAGCATCTGTACACTTCTCATATGTTTCCGAGCCATAATCGGCTTGGGCCGGCGCAATGTTAACACTCAAGTGCGACACAAGATCATGACCCTTGGACTAGTGTCTACAGATCTCTGTCACACCGTTTTCCGCTCAATATCAACATTTACCAGCGAGACCAGTGGACATTTTCTTAAGGGCGTGGTCTCGACTTCTGCCGCCGGTGTATATGTCGCAGCCTCAAAATGTGTTACTATCCTCGAACACGTGGTGGCGAATCATCCACCTAGCGTACGATGCAGAAGAACATCTTTGATTGCCGTGCTTACGAGCACCCCATGTCCTGGTACTTCGTCCGATGTGTTCATGCATGTTGCCCTGTCAAATGGCAACTGCAATTGGGCGTTACGGTTCTCAGCCCGCAGCTGGGACGGAGTCCTACTGACGCCTCCTGCCTTAGGTACTCCTTGCATGTAAGAGGTAAAGCCTCGCCTATGATGAAACGGCACAACACGCACTTCTCTCATTCCTGCCGCTTCTCACATCGCAGACATTCGATATGGCGGGCACGATCATCATCACTGGCGCCAACGGTTCTCTAGCAGGAAACACCGTGCAGCATCTACTCACGAATACGCCCGATAATACCTTGGTCCTCACCGTCCGCAACACCTCGGACGAGGACCCCAACACCAAGAAGCTACGTGCCACCATTGCCAAGTTCCCGAACGCAAAGGTGTCTATCCGCCAGCTCGACCTTGCCAACCTCACCGCTGTGCACGAATTTGCCGACACCGTCGCTGCAGAGGCAGCCGACAAGAAGCTGCCCTCCCTCGCGGCCATCGTGTGCAATGCCTATTATTGGAACATGGTGCGCGATCCTGAGCTCTCCGACGAAGGCTACGAAAAGTCGATTCATATAAACCATATCTCGCATGCGGCTTTAGTGTTGCGACTTCTGGGTAGCTTTGGTCCTGAGGGTGGGCGGGTGGTTCTCTTCACTAGCGACGCACACGAGGATGGCAAGAATGGTCTTCAGAAGTATCCACCTGCTCTGCCTGATGGCCTTGACGCCCTCTTGAAGGCCGTGCCGGAGAGCGATAAGCAGGGACGCGGCTTTCTGAACTATGCCAACTCGAAGCTGGCTATTCTCATGTGGACGTATGCGCTGAACCGTTATCTCGAGAAGGTAGGCCTACGAACCATGACTGCCCACAAGTCTTCTCTTCTTTCTACATTGATCTTATCCTTAGGGGAACAGTGGACCAAGTGACCTGCTAATTAGCTGTTCAGGACGAGGCACTGAGTAAGATCACAGCAATCGCAATAGACCCAGGCAGTCTAGTCGACTCTCGCGCTCTGCGCACCAACACACCTCCGCTGGTGCAATGGGTCCAGAAGCTGGTGCTTCAGCCCTTCAGGCCAGTGCTGCGCTTTGTGGACCCGTACATACGTACAGCAGCCGATGCAGGCGTTGATGTAGCAGAACTTGCCCTCAACCAAGCACTTCCGGGCGAGCGTGGATATTTGAAATTGCTCAAGAGGGAGAGCAGCTCCAAGGACAGCCTGGACGAGGTCAAGCAGGAGAAGCTGTGGGCGAAGACTCTGGAATGGGCGAAGATCACGAAAGAGAACACGCTGCTCGAGAGCGGCGTCTAGGGTGACAGGAACACATTTGTAGTCGGTTCTATTCAAGAGTATGCGCCCCGTATTGATACGCGACGTGATAACCAATAACCATCTTCCCACCGCGAAAGCTACGTAAGGTAGCGGTTCCAACAATGGCATATACCCAGAACAAGTTATGCCGTCTTTGCGCGGTCCGCAAATCGCCTTTGGAATATCGACATCTCCATCTTGCGGCAAGCTGACTCCCAATCCGTCGTCCACTTCCTGTAAAACGGCTGATAACCCAGCAGCCCGCCTATCCATCTTCCAACCACGATACCCAGCGCTCGCGATATTGTCCGTCCGAGTGGCACCCACCATGGTAACGAGAGGTATGATCCGCCGGCATCGAACATCTGGGGCACAAGACAATTAGCAATGAACGAGACCGATGGAGGGGGGGGCGAAGGACTTGAAAAACGCGCAAGACTCACACTCAGGACCTGCACCAGATCGACCTTCTCCCCCTGCACCACGATCTGGTCCTGGTACGCATACCAGTTCTCGAAGAAGACGGTATCCAGCCTGAACGCCGCATCCGTATACTGGCCCGACAGCAAGAAAACCGTCTTCTCGCTCCCAGTCCCAGTTCCAGTCCCACTATCTACATCTCCCTCCTTCTCCGCCACAGTAGGCGCATAAAGCCGATGATTCGACCACGGCCTAAGGCAGAACTCGCCGTCGTCGGGCCCCAGCACGGACTCGACCCCCTCGACCTCGACGGCCAGCCGGCCCTCGACGATTTGGAGGTACTCCTCCTGGTACGGGTGGAAGTGCAGCGGCGGCTTCTGGGTCGCGACCTGCACGACGCGCGGGTGCTGCAGGAGGAAGGTGACTTCGTAGGCGAAGACGCGGGAGGGGTGCTTCGGGTGCGTGATTATGCGTGTGGTTATGCCGCCTTCGAAGCTGTTGGGTTGCACGAAGGGGGTTGTTAGTTGCGCTGTGCTGAGGAAGGGCAGGTCTGTCTACGTGCGTAGGTATAGTCGGATGGGATGGAAATGAAAGCAGCAACATACGCGGTAATGGTGAGGCCGACATATGGATCAGCGGTCGTCATGGCAGCCTCACTCTTCGTCGCCATCGTCATGGACATTCTCGCTCCTCTGGTGGGTTTCTTTCTGCTGGTGGTGTTGCAGCGCGAAGCTCTATGTTACACATCACATCACATCTCACAAGCGGCGTGAGGCTCTCCTGCCATTAAGAAGCACTGCACTTACCTAGGCTGCACCTCACAGCCGCCGCGGGAGGAACAACTGCTAGGTCCTTGTTGCCCATGTCCAGGACTTACAGGGTTATGGTTCGGTGAGGCTGTTTCGGTGAATGCCTCTCCCTCGACAACGACGTCCCGTATACGAAGGACTAGGCAGTGAGCCCCCTCCCACAGACTTCGTACGTATCGATGAATTTCTTCTTCCACATATTATTAGAGGATCGGGGAGAAGGGGGGGGGACTGACCCTCGTCGCTAGCGCTACTATACAGCCCCCTCTAGTCGGTCGTCTGTCGTTCATCACCATCCTTGTCCTGCGCCGCTGTCCTGCGAGTAAGGTATGCAGCCGCCGGCTGGCGGGCGATCTGGCTTCGGTCAACCCCTCCCGATCCCTGAGTTCGATTCAGCCCTTTCAACCCACAGTCATCTCTATGATCGCCCAATTGGCGTATGCCAGACAGTAGGGCACCCCCGAGTGGAGCTAAAGGCGCAGAGGCGGTAAGAAGTGGGATCAGACAGCAAGTGGATGATCCATCCCGGCGTCTGTTAGTGGACGGCTTACGGGAACTAGGACTATAGTTCAGCCCCCAACACCTCGACACCCACCGAGAAGGTCAGGCGCCGTGATCTATCATATCAGGTACCTGATGCTCCCTTGAAAGGGCATTTCACGCGGCAGGGTACGTGGTACAGGATGACTCAGAAGTCAGCCAATGGCGACACAAGGTCGACTCGAGCAGTCAAAGTCATCCCTACCGAAGGAATGGGGCGCAAATCGCACTCCGGTGGCCTATAGGCGTATCGCGATTTTTTACGATGGCTTGGGCAGCCCGCCGCCACTATTGGCTGGACTGGACTAGGGCCGTGTGGTGGACGGCATGCATGCATGTGAGACGCCGCATCTCTGCTGCCGGGTCAAACAATGCCGAGGATACGGGATGAGGCCCGTCTGAGGCGCGGACATAGGCTTGGAATCGATCTCACTGCTGACCATAGGGCTTGACAGTGCGACGCTACTGCATGTGATAGACCTCCCTGGTCCATTCCGCCGATTGGCCATCGTTTGAGGGGCACACGACGACGTGCCTTCATGGTGGTTGACTGGAACAGCTGCGGACGGATTGCGCCATTCGGGATGTTCGTCCGTCTTACTATACATCATCGTGGCTAGTCTAAAGTCCTACATTTCATGAGGGTGTGCAACCCACGAGGCAGCCTCGACGAAGCAGCACATCATGTTGACAGCATCTGGTGGTGGTTCGGTGATCGAGATTGATACAGGATGCTGGATTATCATACAGGGGTGCATTACATAGGGTGAATACAGTAGCGCTGACGCTTAATAGGACTATACCGGTATCTTGAACCCTCCAGGCACCAACTTCTGGAAGACCAGGTCCGGGTCGTGCACCCGCTGAACATCCCTGAGCTTAGCCAGGTTCTCGGGTCCATAGTGCTCGATGACAGGCTGCTCCACGGACGCATCGTTCATGAAGATGTAATCGACGTAGTTGCCCGTGCCCTGCGAGGCCGCCTCGATCTTGTCGATCATGCTCAGCGTGGCGCCATTGGCCGTGTCGTCGTCCCCCTCGTCCCACCAACCAACATCGATGACGAGCCAGGTCTGGTTGGCGCAGTCCAGCCCCAGGGCGTTGCCTCCGCGCGCATTGCCCGCTTCGATAGCGCTGGTGGAGATGGGCTGCCAGCCTATGGCGATGCTGCCGGCGGTCAGGTTCTGGATCTCGCTCAGCTCTGGTGCTGACGTCAGAGTCTCTGCCACTGTCTTGTAGAGTCCTGCGTCTGGCTTGAAGCTCGTCGCGAACCAGTCGAGCCGCGGCAGCGACGGAGCCTGCTGGCTCGCTAGGAAGCTGGTCAGTGACTGTATCTGTGTCGTGTCGGCTATTGTCTCGATGTCGTAGAACGCCTCGAATGCTGATGGGGACTCTTCTGGCTTCATGTAAACCATGTTTAGCACCACTCCCAAGGTGGCGTTGAGCGGAAATGCCTGGAGCATGAGGTTGGCGTAGGGGTCCTTCTCGGCCACGCTTTGATACTCGAGCATTGCGTCGAAGAGGGCTGGCAGGGCATCGAGTGTGTAGGCCTTGACGCCGCCCCAGATATTGCCAATGGGATACGTCGTGAGAGTGAATCTTGTCACTATGCCTATCGACGCGTCAATAACCATCGTTTGATCGAAATAAGGAGCCTGAACTCACCAAAGTTATTTGCGCCACCTTTGAGTGACCACCAGAGATCCGAGTTCGATCCTGCATTTGCGTTGACGATGGAGCCATCAGCGAGCACGACCTACACATGGTTTTTAGTCAGGCTTGCATTGTGTCACCTGAAACCTGATGACTATACCTCAAAGTTGACGACATTGTCACACGCCAAGCCATACAGGTCGCTCAGGTATGACAATCCACCTACAATTATTGTTAGCCATCTCACCGCCACCCAAGACGTACATGGGAGGGTACTCACTTCCAAGGATAAGGCCACCAACGCCGACATCTAATATCCTGCCTCCCACAACTGTGACATTGTACGGGTCAAGCTGAGTGTAAACCTCGCCCCATCGGAGACCGGAGCCAACAACAGCCACGCTGCTATTGGCGTGGTACTCAACCGTGTTGAAGTTGGACATGTCGATCAAAACACCACCCTCGTCGATGTTGGCCCCCAATGGTACAGGCGAGTGACCACCCGAGCGGACTGCGAAGTGCACATCTTCGGCGACCAGGTGCTTGACCGCCTCTGACAGATCCTCCGCGGTGATGGGCTGGATGATGCATGTCGGTAGTGCCCAGGCCGTCTGCACCCTATGAACGTGTAAGTGACTGGGCTTCTATATGGGATCGCTGACGCATGGTTTGGCGAAGGGAGGGGGTATAGCTACCAGTTGGCTTCAGTTAGGTTCCGGTACCGACCGTCAGTGGGAAGAACAGTTCCGTTTCCAATGCTGGAGTCAAGAAACTGACAAGCAGCTGCTGCTGCGTCCAGTTTCTGTGCGACTATCGGAGAGGCAAGGCACAGGAGGCCTAGCATGGCCTGTAGCGAGACAGTCATTGTGCCAAAGATGGGTTGAATGTGTGGAATGTCTGGTAACCTTCACACATACACATCTCTTCTGATTGCTTCGCATCTTGAGTTTAAATAAGAATCAAACCTTAGGACGGCATCTCGTAACTCCCACGAGCTCAGTCCTACCCGGGCGCTCCTACTAACATCATGGCCCGAGGCGTCGGTCGACGGTTCCTCTTTCCATACCCTCTGAAACGCCCAACAGGACTCATGACTGCCAATCCCACGAAAAACAACATCATGAGAGTTCGGTCAGCTGGCGTTTACCCGGGATGAAGCCTACAAGACGTCCAGGCAGCCCTGAGAAGGGTTGAAGTTGACCCGCGCACTTCCGGGCAGCTAGGGGGCGTCATGATCCACACAAGCCCACGTTGCGCGCCAGGGACTGGCTGAGCCTAGCTTGCCAATAGAGACAAGGGTTCTAGCGCCATCATGCTGACATCTACGGCCTGCGAAAATCACAGTGCCGACTACCAGGTTCTGGGACTATTGCCTCTGCCGTCGCTGCCGAGAGGATCCATTGGTTCGGTCAGTCAGCCCTACGCCTCAGGGGTTCAGATCCGTCAATGGTTTATCAGAGGCAGCCCATGATGAGACAACCTAGCTCAGCCACTTGAAGTAGAAATAGTCCAAGTGGGGTCGAGAATATTATCATGGCCCATGTGATGCGTCACCATACGGCAGAAGTCTGAGTCATGGAGTATTGTTCTTATACTGGTGAGTCAGGCAGGGTAACCATCCAGCGCCCTCGATTCGGATAAGCCAAGGCTTGTACAGTGACGGATAATAACGTCTATTGGTTGTTAATATTGACTGTCAATCTCACTTGGCCATACTAGCGCAAAGCACAAGGTATACGCAAGACGTATCAGATGATTGAGACTGAGCCGGAAGACTGAGTCTGCCGCATGACGTATCGTGAACCCCTTGAACCCCTTGCGCGGCTCGTTATCCGGCGAGTCAGGTACCGACACCACGTATCAATGCAAATATCGGCATATTAGCACAGGTTCCTTCGTTATAGTCTTGGGTCTTGGGACATGACAGTCTGGTAACGGCGCTCCAGTCTGCTATTGGCCGCATTCGTAAAGTGACAACTCACGACTGAATCAAGAGCCAACATTCGTTTTGAATTATGGTCTGTCACCAACAGCATGATATCAGCATGACCGTCTATACCCAGTGCCAGTAAGAACGTATTAGCGCATGGGTTTACCAGGCTCCCATAGGCACCTCGTTGGGCGTGATCCGAGATGCATGGCTACGTGACGCAGTGGCCTACAGAGGAATCACTGGTGTGCAATATTTGCATCGTACTTGGGAGGAGGCGCCGTGGCGGACTCATGGCGCCGGAACATTCCCCTTTCTTCGGTGAGTATAGGACTCGGTGACTCAAGGCCTCCGCCTCCCGCTGCAGTGACATCCTAAGCTTTACTCCCACTTGGGGCCATCATATAAAATGTAACGCCACCACCAATCTTGCCCACGGATAGCTCCGTGTAATACCACCCTTACTACCCTACTACCCTACTACCCCTTTTCTCCTCGTCCGTCTCTGAAGCAAACTGCCTCCAATCCGGCCATGGACAACAAGCTTCCCAACAACGAGCAACCGCTTCCTGAAAAGGACTTCCAGAACAATGCCCTGGCGCAACAGTACGGCGGCGGCCACGCCGGCGGCTGGGTCGGCCGTCTGCCAGCCTCCTGGGTCCCCTACGTCCAACTAGCCCGCCTAAGCCCTCCCGCCGGTCTCTTCCTGATCTACTTCCCGCACTTCTTCGGCATCATGCTCGCGGCCGTGATCCAACGCTCGCCCATCGAGGAGGTGCTCAGGGCATGCCTTGTCCTGTTCGGCGCGAGCTTCTTCTTCTCGAATGCGGCGCACGGCTGGAACGACCTCATCGACGCCCCCATCGACAAGGCGATCGCGAGAACGAGCAAACGACCCATCCCGCGAGGCGCCATCTCCCCTCGAGCCGCTTTTGTGTTCACCGCGTCGCAGGGTGTCGGTGCGGCTTTGTTTTTGCTTCTGATGCCGAGTGGGAGTGCGTACATAGCACTCGTTAATATCGTCTCTACCACGTACTGTATGTATATTTTCGAGTTTTTTATCTCCTCATATAGCCATGTCCGAGGCGCGAATTTCCTCTTCTAGCCTGTGTCATGCTCCCGAGACATGCATTACGACTCCATTTTACTCCACAAAACATCTAAAATAAGTAATTGCTGACTCTAATTTGCTTGACGACCCAAGCGCGAAACGACACACCAACTTTGCCCAGGTCGTGCTTGGGTGGTGCTTGGCCTGGGGCATAATGATGGGATCCTGTGCCATGGGTTTCGAGCCTTTCACCGGCGGTCCTTTTGGGGATGAAGAGGAGATTACAGTGCAACCGTCCATCGCTTGCCTCTTCTTTGCCTGCATCCTGTGGACCGTCATCTACGACTCCATCTACGCCCACCAAGACCTCAAAGACGATCTCGAGGTCGGGCTAAAGAGCCTTGCAGTCCTGTTCAGGGACCGGACAAAGATCATGCTATATTCCGCCCTCGGTTGCATGATCTGTCTCCTGGCTTCGGTTGGATACTTGGAGCAGATGGGGTTCCAGTACTACCTCATTGCTTGCGGGGGGTCGGCCCTCTCGTTGGGAGCCATGGTCACTTATGTCGAACTGAAGGATTCTACGAGCTGTTGGTGGTGGTTCAGGTATGGGTTTTGGCTTGCTGGCGGGTCGATTGCCGTCGGATTACTTTCGGAATATCTCCTCATGGGGTTGGACACGTGGAGACTTGCCGCCCTTGGCATCTAATCAGCCTGGAAGGGGGAGGTAATACACACATGCATCGAGTGTCTTGATGTCGTATCTCGCAGCAGGTCTGTGATCATACATGTCTACGAACACTTGTAGCTTTCCTAGAGTTGACAGCGAAATGGCAAATCGACATTTCATCACACTGAATCAAAATCTGATGAGGTGGTGACTTGAGATGCTCTCATAATATCCTGATCCACTTGTCATAATTACCCCAGGGTAGGAGAGTGATCAAGCGAGGGTGATAGTAGCCATGTGTCTCCGTAAGGTATGAAGCGTTTGTGAGATGACAACCCCAGGAGTCGTCCATCTACGCAGCCGGCCAGTTGTTATTCACACAAACCGAAGCCCCATTCGACGCCCGCGCCATGGAGTCGTCAGAGAAGAACAGGCAGTATTTCGCAACATCAGCCACGGGCACGCCGGTCTTACCGGGCACATACCCGGGGTTGACGGCTCCCATCAACATCATCCCCACCTGATTGAAACCCCGCGCAAAGGCATCGACGATGTTGGTCTCGTCCATACCGCCCAGCAGCAGCGCGATGCACGAGATTCCCTTCGCGCCGTAGTAGCCCGCTGTGTTCTTTGTCAGACCGAGCAGGGCGTGCTTGGCTGCCGTCTACAAGTCGTAAGTAAGTGACCGCTCTTTGCAGGCAAGGTAGCGAAAAACAAGGGATCAAGATTCGTGGCTCAGAAGCAAAAGCCCAGAGAAGGCCCATGGGGGAACCTTATTCTCAGACCATGACTAGGTAGTTGGGGAGATGAGTGAGTTCGCGATTGACTTACGTAGGCCGCGCCTGCCATTACGCCTCTGTAGCTCGCGATGGACCCGATGTTGATCACGGTGCCGCTCGGTTCAGGCTTGGATTCGAAGGCGTTGACGGCGGCCTTCAGGCAGAGAAATGCACCCGTGACATTGATGCTGATGACTCGGTCCCACGTCTCCTTCGAGGCGGTGCCGACTCCGTCTTGAAAATGAATTAGCACCTGAGATTAATCCCGAATTTCATTCTCAAGCCAGAATGGTAATAAAAGACAGCTGAATGCGCACCGAAATTGTCCATGATTCCCGCGTTGTTGACGAGCATGTCGAGACCGCCAAACCTGGACACCACAGCGTCGAAGAACCCCTTCACCGCCTCCTCATTGGTGATATCTGTCTTCCAGACGAGCGTCTTGTCGCTCTGTGATTTCCATTCGGACTGTATTTGATCGAGTCGCTCCTGGTTGATGTTGCATATCGCTACATTGCCGCCGGCTTTCAGGAAGGCCGCGGCGATTGCCTTGCCAAGACCTCCAGCTGCGCCCGTCACGACTATCGTCTTTCCTTGCGCTAAGTTTGACGCCATTTTGAAATATCCAGGTCACGAGTTGCGAAGGAGATGAATGAAGACTGGGTCATACGCAGGTTTTATGCACCACAGGTTGGTCGATTCAGCTTTGACATGCACCAACGATCTTCTCCACAATCTCGCATTCGGTATCGCGTCAGGGTTCAGGATCTTCACCCGAATACGAGTTGTAAGAGAAACAGAGAAGTTCTGGCCAGGCGAATTTTGGTTGACTGAGATGATTTGTGGCGTTTTATTTTGATAGACTTAGCATACAGCACGGGGGCTCTGCTTTTTGTTGTCTTTTAAGGTGTTTGGGTTGGCTCCTTTCTTCTGGTCGGAGAGTTTAAAAATTAAAATAAAAGTTATATTGATTGTACGGTATGCGTGGTTAATACGGCTGCTCATACAGTTTGAAAATGTGAGATTATTAAGTATTTTCTATTAAAAGAAAGAAGAAGTGGCTTTTTAAGCTAAGGGTAAAGCTTTTTTTAAGTAGTTAAGTAATCTTCTAAATTGACTAGATTATTATAATAAATACGTATTACTTACACTAATTAAAAGCTAGTGTTTATAAAGTTATAATGGTATTATAAATGTTTCAAAGCTAACGTTTTGATATATTTAGCTTTTAAAGTTACTTTAAACCTTATTTAAGCTTTTAATAATTTTATTAATATTATAATATTCAACATGTCTTTTGAACGTAAAGGTATTATTATTAATTAGTTACTTTATAACTTTATAATATTATAGCACTTTTAGTCATTTTATTCGATTCTAAAGATTCTTAAAAGCTTTAAAAAGTATCAAATCGCGCTTATAACGAAAGTAAATAAATAGTGAAATATCAATTTAACGCTTTTTAACGCTGTTAACGTGATAAGATATTGTAATATTATAATAAGAAGAGAAATATAAGCTATTTAAATTTATTAATAAATATGTAGCATATTTAAGGCGTCTATAACGAATGTTTAATTTTTTATATTTTATAAGCATTAAAAAAGGGTTTTAACCGTAATAAGTTATACGGTTTTAAAGCGATAAAGTATTACGAAAATATCTTTATAAAGTAAAATATATCAAAGCGTATACAAAATCTAAGAAAACTTTTAAATTTAATCAAAGATTAATACTTATTGTGATGGTTCTACCATCCATCAAGTCTAGCAATGGTCCCCATGGTCCCCGGGTCACGTGACTGAGCACGTGACTAATCGGACGATAGGTTGATCCATGCCCTGGTAGGTCTGGTGGGGGACGACTGCCCACATCTAGCTGCCAACCAATTCGGGTGCATCTCCAGATCTTTCTTTTCCTTTAATCAGAGTTTGCTATACGTCAATAGTTAATAAGGGTCCCTGCATTCTTGCAATACATTTATGAAATTGTGACACTTATAATTAACTTTTAAAATATTATCGTTTAAAATTTTATATTATATTATTATATTAAATCTAGGAACATGTTTGAACGATCAATCATAATACTCGGGTATTGAGTTAAGGTCATGGTGTTGCTGATGGTTGGATTGGGAGAGTTAGCTGGACTCACAGATCTGGCTAAGTGACCTCACAATCCGGTACGTAATTTCTTATCTAATCATACATGTGGGTTTGGTATGGATGGTTTGAATGTGGATTTGTTGAATACACGGATGTTGACTGATGCTATTAATTGTTCTGCTCTGCGTGCAGAGATTGATTATCTGTCTTCTTGATGGGTCAGATGCCCTGTGCGTCTCTGCCCCACTCGAGATCTTCTGGTGTCTATCTCCGGCTCCCATTCAACAGGAATCGCATAGATTTAAGATTAAATATATAAAGCGAAATAAGTTCATTTAAGCGCTTTATATAAGCTTTAATAATAGGTTTTACCGTAAAAAAATGTTTTTTTTGAAAAAGCTATAAAGAGCGATTCTTGCAATTTTTAACAATTTCAATAGTAAAAAAGTGTTATACAGGTTTTGGATTTTTTATTTTACAGGGTTTGAAGACTTTTTTATTAATTAACTTTGAAAAGTTTTACTTTTAAAATTAAGAAATCATTTACGTAATTAATCTTAAAAATATCGCGCTTTATAAAACAATAAACGGTATTGTTAAAAATTAAAGGTTCAAAACCGTGCTTATAAAGCGCCTTTTAATAGTATGATTTCTTATAAATAAAGGCTTTATTTAAGGCTATATAAAGGCTTTTTGAACTTGAAGATTCTTGTTATTTGCTAATTAATAATATAGTTATTTTAAGAATGACAACAACATTTGCAGCGACCGCTCACACCCGCAAGGCTTGTGACCCTTCTAGAATCTCACAGTAATTGAATTATTCAATAAGGTTTTAAAAGGTTTATTCAAAGTTATTAATATTTATTAAGCGCTTTTATGGCTTTTATAACCGTTTTTCCGCCGTTTATTATGGTTATTATTAATAAACAATTAAATAATGCATAATTAATAAATAAAAGGCTAATGAAAATAATTATAACGTGCTTCTTAAACTTTATTAATTAACATTTTTGAAAGTTAATATATAAACGTTTTAAAAATAAAATAAAATTTTGTTATAATTTTATAAACTTTTATAATAATAATAATAATTAGCAGTATAAATAGTTATTTAAAAATATTAGATTTAGATTAAAGCGTAATAAATGATATTTCAAAGTTAGATACCATTTATTAATAGTAGGTATTTAATTACGAAATTTGTACTATAACATTTATATCAAAAAGCAGATAAAGCTTTCCAAACCGTATCGATTCAATCGATTATAATACTTAGATTAGTATGACAAAACGTAATTTAAAATGAACCTAGGTTATTCATGATAGCGATTTATAAGCTACCGTCTTATTCAATATTTTAAATAATCGAGAGGTATATAACTGGTTTTTACAAGTTTATAAACGATTTATTAAAGGTTTTTTTGTAGCGTTAATATTAGTTAATGTGACGGCCTGCACAGACCTTCCCACATGACAAGTGGATACTTCCTAATAGGGGAAGGATCTGACCAGAGGATCCCCTTAAAGGGGCAACCTCCCACTGTACCTATCTCTCTCTCTCTTCCTTCCCTCTCTAGTCTTGATATTCTCGTCAATAGAGTAATAGCTGCTTGCTGCAGGCCATGTCCCAGCTCCCCAGTATGCTCGCCGTGACAGTTAAAGTAAAGAAGGACATTTTTAATTTTTAAAGGTTACTGTTATTCTAAGAAGATATGCCTTTGAAACTATTAGCATCGATAGTTAAAGTATTAAGTTGATATAAATTTTCGTTGTTTTTAATAATTGCTTTTTAAACAAAATGCTAGAAAGTAACTATTTTAAATAGTTGCTTTATATGTTATATTTAAGGTTTTTATTTAAATTTACTAGTTAGTATTTAATAACCTTGAAACCTAATAATAGCATTAAAAATGTAGTATTAGTTAATTTAAATACGATTTTAGCAAGTAATATAACATATGAATAAATAAATAAATAATTTATAAAGTTTTTATATGAAGAAATAAATACATATTAAAAATAGTTGAAATAGCCACGTGAGAATAATTAAGCTTTATAAAGCTATAACAAGATATATTTATTTAAAGTAATGAGTCGGGGACAGTAACAACATTTACAATGTGGCTGCTTGTATAATGGATATAAGAAAGGGGAGGGAGAGCCATTGGCAAAGCCACGCAGTGAATTTGAAGGGTGTGTCACATAGTGATAACACGACGTGTGTCTGAACTGATCGCTCAATTATATGTGTTATTGAAAGAGGAGTAGCTGTATAAGAAGACAAAAGAGAGCAACAAAAGATGCCGGTGGCCTTTATATGTCACAGACCTGGCTGTACATGACATCAACCCTGCCGCAAAACAGTAATATAAATAAATGGCATTGAATAGTAGTAAAAGGTTTATAAAAAGTTTAAAGATTATAAGTAAGATGTTATTATATAAAATTATTAAGTATTTTATATTATATATAAAAAGCTAAGAGTAAAGCACTTTTTAAGTAGTTAAGTGATTTTTTAAAGTAAATAAATAGTTTGATACGCGTCATCAGGGGGAGTAGTCAGTGTGGCTGGCACAGCCACAGTCATTAACACAGCCACTGGTATGTGTGTGGGTTACACATTGTGTGTGCGGACCTGGATAGCTAAGGCTAGACTAGTTAGATAAGGGTTGCACTAAGATAGGGATTGCAGTTACCTTAAGTAGCTGCAATCTTTCCCATCTTAGTCCTTGCAACCTAACCCCGCCTCACACATCAATTGACACCCATTGCACAACGCAATATAGTTATAATAAGTACGTTTTATTTGGACCAATTAAAAGCTAGTCTTTATAAGGCTGTAAGAGTGTTATAAATGCCCTGATATCCAACAGAAAACCCATGAAGGCGCGGGTCTCCGCGACACTGAGTACTATATGTTGAATACACGGATGTTGATTACCAGAATGACCAAGGTTGAAGAAAAGGAACAGGTGTGCGTACAGCCGAGGCTGTAGCACATATGGTCCTGGTCTCCTTATCTAATCTACACGTGACCTGATAACTGGGCATCTAACCAGGTGGATACAGCTGTACACCGTCACACGTGACATCACGTGCTAGTATCTAACACTATATGAATTTGCTTCCACAAACCGATAAATTGATTGCTATGATGGTTAAGCCAGTCTGACATGTTGATACGGGAACCACGTTGTAAGCCCAACAACCCCTCCGAGCTAGCTAGACGTCAGAGCTAATGACAAGACCCTAATAAGCAGTACTCGACTTAGTAATCCGACAGTGTTCCACGGTAGTCGATTCCTCCAGGATATTCTAATCCTTCATGATACTGGGCGTTTTCTACCAAACGCCTGTATTCCTGGCCGAGATACTGAATGTCGGTGTCAAGCCTATCCATCTTGCCCTGCAAGTGGTCTATCTTCTCCTCAAACTTGTCCAACTTCTTCTGCAGGACCTCTTCGAACCTTGCCTGAGCATCGGCCGCTTGTTGCTTACTTGCGTCCAATATTTTGCGAAGATCTTCGATTTCGCGCCCCAGCTTGTCGATCTCTTGCGATTCTGGCTTGGGCGTCTCTGGGGCAGGCTCAATGCGCTGTTTCTTGGAGCTGGATGATTTCTGGGAGCGACTGGTGTGGCTGGACTTGTCAGACGAGGGAGATCTCCGGCGCTTGCAGCTTTTTCCGTTCTTCCTGGGTGTTTTTGTGGCCGACGCGGACGATTTGTGGGAAGCCATTGCGAAGCTGAAGAAGGTTCTGGTAATGATGTGATCGGGTTTCCTGACTTCCCATCCAGCTATCAGTGCCCCCAATGCTTTTATATTAAGTGCAGTGACTCTTCGATGAAGTCCCATGATGTGACTAACCTGGGAATCGTGGTATTCCAAAACACTGATGTCTGTCACCCTAAGAGTCATAAATGAACTGACTGTTCCATAAGGTCTTCAGAGAGGGCGTATGTCGAACGGGCACTAAACCCTGTTTCAATAAGTCTTAGCCTGAGGATAAAACATCATCTACTTTGAAGGCAAAAATTAGGTTTTCTAAGAGGGTTGAGAAAGGATCAGCCACATAATCTGACATTGGGCGTCTAGTTGGAATTTCTCCTGAGGATACAGGGTTTCATGGACGGAAGATTTCCAAGAGACGCAAGAGGACGGTACAGTCTCGCAGTCAACACGGTCAAACGAAGGCACGAAATTATGGATCATCACTATGAGTAGTCCAAACTAGAAGACCCGAAATTCGTGCCAAAGCTCGGATGAACTCTGCAAGTGTTCTGTTTGCGTGGCGGCTGTGATACATGCGTGGTATGTAAGGGTCGTCAGCCGAGCCCAGTCATTCGGTTACATCTTCAATCTCAACTACTGCGTATTTACTGCAGATAGAAGGGGACGACAGATCACAGTACATCAATCGGCTTCCAGGTCACGAACCGAGGTAGAAGCACTTGAAATCTGTTCGAAATAGTCATGTTCATGTTCTACGGTCTACCTGCCCCTCCTGACTATGGCGATATGCACCCGTTTGATGTTGTGATGGTGATCCCGAGCAGGGAAGCTTCCGAAAAGGGGGTGGGCAATAAGCATGCTCAGGAGCGAATTTCCTCCACTCCTTCCCGGATCTGCTCCTCCCCTTCCCTTTGAGGAGCTGTCAAGTACTTCTGGCGCAGTTTCTCCTTCGTCTTTTTCAGCTCCTTCAAGATCTCGCCATTCTTGTCCATGGTTTTGTTCCGGTTTCGCACAGCTTTTCTGGCTATGTGCTTGTGGGTTCGGCACTCAACCGTGAGGTTGTCCACCTGGGCCTGGAGTCGTTGGATAGTGGTTCTTGCCAGGCTTTCCTGGGAGGCGGTGGAGGAGGCAGTGGAAGAGGCGGTGCTGAGGTCGGTCTTGATGCGGCGTCTCTTCGGTTCTGTAAGGGGTGGTTCGTCCGATGAGGTTGTTGAGCGACGCTGGTTCGAAGAGCTGGCACCAGGATCTTGGTGCTTAGCCCGCCGTTTGGTGCCTTGTGTGGAAGGAATGGAGTAACCAGCATCCTGCTTGGTTTCCTTAGAAGCTGGCATGTTGAAGGCTGAGTGATGGTAGTGGAGAACGCCTGGAGTTGGGCGTCTCGAAGATTGACTGTGAGCTCTGAATATCCACGATGGAAGTCGAGAGAATTTCCCCTTCTTATACTGTCAGATGCAATATCTCCCGAGACTCTTGTCGCCCAGTTGAATGGCCTTAGCTGATACCCCTATTGACTAGGCCATAGAAACAGCCAAAAGAAACTACTAGCTCTTGAATACAGGAGACATGTCATGTCTTCAGGGTCAAGATACAAAGACGCACGGATCGTCCCACTCGGACGAGTATGACACGTCGATATTCTCCTCAATAACTTCACGACCATCACACCGTTAACCACACCACCCACGGACCACTTGGCATGGGCGAACCAATCTCATCGTTGACATAATCAGTGTTGTTGTCGGGAGAGCTGCCGGTGATAGGTGACATGTCATATTTCATACCCTGAAATCGCCCCTGTTGAACTCTAGTCTTTCAGAACTATGTCAGCCACCCAAGCAAAGCTTCATGAAACCTGTCAGGACCTTGAATCTGGGGCGCATCTATTGAAAGAACGAGTCAGTAATCACTTCACGCTCACGTCCGGCCAGAAGCAGGATGACTGATGAATACATACGCCCCAGATCAGGGAATTCGATCAGTGTCGCATCCGGCATCGCCGCCGCAGCCCGCTTCCCCAGAACATCGTAGTGACCGAGCCTGACCTGAACCTCAGGCGGGCTCCACTGCTTGCCCAGCGCCGTATTGTCCCTGTCGCCAATAACCAGCAGAGTGCGCGGCCGAAGCAGGCCGAACTCGTAGACCACCGGGCCGCTGAGCGCCATATCGGTAGTCAGCGCCATATCGAAAGCGAATGTCGCTGCTTCACTTCCCTCGTAGATATCGACCAGCATGTTGACCCAGACGTCGTACGAGTCGTCCCACTGTCCGACGTAGTACGTCGATTGCTCATAGGCTCGGACGGAGGTGTAGTTGCTCGCGGATTCGGATGTGTAGAGCGCCTCTATGCTGCGGTATGGCACGCCCAACGCCTTCCAGTCTTCAAGACCTAGCGGATTGACCAGCACCATCTCGTCTATGCTCTCGGGGTACATCAGGCCATAGCGGATGCCCGTCATTCCGCCCAAAGAGTGGCCAATCACGGTGACATTCCCGATGCCCAGGGCCTGCAGCAGGTTGTACGTGTTGTACGAGAGTTGCTGCAGCGTGTACTGGTAAGACGTGGGCTTCGTAGATTTGCAGAAGCCGACTTGATCGGGCAATATGACCCTGTATCCCTCGGCGGCCAGGGCTCTGGCGGTCGCTTCCCAGGTCGGTCCGCAGAAGTTCTTGCCGTGTAGGCAGACAGCTACCTTGCCGGTGGCCTCCTCGCTCGTTGTTGGTGCGACGTCCATGAATGCCATCTCGAGGTCCTGCATCTGTGACATGAACTTGTAGAGCTTGACGGGCCAGGGTTAGGTGAAATTTGAGCCATTGAGCTCTCCGTCTGAAGGCGCATCCACGATAGTTCCTCCTTGCGCGAGCGCTAGGGTCGAAAACGAGAGCAGGATAGCGACAGGCGCCAATAGCGTGCGGAAATTCATTGTGTCCCTCGTTCAGGCACGTCTACTGGCAAGCACGCTGAGCTTAACAGCGCATTCACTTGGTAGCGTCTTGTCTATGGCGTGGGCATTGAAGAAGGAAGAAGGCGAATATGTTCGTCAGTCATCTATTCCGCAGTCTTTACTGACCCCTCACGACAGAAGCTCGGCTCCGGCAAAATCCACGGCTAGAACCCGTCCAAAGCCGAAATCCTCCGTCTGTGCGACTCATCTGCGCTTATACTCGTCATCTACATTGTAGCACTATGAGGAGGGGACTCTTGGATGATATGAAGGCCGGGAGCAGCACACGATGGCGAAATCTATCACGTGTGTCATAACATCCTTTTATACACAAGAATATTGCTAGAAATCCGAGAACTCGGTGTCTATTCCTATCAATGCCTTCGCCCTATTGGATTGTAACGACAGTCTATTTCCACCAACGCCTCTAAGTCGCGAAAATCCAAGCCATACCTATGACAACACGGAAACGAAAATGAACGAGGGCCCTTGTATGCCACTGACGGGATGGACATCAACCCGGCCCCGAAACAATGAAATGACCTACTTCTAGGCAGGGTCACCACCCCCTTACAAGCCTTGTTAACCTCCTATGCCTTGCCTTGCGCTGCGGTGACTCGCGAGAGGTCGTGCTCGCATTTGCCCCGACGCGTCATTTTCCTAAGAGTCCCTCCATTATTACAATAATTCCCACAATATGCATTTCTTTGTTCACGATCATCCCAAACCTCTTTGCAATCATTATCCTCTTTACAATAGAATGTCCCGCATGTTGATAAGTCACCGCTAAGTAAAGACCGTGGATTGAGACTCTGTGACGACTGTAAGGGGTGAGTGCTTTGTTCCATGGTGCTTTGGGAATCAACTCACTTCGTCGATAGGGGAGCTTCCAGCTGACACTGCCGCCGATGACGCCAAGGTGGCGAGGGCTAGGAGAGCGGCGAGGGTGATCTTCATAGTGGAAGCAGGAATTGTCTTGTTATTGAGTTTTCAACGGCCAGGGAAGAGGATGTGAAGAGAAACGATTCCTGGTCAACTTGGAGCGCGATTTGGTTGAGCTTGTGTGTTTGCTTATGTCTTTACGCATGCGACATGTACGACTTTTCATATAGGAGGACCGCCTGGCCACACACGTATATGCATACCTACTAGGTAGTAGATCGACCCATCTATGAGGCGCGTCGGTCAACTCTCGGTAGGGATAATCCTAAGAATAAATAGGGAAGAGGGCACAGCAGCTTCTAAGTCTCGACAAGCTTCGCGGCGGCAACGCCGTTCATCCTTCTCTACGGCGTCCGTCCATCCTTCTCTGCGGCGTCTGGAAGAAGTGGACAGGTAGGGAGGGTTGTTGGCTTGACCACGAGGCATAATGCCTCATTCCGAGTGCAGTCTCGAGCTACCTTCTGCACCCTCACGCGTCAGCGCTACCCTTTTTGATGTCACTGCGGCGCTGCCATCGCCACGCAGGAAGTCGAACTAGCTGTGCCTCAGTTGGGTGGTATCATTGGCACCTGCACCGTAAGTTAAGGAGGGCTACTAGGCTTTCCGCGATCCTTGGCAGCACGGCACGGAGGAAAGATTCGATCAGCTCAGCAGCGAGGCATGTTCGGTCGCTAGCTAGGCCCCGGTGAACAACAAATTCCTTGCTCTACGATGCATGGCGAGCCCAGGAAGTTCAAAGTGGACGGACGTCATCAAGGTTGACACTTGGAAGGTGGGTACTAGGTACTTGGCAAAGGGGGACAAGTGGCCAGAGCTCTCAATTTGAAGAGACAGGGGCTCATTAATGATCAGCTGCTGGCGGCTGGCAGTCCTGAGTCCTGACCCGCCTCTCCCCACCTGCATCCCATCATCCCGTGGTCCCGTCATACAATGGATCATGGAGAGCTTCCGGCCTCAAGCAGTCAAGCTTGCAGGTGGCCACAGCAAATTCAGCTTGCAATCGCTGCAGACGGAAGCCGCCCCGACTTCAATCACAACCGATTACAAGTGACCGATGGCTTGTAGTCTGGTCTGCTAATCTTTTATCTGCAAAATGAAGGGACCACGCTCAGTGCCGACGGCGCCTCTCTTGCGCTCTCTCACATCACGACCATGCCCTCGGTACGCACCCAACGGTGTAAAGGCTATGCGCCCGACACCATCGCAGTACCGAACTTTTCTGCGCCCGGAGCGACCGACGCATCGAGCAGTCGAGGGCCTGAATCTCAATCGCATGAAACACGAGTCCTACGACTACCACATCCGACGACGCAATTTCCTCCTATGTGGCGCCATCTCCGGTATCATTGCCATCTGCTACACATCCTACCTGATCTCGGTCCAGCTTCGCAAACCGAAGAAGTTCGACTCCGGTCTCCCCGACAAGCTCGACCCGTTCAACACCGAGGCCGGCTCGAAGCGCAAGACCGTCGTCCACGATGCCCAGGGCCGCGAAGTCGTACCGACGGGGAACAGCACCGTTCCCACCTTTCCACGTACCCTAGATCTCGCCATCGGCGCCGATGAGGGTCAGGAGAAGGTCAGTGGTGTCGAGTACACGCTCGTCGGCTTGGGCGTGCGAACCGTGAGCTTCCTCGGTATCCAAGTCTACATGGTCGGCTACTACATCGCTACACCCGACATTGCGGCGATACAGTCGCGACTCAACAAAGAAATCAACCCGGTCGCGACCACATTGGTGCCAAGTGAGAAGGACGAACTGCGCAAGGCGCTTCTGGACCCCGAGAGAGGCGAGAAGCTCTGGAACAGCATCCTGCAAGAGACAAAACCTCGCTCAGTCTTCAGGATCGTGCCTGTCAGGAATACCGACTTCCCTCACCTTAGAGATGGACTGGTGCGCGCCATCACGGCCAGGTCACAAGGCAACAATGCGAAGTACGGTGACGAGGGGTTCGGTATGGCCATGAAGGAATTCAAGGCCATGTTCACAAAGGGCAGTTTACCCACGCATAGTGAAATGCTCATGTGCCGGGATGCGGCTGGAGCTCTGACTATCACGTATGACGATGGCAAATCGGGCATGGCCACGGTTGGACGAGTGGAGGAGGAGAGACTATCCCGGCTGCTCTGGCTCAACTACCTCGCTGGCAGCAAGGTGGCATCTGAGCAAGCACGCAAAAACATCGTCGAGGGACTCATGGAGTTTGTCGAAAGACCCGTTGGCACAGTGGCTACGCAGGTTATATGATAAGTGGCAGGATGTCCCAAAAAAATGTCGAGAGCTTAGTGGGAACGCAGGGCGTGTGTATTTTATGTATAATTACCACACAAGATTTTCTGTCAGTCATGCCACGAACATTTTTGCCCCAATTTACCACTGTAAAACACCACCACTAAAATATTCTCGCTTTAAAAAGGACAGCAGTTGCGTTGGTCGCGCATACACGTTCAACACTCGTGAGATGTGACGATGCCACAAGCATCTCGTAGTTGAGCTGGCGAGAAATCGATACAGGGAAGAGTCGCACGGAGCTTTTCACTGGTCAGCATATGCCGTAGGCTTCATAAGTTGGACTGATGACATGTCAGAGATGAAGCCTCGGTCTGTGCGTAAAGATACCGTTGATCTTGGAAATTTCGGCCCTTGAAGGACATTAGCCAGTCGAATACGAATAGCTAGCATGCGAGGTAGATAGATGTTGGACCGCTTGTCACATCCCATCGCCCCTGGGCCCGAGGCGGATGCTGCGACGTTAAACACTGCAACCAACCAACTAACCAACCAAAGAATTATGTCTATTACTTCTGTGTACTGGAATCATCCCAGTCATACATTATCTCCGAGTGTAGGATAATCGGCGGGTCTGATATGACCATGGCCGATTGACTCGGGCAACCGGACTCAGGCACGCTGAGATTCGTCGTGTCGGACGAATCGCGGTCGGGTGTAGCCCACGTTTTCGGTCCCGAGGCCAACTCCGCCCTCCTCCCCTATTCTACAACTACCTACCTAACCGAGCAACTTTCACTGTTTGTTGGTGCATCCGCCAGTCGAACTTCGACAGCTGAAGAGAGGATGGAACACACAGGCTGATCAGTATTTTAGGAGTCATAATGATCAGACTTCGTTGGCCTTGTTTGTATTTTAGCCTCGCGAGCTTACCGCATGAGAACCTCTTCTACAATTAGGTACTCATCAACCACTTCTTGCCATTGAAAGTATGCAATACCAGCACTTTCTTAACTTCTAACTACTAAGTGTATCATTTTAAGTCGGTCCATCCACGTTGCTACCCATCCAACACCAATGGCAGTGCCCAAAATCGCCATCATCGGCGCCGGGCCAGCAGGCCTGACACTAGCCAGTATTCTACACCACAACGACATCCCAAGCACAATATTCGAGCGAGATAGCAGCTCCACAGCTCGGTCACAAGGTGGAACACTAGACCTCCACGCCAATTCTGGCCAGAAAGCCCTCGCAGCCGCCGGACTCCTGGACAAGTTCCGCGCCATCGTCCGACCTGAAGGGGAGGCTTTCCGGCTGCTCAAGAAAGACGGGACTGTATTGCTAGATACGGATGGGGATGACGAGGAAGCGCACAGAGAAGAGCCTAATGCTAACGGGCAAGATCGAAAGCTAGAGACAGGAAAGGGAAAGGGAAAGGGCCTGATACAAGGCCGTCCCGAGATCGACCGCAAGGACCTGAAGAACATGCTGATCGCGAGTCTCCCCGCCGATGCAATTCGCTGGAACAAGGGCATCTCTTCCATTGCCCCCGCCAACGACCAGCAGTGGACCATCAACTTCCTCGACGGCACGTCCTTCTCCTCACCCTACGACCTCATCGTCGGCGCCGACGGCGCCTGGTCGCGCGTCCGGAAACAGCTCACGGACGCCACGCCCTTCTTCTCCGGCGTCTCGGCGCTCGACGTCTGGATCGAAGATGTTGATGCCGTCGCGCCGGACGTGGCTAAATTTGTTGGGATGGGTAGTTGTTTCCTGTTCGCCGCGGAGCGCGCGCTGCTGTTCCAGCGGAACGGAGGGGGGAGGGCGCGTGTTTATGCGTGTGTGCGGACGCCCGTCACGCCACATAACGTTATCACCGGTACAGAACAAGAACAAGAACCGCCGAGCGCTCGCGATCTCCTCGGTAGCGGTTTAGACGGCAGCGGCAAAGAAGAAGTCGACTGGACGGACCCAACAACACGCGAGCGCTTCATCGAGCGGAATTTCGGCGAATGGTTCGAAGGGGCTAAAAAGGCTGTTCTGGCTATGACGGAAGGGCCGACGTTGAGGCACTTGTACATGCTGCCCGTGGGCCTGACGTGGGAGGCGCGGCCGGGGGTGACGCTGGTGGGCGATTCGGCGCATTTGATGACGCCGTTTGCGGGCGTGGGGGTTAATGTTGCTATGGTGGATGCGCTGGAGCTGGCGGAGGGGATCGTGGCGGCGGGCGTTCGGGATGGGGATGGGGATAGGGAGGGAGAGGGGGAAGGGGATGGGGAGGGAAAAGGGGGGGCCTGGGGTGAGAGGTTGGCGGAGGTGGTGAGGCGTTATGAGAGGACTATGTTTAAGCGCTCGGGGCGGGAGGCGGCTAAGACGGCGCAGGCTATGGAGATCCAGTTCCGTGAGGATGGGGGCGAGAGGATGATGGAGATCATCAGCGGAGGCCACCCGGATTAGATGGTGTTTGAGTGAGAGTGAGGGTGAGACTTCGAGGACACTTGGTTTCGGATGAAGTTGCGACCTTAGGGTCTAGGTAGTAACTTAGGTAACTAGTCTGGGTATGGCTCTACTCCGATCAGATAAGTATTCTTGATATAAACATGCTACTGTATACTAGGCTCATTTATTGTCTATCCTTGTATTTGTCCCGTGTATTCCAATATGGTCCGACGAGGCGACTTCCTCAACAGCCCTATTGAAGCACACCAGTTCTAGGCTAAAAAGCCGTGGCAGCTGGTGTCGGGCTTGTGAGCGAACAAGTACTATGGGACCTACGTACGAAGTTTCCCACCACATTTCTTGACCTGCCTTTGTTCCTCGTGGTCATCTTCCACAATTGTAGCTTTAATCTTTGACCTTGTCAAAAAGAACAAAGAGCACGTCTGCAACCAGGTGAAGTCTTCGGGAACCATCCGTTTTCGGAACACCGGTTCTCGTTTGAATATTGGTTCTTATACTTTAACCAGTCTTGTCCGTGGTTCAGGCATTGGTCCGTAGATAACGTCGGCCATTCAACAGAAGCTGCTTCCCCGTAGTCAGTTGTCAGTTACATACACCATGTCGAAGAATATTGATTTATCGCTATTCAATAAATTCAAGAGCCGATTAATCACGAAGCCACCGTTGAAGGATGTCGGGCAGGGTGACTATGCCACTTCTAAGAAACCGGAGCCATTCAAAGTATTGCTCTACTCCCCAACGCTCGTGCCTGACGGCCGAACACTTGAGCAGTCGGTCCAAGCGTCCTTGGACGATGTGAAGAGCAAGGGCTTGAAATTTCCGGTAATTGGGGCCGACTATTCCAACTGCAGAGGCTACACAGTAAGCCTGATTGACAGGAGGGCCGAGAATTGCATTCCAATCAGAGGGAATCCCCAGGCAAAATCGCTTCTGGATGAATTCGACGAAACAGTCGAGTTGGGTAGGGGCATACAGACAATCCGCGACAAATTGAGCACGTAAGCGACACCTCGAGCTGTTTTCGGCCCCTTCCGTCACGCCTTGGCAGCTCGACTCCCCCAAGAACTGCCAGCCCACTCCCAAATACTCGCCAATTCAATTTGAAAAGACCTACACTGACTAAAGATTTCGCAGTGCCTTTGGGACTGATATGGTAAGGGGCAAGGACCCAGAAGACCTCCTCGACTCTGTTATATACATGGCGAAGGAGTACATGAAAGTGCGTTACAGAGTGTTCTACCAGGCAATGAAGAACGAGCCACTACTCGACTTCACAGATTGGCAGAAACAAGATCCCAGAAACGAAAGGGTCAACCGCTTGGTCCATGAATCCTCATTAGAGGCTGATTTGACCTGGGTGTTGACGCAGAGTATGGAAAAAATGCTGGACAATCTGGATAGGAGGTTTTTCTGACGGAATCGTGCTTGGGTATCATCTGAACACTCCAGATTGGTACCGCTACAGCGAGGATAGGCTCGTGCGCGGATCTGAATGTATCTAATTTGACACCTCTACAACCTTGCGATGCAATGGCTCTGGGAGGCGTGGTTTGCACTACTGAGGAGCTACCCCCCACGTTAAATACAAAACAAACAAACAAACAAACAAATCTGGGTGGGCGAACTCTCAAGGAGACCAGACCGACATGCTCTGCTCGCTATACAGGATGATATGGCAGCAAGCCGCTGAACTAGGTACGTGAATGTACTCCCCCAGTCCCCAATGTAAAAGTACGGTCTCTGACTTCACGTCTCAGTCAAACTGGCAAAACATCCATTTCGACCGGCATATTGTCGGATGTTCGGTATTGTTGTTCATACCATAAACCTGTACTTGAACTGGAGAACGGAATTGATGATAGCTATGTATGACATCCTGCCCGCTGGAAAGGCCGCTTCTCTAGAAGAAGTGTTCACGAGATTTCAGGACTTCTGATTTGGCATATCCTGGTCTGCCAGGTGCCAGAGGCGGTAAAAACGCGGCATGGATGGAGCTAGTATGGCAGAATGAGGGCGGCAAAGCTTGCGACGACATGTTCGAGAAGACGTTTCTAGCCCTGGTTTTTGCGAAGATTCGGAAGCACCAGCAGGCTTCAAGGAAAATGGGGACAATCCGACGGCTTTGATGCTGTCGGATGAGAATGAGCTCACCAACGCGGCGGTCGCATTGATCAACACTGTGCGTGTTTGTCGAATAGGCTCGACAAAGCTTTCGACGATGAGGGTACATTTGCCATTAAACACGGCTCAAAAGGAACTTTTCGATTCCAGCCTAATGTGACGGTTATAGAGCCGCCGGCCATCGACCTCGCCTGGCTTCCACAGGGCTCGCAACACATGATCCCGGAGAACCGTCAGCCACAGCGTCGGGCCTGGCCGGGAAGCGCCCTATAACGCGATAAAGCTAACTATAACGTTGTATACCCTGCGTGATGGCTGACATCGGGGACGATTGAAGCAATGAACGCCAGGCTGGTGAATAGGGGATCTTATACGCCGCTACGCGCGGCGGGCTTTACATGGAGGATAGCAATGCTCAGTTAATGTTAGCTCACTTGGAGCTATTATACATAATACAATGGACACTATTGTATTTCTTATGATACCTTCGCGCTAAGTCATAGACTAGAAACCACTTTTGGGACGATGTTCATACAATCGATCAGAGCGACACTCAAGGCCTCTCAATCAACATAGCAGATAGTGACAACCCACTTGAGGGGGGCCGTCTTTCAAACGGGTACAATTTGCTTCCGCTACTAACATGCCTGATGACATTGGCACTGTCAACAATGCTTACTGCATTAGGTCGAAGAGTCCTGCACGTGAGGAGAGTCCTGAACAACCCCGGCGATTTTGATTTGGACGCAATTGTTGAACGACGAAACATGTGAGCTTCGCAGTGACGATGCGCCGTGACAACTACCTGCATGACGGCGTCTGTTCGCTGGGAGAAAACCCGCACAACGGTCTTTCCCGGCCACGGATTCTGGGCCGGGGTAATAATCAGGCATTCGAGAAAACGTACAGGTACGTACGGCATTCATGCGTACAAGGGGTTAATGACAGGCATCTCGCAACTACTGCAACGTGGATATCCTACCCACCGGCACCTTCGTTCCTATTCAATCGCATTCGTCATTTCAGCTTGATAGTCTCCTCTTTCCGACCATCGACAATGCTCCGAAATGCCCGCTGCCGACACTCATCACACTCCACGTACGGCTTCGACTGCCCAGCCACCCAGGTGTGACCTTCTTTCGCACCCCGATGCTGGACGTTGCTCTTCCAGCGAACAAAGTAATTCTCAGGACGAAGCTCCAGACTCCCCACCCGAGTGGCCCCGTCCTGGCCCTCGAGGACGACCAGGACACAGCAGATAACTTGGTCGTGGTAATAGGGCTTCTCGACCATCCCCTCCTTCCTCTGACGAAGGAGGATGCCTTTCAGAGAGATGGAGCCTGTGTCCATGATCCTTTGTTCCACCCCGGCATCCACCAAGCTGACCTCAGTCAATACGTCGCAGTCGGCCTCTTGGAATATCGCGCAAAACTTCATAGTCTCTGGGTCCGCTGCGTGTGCAGCTGTTCCCGATGCCCAGGAAGCCAGTTTGGACCTTGGGTCTCGACAGACTGTTAGGGGAACCGTTGGAGCCTGTAGGTATAGCTCATGTGGCAGGAGACTGATGTCTTCGTACAGGTCCCAGTCTTTGGCACGGCACATGGCCTCCCAGTCGAGCAAACCTTCGGCCACTCGGACTGATAGTTTGAAACCAACAGCGCTCTGGAATGACAGCCCGAGATGCAATAATCCATGGCTGGGTGCTGCGTAGACTGCTCTCCACCCGGCCCATGACCAGGAAGGGAACTCTGGTCTACGAGGTCCGGGGCCCTCAGATTTCCAGAACATACTCACCAAGAATGCTTCGGTCAACGTCCAAGTTCGACTCGGGTCCCGTCCTATAGCTTTTCGGTGATTAATCAAAGGTCCCAGGACTGGAACTCCGAGATAGTGGTTGATGGGATACGGGCCGACTCCGCATCGTTTCACCAGACCCAACATGCCTTTGATGCTGTCCGATTGATAGGTCAGGTCCCGAGCTGTGTACCTCATAAGTTGCCTGTGAATATCCCCTGCATTGTTCCAGACGTTGTCGAACATGGCCAGCAATGGGCAGTTAACGGCGGCACCAAGCCCCCCTTGGGGAAACATCTCGCACGAGACCTTCCACCACCTCTCTTGGTTGGCCAACTCTCTGTTCGACCGTTGGAAGAAGACCTGCTCGTCGGTGAAGGCGATCCAGTTCGCCGAGAAGACACCTTCCTGGTACGTCCAGGCTCGGGTCATCCACTTAGTCTCACGCACGACCTTGCGAGGATCTGTCATGGATGACCACAGAGTGTAGGCCCCAATTCTGATCCGAGGCTGTCTGGCTCTAGCCCTGATGCTCACCCCAGGCAGCCCGTAGTCGGCGCTATCGCCGGCCGCTGCGATGATGGTCGCCAAAGCATGCCTGTAGATGTCGGCCATCTGGTTCAGTTGCGCTTGGAACTCGGCCGTGTCGCTCTGGTCCAAGCAGTATCTATCCACCCACAGATAGCGGTAGCCCAGTTGCTTGACCACTGTCATGGCATCCTCGACCGTAGCGGGCAGATGCTCAGGAAGCGATTTTCCAGGAGGCGCGGGGTCTTGCGCCGCCACCGACGCCGGGCCCCAGACGTAACTCAACGCGAAGTAGTCGAGGGGTTCCTGTACGGATACGATCTCGTGCTCGTGACAATCGATGACGCGGACCGGCAGCACATCCGGCCCCCCGCTCTTCAGTTGCTGTAGTTCGTCCATCGGATAGTCTCGGAAGCGCTCAATAGCCTCACACCAGCCTCTCAGCGGGCCATAGTCAACTCTTTCGTGGTTCAAAAGCACAGGCTGGCTTGGCGCCTTGCTATAGTTCACGAGCGGCAACTCCTGAATACTAGAGGGCGGCTCCTCAGCACCACGGTGGACAACCAGTGCTGTCCGTGGCACCATTTTTGCTGCAGTTCCATTTGTCGAGCCGTTGCGTGTCGCTAGGCTGAATCTGGACAGACGCACCGCCCCCGTTTCTGTTCTTTCGTTGTCTACGACCATGGACTGGAAGAATTCGCAGAGAGGACATCCTTTCGAAGCGCAGTCGAGGACGAGAGGTGGCCCGGGATCAGCAAGGCCATCCATGTCCTGGAACACGGCGTCCAGGTCGAGACTTCGACATCTTGGACACAAATCTTCCTGTATATCATTAGATACCATATTACGATTTCTGCCAATAGATGGTTCATATGGTGGTTATTCGTGTATTCGGCGCTGATTGTGTTGTTCTGAAGGTCTGTGAAGTGTGGCCTTGGTGCCCAAGATGCGCTAATAGCCCCTGTTCGGTGCACTGCCACCTCCCTGGCGCCACGGTGGCTTGCGTGCCATTCGACACTTCCAGTGGGCGGCCGCCTCAGACGAATGTGATTATTCCGTTCATCAGTGTAAGGGTCTGCCCTCCACAAGACGCGCACCGGTGCGAATGCTTTCTTCGCCATATCATTATGTTGTCCAGCTACCAGAGTCTGTTACCGCCCCCGTATTGGCATAGTGGTTTCCACCAATGTGTTAGTAGGGGCTGACTCTTGTACAAATGTCCAGGATGGTAGTGGTTAGCGGTTCCACGTATATCTAATAATATTAATAGGTAGAACTTTACGCGACGGGAACTTTCTCATAGGATTCGTTCCATAGGAACTTTCATAGGAACTTTCTTATAAGAACGTCGGTATTAGGTATATATATCTAGCATGGTAGTTACACGTGGAACCGCTAACCATTACCATCCTGGACACCTGTAGGTATGATTCTCCCCACCAAAGAGTACCACTCTTCTTGGCAACTAGAGATGGTGGTTCTTCTTCTGCTTCTTCTGAGAAACCGTAACAAGATCTTCCTGAATATGCTGCCGCTGGAGCGCCGTACAGTCTTGATGTAGCGTCCCCCAGATACACTCAACTCATGTGAAACGTCGAGTATTCGTCACGGTAATAGCTCTGTCGAGAACCGACATGTCGTCGCGAACGACGCTCAGGTCCTTTTTGAAACTTAGTTCGTCATCGGCGCATCTGCGTAACATTGTGATATGCATCTCCTAAGCGTAACCCTGGCAGTCGCCTGTTCACGTTCTCGAATTTGGTATTGCGACCAGCTTGTCGCTTGGAGGCGAGGTCTCGCATTGACTATGCCGTTATTGCGGGCAACATTACTGTGCATAGACCTGCGCAATCGCATCCTCACTGGTCATCAAGCAATGAGAAGTGGATTCGATATCGACGTCCATCGACGGCTGTGGATCGACGCACCCGGCGTTGATCTTACCTCGGCAGGATTTCTGGTAGGCAGCTAACACCATGGGGATAGAATTCGGAGGTTGGTCCGCCTGAAGTGGACGGCGCGCACTGAGAGGAGGCTGCAGGCAGACGAGTCAGACGCGGCCCACTCGCGTTTCTTCAAGGAGCTCATCATCGAACGCAAGACACCACACTCAAGCGTTAGCTTATGGCCCCTTCTTGCTAGACCATCAATCCTCAATATGAATTCAGTACTTATGTAAAAGACTTTGAAGCGTTACCTGGGCCGGATTGGAGTAACAGCACTCACGAGTCACACGTTCGCGATGGGCCACAGCGATGGTTATCTCCAACCTAGCTACCTGCTGGCTTACCGTCCCAGCGCATGTGGAGAAGCCGAGTCGTAGAAAGCCAAGGACAATACTGAGTGTGGCAATGGGTCGCAGACGTGGTCGCGAACCAAGTGCTCGGGAACGCAGCTGGGCGGTGGGTACTATCATGTATGGTGCATCACCTTGTAAGTTGTCGGGCCCAAACCGACATGGCGAACGACATTACTGAGACTACAGAAAGCCTAGAATAGATCTGCTACTGCTAGATCTTCTTCCGCCACTGAAGCCGCCCTCACCCGCGTGGGGAGAATCAACGTGACATGCGCTATCGAGCACTAGAAAGCAGCCGTTGGAACCGGTTTCACTTTGCGAGACTCACAGATCATATGGGCGTCTTGGCGATGGAGCACACGATGGAAGCCGAGTGGTGACTCGTGAGAGCCAGTGAGGGGAAGCCTGGAGGGGGATGGACCGATCGACTACGCCACCTACGACAGGTTACATGGTGCGCTGAGGCGTAATAATACTAACGGCTGCTTGCCTAGGTATATTGGCGCCTAGAAGCACACACGAGATTGATTCTGGCAGCGCTCACCGAGCATGCCCTGTTCATCAGGCTCGCGACGCTTCACATAGCTCATCATGAAGCTGCCCAACCAGTATCCATAATTCATTCTGCCTTGCATGCATTTATTATGTAACGGAAAGATGTGTCCCATGCAAACTGGCTGGCTGGTAATCTCAGCCCCATCGCACGAGTCAAGGGGTCGCGTCGAGTGTTTGCGTGCCGCTTTATGATAGGGTCACGTGTCAAGATATTCCCAGTTCCTTCGCGGTGGCCAGACTGAATAAAGTGGGGAACGCTAGTAGGAAATGCTGGGGATTGTCGTGGCTGTCCAGTTTTTCCCCCTGGGGAATTTGTGGAAGGGCTCCAATGAATAGCGTTGGCCAGCTGGGGCTGCGGGGGGGCCAGTGTTGCCCATGGCCTTGGCAGCGGGGACGTCGCTTCGTAATCTTGACCGAGCTGACGAACGAGATTAGACAGGCAGTCGAGATGCTGTCAGGCTGTTTGCGACGGGAAGGTACTTACGAAGGACTCGAGACTTGACTCATCAATTACCTGCCCAGACCTTAGGTTGTCGGCCGAGTGTCTCCATCATCAATTGGCCTCCCACCTCCCACCTCCAACCACCAGCTCGGTAGATCTTCCCCGCCATCGAACACCCTCTATCTACATCATGATAGGTATGTTTCCGAGTCGAATGTACACAAATACTGTGCAGGCTGGCAGGGCAGTGGTACAGAAGTACAGACAGCCAGGGACAGCAGCATTGGCAAAGAAGCTGCATGATCTGATCCCACGGGTTCCTCCATGTCGTATTCTCATCTTCTATTCGCCGGCCGCGTCTTCGATCCATGGCCCATGGTGCCCCGGCCGCACCACCACCAATGGCAGAGTGTCGATCAACTCCAAGGACTCTGAAGGATTGCGCACATGCAGTGCCATGCAGAGCCGCAGCTAGTTTGGCTAGTTCGATGCTACACAACGGCCACAACGGCTTAATCGGCTCAAGCGCCACAGCCGGGTACTAGCAAAATCTTAGTTGGCCCGATGACATTCCTGGCGGTTGACATGGTCACCCACTTACCACTCGGGAGCCTCGAAGCGGTGAGATTCGGACAGGCCGACGCATGCGACTGAAGTGAGCACTCGGCTGATGTGCTTCGTGAGTTCTTCGCCAGTGAGAATGCGTCATCTACTCCTGACAGATGCTGCGGATAGCCGCTCTCGTGACAAGCCTGCAAGCGAGACACTGTCAACAGTGGTCCTGGTCCTGGTCTTGGTCCTAGTTCTGTTCCTTCTCCGCACTTGTCTCAAGTCAAGGCAAAGGACCCCGGAACCAGCAGGGCAGGGATCAACTTGGCGAGCCCGCCCATTGCCCAGGCGTTGCCATGCCCGGTCGACATTGGTCGGGACTGGTAACTGGTCACCTCTACAGCAAGCCAGTCCATATCTGGACACCGCGCAGACAGCATACTAGTATACCGCGTGGGTTTTCCCTGCACAGTGGTGGGCACACCCGCCTCTCCAGTCCATCCGATGCTATCCAGGCAGCCAGTCATCATCCATAATCCATCGCTGCTCGGTATCCATGAACGGTTCAACCCCGTCCATCCCTAGGATGGTGTGGGGTGGACCCTTGTGTGCCTATTGCGCCTTTTGTGCCATGGGGAAATGGGGGAATGGATGGGGGAATGAATGGGCGAAAATGGGGACAATGGAAGACAATGGGGAATTGGGCAGGATTGGGGTTGGGGTCCGGGTTTGCTCGAGCTTCCACGGGGATCTTCAGTGTGACCACTGACCACTGACCACTCACCAGGCTGCTGACAGCCGTTCCGTCCCATTGTATAAGTCTCAGACATTGCCCGCACTCAACTCCTGGTGCTCGCGGTTCCTACTTCTCGTACTCCTCGCACTACTCTCGAGTCAAGCTTCCGTCGCAAAGCTCTGCCCAACTGCCTGCGTCGGCGCCTCCCATCAGCGACCTCTTACCTCGCCTCTACTGAATTGACTCGCAAGCAGCGCAAATCGCCGTCTGTCTGCCAAGAGCCGCAATCATGTCTGACATCGACAAGGCCCACCAGTAAGCAGTGAATCGCAAAGTTGTCGCAATATAGCAGGAATGCTGACCACACATAGCCCCGACCCTGTGGCCGTGGGTGTTGAAGGTGAGAAGCTCGAGCACGGCCTCAACCACACCGAACATGTCGACCTGAACGAGAACCTCGAGGCCAAGTCAGTTGCCTATCTATTCTATATGGTTGTGTGTCCAAATGGGGTGCAAGGATCGGCTCGACACAACGTTACCTCATGTGTTAAGGGCGCACACCCCTCCTCCGTAAAGTGGCTGCTGACACAGATCGGCTCGTAGGATCAAGAACCCTCTCAAGGGAATTTCCCGCGCCCAGCTCATGCAGGACGTCGAGGCTTTCGCGCACGAGAAGGGCCTCGTCGAGCACATCCCCCTCCTGCGCAAGGGTGCTCTCGTTGCCCAGAGCCCGGCCGACTATGACGAGATCGACGGCCCAGAGGCTCTCACCGAGCACGAGAAGGTCATCCTATCAGACGAGGTCATGCACAAATGGCGCTTGCCTTGGCAGCTATACCTGACCATCGCGACATGTTCCATCGGTGCCGCCGTCCAGGGTTGGGACCAGACGGGAAGCAATGGCGCCTCCATCTTCTTTCCCGAAGTCTACGGCATCGGCTCCGACAGCAGGCAAGACGCTCTTGTAAGTGCTCTAAATAACACCGACCTTGTGCCGGACATGGGCTGATTTTTCAAAAGCTGGTCGGTACAGTGAACGCTGGCCCTTACATTGGCTGTGCTCTTCTCGGTTGCTGGCTGTCGGATCCCTGCAACAACTACCTCGGTCGTCGAGGTAAGCATGCTGTGGACTGCGAGACACCACTCGGACGCTAATCGAGTCTTAGGCACCATTTTCCTCTCTGCGAACTTCTGTCTCTGGCCCGTCATCGGTTCTGCCTTCTGCAACACGTGGTGGGAACAGTTGATTTGTCGATTGCTGATGGGTGTCGGAATGGGCATCAAGGCTTCTACTGGTTCGTGACGATATCTTCTGCAACATCTCTATCCTCCATCTAACATTCTATAGTACCTATCTACGCTGCTGAGAATGCTCCTGCCTCTGTTAGAGGCGCTCTCGTCATGTCCTGGCAGATGTGGACTGCCTTTGGTATCTTCCTCGGTACAGCTGTCAATCTTGCCGTCTTCTACCACGCCAACAACTGGAGACTGATGTTGGGCGCCCCTTTCATCCCGGCCGTCCCTCTGCTCTGCCTGATCTACCTGTGCCCCGAATCGCCACGATGGCTGATGAAGAAGAACAAGTACGCGGCGGCTTGGAAATCGATGGTGGTGCTCCGAAACGACCCTATCCAGGCCGCTCGGGATATCTACTACATCCACGCACAGCTTTCCATTGAGATGGAGATGATGCGCAAGAGCAACTACGTCACCCGCTTCACCCAGCTGTTCACCATCCCCCGTGTCCGACGAGCCAGTGTTGCCGCTTTCACCGTCATGATTGCCCAGCAGATGTGCGGCATCAACATCATCGCCTTTTACTCAACGACACTGTTCGTGAACTCCGGCTTCTCACAATTCAACGCGACCCTGTGCTCTTTCGGTTTCGGAGCTGTCAACTGGCTGTTTGCTTTCCCTGCTTTCTGGACCATTGACACGTTCGGCCGAAGGTCCCTTCTCCTGTTCACGTTCCCCAACATGATGTGGACGCTGCTTGCCGCCGGGTTGTGCAATCTGCTGCCCGAGGGCTCAATTCAGAAGACCGCAACTGTCGCTCTCTTCGTCTTCCTGTTCGCCGCCTTTTACTCTCCTGGTGAAGGTCCCGTGCCGTTCACTTACTCGGCTGAGGTTTTCCCTCTGTCCCACCGTGAAGTTGGCATGGGGTTCGCTGTCGCCACCTGTCTCGGTTTTGCGGCCGTCCTCGGTATCACATTCCCCCTCATCCTCAAAAGTCTCGGCACAGTCGGCGCTTTCTGTCTGTACGCCGGGTTCAATGGCGTGGCCTTTGTCATGATCTTCTTCCTGGTACCCGAGACCAAGCAGCGCACCCTGGAAGAGCTCGACTACGTCTTTGCTGTCCCCAACCGAAAGTTCGCAAGCTACCAGGTCAACAAGGTCCTCCCCTGGTGGTTCAACCGATGGATTCTCTTCAAGAAGAATGCCTATCTCGAGCCTCTTTACCAGCAAGAGGATGTCGACAACTTCCACCGCGTGGCCCGCCACCACAGCAACGACTTTTCCTCCGACCCCGACAAGAAGGCTGCCCTGTGAGGTGGAAAAAAAGCCCCTGGAACGCCATTTATACAATGCGTCGCCGTGCAGGGAGCAAAATCAGGACATGTCTAAGGCATGGATCTGAAGCATGGATTTGACGGCGACGTTCCCTTCTTTGAAGTGCATTTCGCGAATACCCCGTTTATCTTAGATTGCTAGAGATGCTAGATATAGTACCTCCTACTGAAGCAATGTTACATACCAATCAACCAACTACTTTGAAGTGCCCGTATTAAAACAATGTGACGTGAATGTTTGACCACAGTCACACTACCGAAAACCCCGTCATACGGGCGGCACAGTTTCACAACACTTCCATTCGGGTCCGAATTTGGCGCACGGGGCCGAAACCAGTGAGACACGGGATGAACGAGAAAGACCGTCCAACAACAACCTCCCAAGCCACGCCTTCCTTCGCATCGATAAAATTTTCCATTTCCCAACACCAATCACTTCTCCGCAACCGACACAACATTATTCCGAATCGGCCATGGTCATGGCCAAAAAAACAATCCTCATCACAGGCTGCAGCAGCGCAGCCGGCGCCGGCGCCGCACTAGCCAGGGAATTCCACCAACGTGGCCACCGCGTCTACGCCACGGCCCGCGGCGACAATGCAAAGGCAAAGCTGCGCTTCCTGACGGACCTCGGTATCGGGGTTTTGGAGTTGGACGTCACGTCGCCGGATTCGATTGCGGCTGCTGTGGGTGTTGTGCGGGAGGCTACTTGCTGTGGTGGTGAAAGTAAAAGTGACGGCCACCTCGATATCCTCATCAACAACGCCTCCCTCTTCACCCTGTCACCCCTCTCCGACGTGCAGCTCGCGTCCGCGCGCGAGGTTTTTGATACCAATGTCGTTGGTGTTTTGGCTGTCACGCAGGCTTTTCTGCCGCTGCTGATGCCCAACCATTACCACCGCACCCCCAGCACCAAGAATACCGGCACCCCAAACTCCAGAGGACAACAAGAACTTTACGGCGGCGGCCTGGTGGTCAATATCGCCAGCATAGCTGCCTTCATGTGTCCACCTTGGCACGGCGTCTATGCCGCTAGCAAGGCGGCGCTCGTCGCGCTGGGGCATACTATGAGGCTGGAGTTCGCGCCGCTGGGGGTTCGGGTTGTTACTGTTGTTGCGGGCGGGGTGGGGGTTGCTGAGGGGACGACGACGACACATCCAGAGACTACAACAACACAGTCACCCAGTCGTGGCCTTACCGCCATATTACCAACAGATAGCTACTACCAGTCCCTAACCCGCGAGACCGACGGCAACACACCACCACTATCAAATAAACAAAACTACGCGCCGATGCCAGTGGATTTGTTCGCAAAGCAAGTAGCAGACGATATACTGAAAGCCAGCACCGGTATCAAAGCGCCACGGCCGCTGGTCTGGAGGGGCGCGTTTGCGTGGTGGGCTTGGGTGTGCACTTGGTTCGGGTGGGTGGGTATGCTGGATGGGGGGACAGATCCGGAGGAGTGGGTTGGATAGGATGGCGCGGCCTGATGGGGGTTGGAAGGTTGAGTAAGGGTTTTTGTGAGTTCGCTTCGAGTCTTTGACTTGGCGTTCTTACCCTCGAGAGACGGCGTCTCGTAGTGGGGATGAACCCCGTGTAGGATATGGGGAGACCATGTCGCTTGTCGGCTGGATGCTCGTGTGATATTACAACTACACTCCGGATAGGCTTGCCCGGGACAGGGGCTGTGTACTAGTTGTATAGGGAGGGAAATGAAAGCCTTCACTCCACGGCTAAAGGAACATTTGTGCTTAGTGAACGAACAAAAAGACCAAGAGTTCCTACGTGAGAGACGGCGTCTCTCAAATAGGCACGAACCCTTACACTGTCAGTCTGCTATAGGCTTCCTTTCCAAAATGACCACAAACTCTTAAGCTCGGCTGTATTGAAGGTACTTGTTACGAACCAACAATACCATCGCCCCCCCTACATCTCGGACACCCCCACATCTCGTACAGCAAAACCCCACCACCACCACCTAAACCCTATATGTTCACTTATACACTTTCAGCCCAATATTGAAACTGTTCAGAATGTATTTCGTGCCCTAGATAGCCCTGATCTTAAGGTTTAATCCAATGTAGAATTTATCCGCGCAGCATACGTAATTGGCTGTCTATTACCCCGCGTTTCCTACCCCGAATAGAGATTTTCGGGTGCTGGAGCCTCGTCTGAAGCCTTGTTCTGTATGCACCGCAGCATCGTATAGCCGCCTAGAATACCTCCCAAACCGTATACAGAGGATCAGATGGCGAATGCCATCTTAGATATCACAGATGAGAGCCTCTTGCTGCAAAAAAGCGCTCAAAAACATGACGTCCCTGTTATAACATTCTCTAACCAACTTAATGGCAAGCCCTCAAAATGCGAAAACCATATACACCAATAGAGACTCTTTCCTGCTCAAGAAAGCACTATAATCAACTGGATTTTGTGTCAAGAAAAGCTAGGACTAGCCCCTTCGCACTCTCTGGTACGTGAGATCATTGTAAAGGTGTTAAAAAAGAACGGAGATTCAGGCCCCCCTTGAAGACCACTTCATAACCGGCTTCAAGCGCCGCAACCCCTAAATAAAGACCAAAATTAGCAAAAGGGTAGAATCAGCGCGTTTTAAGGGCTTCATGCCGAAGGCAGTTAATTGGTTCTTTGAAATTCTAGAGGATTACGGCTGGGTCAAGCCAGAAAACACGTATAATATTGATAAGGGGGGCATCATGGCGGGTTTTGGTAACTATAACTAACTGTTGGATGGAGTGGTGCAGGTGGTGTGGCTGCAGGTGGTCCGCGCACGGACCAGGTGGATTGGGGTGGTCCGAGCGCCCTAGGAACGGTCGACTAGTGACGTTGCCCTACAGCTCTAGCGCTACGGCAGGCAGGCGCGTTATACCTGTATTTAGGTGTGTATTCGTCCGTACCAAAGTAGATACACAACCACGAACAAATGAACCAATATTTCCGCATACAAATTCTAACACTAATCCTTTAAATCTATAGAAATTCTAATTAGCTTTATAGGCATCGATTCTTTGGTTTTAGATAATTCTGTTATTAAGAAGGCCTTCTTAAAAAGCCCTTAAAGTCGTAACTGGACCTCCTTTATCGATGCCATCTCTGCAACTGAAAAAATCCTCAAACCAGGTATTATCTTCAAGGGAAAGGACCTCCAGGCCCAGTGGTTCATTAAGGAGTTTCAAAAGACCGCTAATTGGCATTACATGTGCTCAGAAAATGGCTGGACTTTGAATAACATAGCCTGCCGGTGGCTAGAAGATATCTTTATCCCGAAGGTAGACGAGATACAAAGAGAAGATCAGGCTGAGCCTGTTCTTTTGATACTAGATGGCCATAATAGCCACCCTCCGTATGTATATGATTTTTTCTTATTTTATATAGACTTCCTTTATTTTTTCCTGATTTAATAAGGGTTAACGCATGTTATAAGGACAAATTCATAACTATCTGTTATTTCACCAATATATTGCTCTGTTTCTTCCTTACACATACTAGTCATAGCATGCAACCCCTGGATAACGGGCCCTATAATGCCCTGAAGGCTCACTACTAGAAATTCCTTTCTTAGCTAAATTCTCTGACGGATGCCTCGCCTGTTAACAAGATCAACTTCATTCGGTGCTATAGCCAGGCCAGAACTGCTGCTTTTACTAAGGCAAATATCCTCTCTGGCTTCAGAACGACTGGATGTTATCCTATCAGCCATAGGAAGTGCTTAGTGCACCCAGAAATCCAGGAAGAGAAGCAGAAGACCCTTGAGCCTGAGACCCCTGAAAGCTCTGAATCAGAGGACCAACGGACCCCTACTACTGTCACGGCGAGCGTACTGAGGAGCTGGGACATGGCCTGCAGCAAGCAGCTATTACTCTATTGACGAGAATATCAAGACTAGAGAGGAAAGGAAGAGAGAGAGAGAGATAGGTACAGTGGAAGGTTGCCCCTTTAAGGGGATCCTCTGGTCAGATCCTTCCTCTATTGGGAAGTATCCGCTTGTCATGTGGGAAGGTCTGTGCAGGCCGTCACAACTACAAGCCGCCAGATCATAAATTTTGGCAAAAATAAGTCCCCTGGTACCCCCGGCTGAAATACAGGAAGATAGCCACTGCGTTTGAGGCTAAAAAGATTGACCTTATTATTAAAGACAGGAAGATCAAGGCCCTGGAGGCTGAACTAGAGCAGCTACAACCAAAGAAACGGCAGAAGATCCCTAATCCTAACAGGAAGTTCAGAATAGTCACAGAGGTACTAAGTACGGGTGGTACTATCACCCTTAGTGCTTTTGCGGATATATTAAAAGTTGTGGTTAATAATGACGAGAAAGAAGAAGCAGAAGACAAAGACTCGGCTAAAGAGGCCGCTTTGGAGGCCATACAGGAGCCTAGGCAGACCCGTTCGGGGCGATCCAGTCGGGCGCCCACTAGATATTACAAATGAGCAGCTTCTGCGCTCTCGAATGATAATTTTGCTGAATTTCTCTGACCTGAATAACTTCTTTTACATGTGGGTGAATAAGGGGGTGTTTTGGTGGTGTTGGTGGGGTTTGGCTGTACGAGATGTGGGGGTGTACGAGATGTGGGGGGGGGGATGGTACCACAGGCCCGTTGGCAGGCCCGAAGGGAAAAAGATGACCTATGAGGGAACCCAATTAGAACGGGGACACAATACAGAGCAGCGCAGGGCATCCAGACACGTGATCCAGGAAGTCAGGATCACGTGACTAGAGTTGCTCACGTCTGCTCATGCGAGCAATAGTGAGCAAAGGAAGGTTGCTCACTTCTGATCACACGAGCAACAGTGAGCAAACCTCATCAGTGAGAGAGAGATTAGATATATAAGGATGGATATTTCTTAGCTAGACAGATAGACAGTCTCTATCTTAGTGATCAACCTAAGCATCTTAGCCAACCCTAAGGTGGGAGAAATCTTCTGATGACTCGACTATTCAGTGATCCCCCGGATCAGACCAAGCCCCAGTATCTGAGTGTCTTCTAGTTGACAGAAGCCTCTATCGTCCTTTGTGTTGACTTACCTCAGAACATAAACCCTATAGAACCCTTTAGCCTTATAGGTTAGACGGCTCGTCACAGTACTTTAGAGTCAGTCCTTGATCTCGTTTCCAATCCCTGAATACTGGTACGAGACACCACTGCAGCACCCAATGCCAACAAGGCCGGCCACATTCGCACAGGCACCTTGTAAGCAGTTATACTAAAAACCAGTAGTCCAAATGAACAGACAACGTAGGACTCCATTATTCGCAGTTCATATCACAGATGGCCTTTCCCTACTCCTTTTTGTCATCGCCTGCTTTCCTGACATGTTCTTCCGGTAGGTCATATATGTCGCTATTGACTGTCGATGCTAGAGGCTGTTTTGTTAAATAGGAGCGTAGCCGTAGCGCTACCCAATCCACCTTTGCCGCGTTCAACATGTTTCAGTCTTGAGGATATAAACTTCCCAATCGCCTTGGAGTAAAAACGTTGAGCAAGTTGCCAACCCCAGAGAAAGCCTCAGTGCTATCTGCATACGTCAAGCACACACAATTTCTCTATCCGAGACCACCATGACTGGCTCTGTCTATCTTAGACCCCAAAACCGTGTTCGTTACTCGTCCTCAAGTTCTGGCTGGGATATATCCACGATCATTCAATACCTGACTCTGACTCTAAGATGTGCTATGGCACACTCTGAGAGATTGATGGTGTTGCCAGCACGCCAGATAACTTACGCCTGATCTGGCACTCACGCCCCACAGACAGCAGACCAAGCCATTATAGGCAATACACCGAAAGCCGAGGCCAATCTCTGAACCAATCATGTCTGATAATAATCGGAGCAATCGATCAGAGTTCCCACATTTGAACTCCGATCAAACGAACGAGTCGGACTTCATGCTGACCAAGTTCATAGACAACATGAAACTATGTACATCCTGTCAACTGGTGTCACGCAACAGTCCCAAGACCTCTCTCCGGAATTGAATGTCGTAATATCTAGCTTACCCAGCCATCGTATTACCGTTGCGTTTCATCGCCAAGTTCCAAATCCGACACGTCGTGATACTCCGATCCCTCAAACATCCCCCTGATTGACAGACACCTACCGACAATGAACCCGCGCGCAGGAGGTCAGATCATCGACTTACAGACCACCCCGCCAGATGAGGTACTGAACAAGACCTACCGCCGAAACGGCAGGATACAGTCCTGCGAGCCGTGCCGGAAAAGTAAACTCAAATGCGACCACGTGCTGCCGGCATGTAAGAGATGCGTCAAGAGAGGGTGCGCCGATCGGTGTGTCTACCATCCGAGTCCGCTCGCGAAAGTGAGTACCCAACTCAACACATCCAAGTGCACTCTATAAAGTAATGAGACGGTTTCTGTTCTCCTGGGTAGGATTCAGAAGGGTCTAACATCTCAGAGACGTTGGCACATTGGCCATCGGGACTGATCAGCATTTGGCTTCGAGCTGGGCTGACCACCCATTTGATAGAGCCGCCAGACGCGCACAGCAGCTCCCCCAACACCATCAACGTCTACCAACGACGAGAGTCTCTCGGATGTGTTCGTCTCAGTCGATACTCCGCTCCCAGGCTCACCTCTCACATCCAGCCCGGAGAAGCCGCCGCCCCCGCGAGCGGCCGAAGACGCCGCACACGCCCATCGCGCCGCCTCGGCACCGCCGCTGCAAACCCATCAACAGGCCTACGTCCGCGTTAACCCGGGGTTCCTGGGCGCGACGAGCTTCACTTCCATCTTTACAGAAAACCTGGGCAAATTCGGCGTCCAGCAGATGGAGACGTCCTACCTCCAGCGCATCCCCATCTCAGACGACCGCATCGCCCGAGGATGCCAGGTGCTGTCCTTCCTGAAGAACAGGGTCTTGGTGAACCAGTTCGTCGCTCGCTATTTCGAGATCTGCGAGGGCGCGGGCATCATCTGCCCAGAACCCATCATGAAGAAGTGGCTGATGAAACTGCAACTCCACCACGGTGACACCCTGCGCGACCAGGACCCGGAGAAGATCCGTCGTCTGTGCGAGCTGCTCTGGAGAAATACCCAGAGCCCGCTGGTGTTCAATGAGGGCACTTCTGCCATGCAGTGGGCGCGCTCGGCGACCGGCCCCAACATCAGATGGGAAGTGATCGGGCTCATCGCTGCCATAATAGGACAGTGCGCCAACACCCTCCGCCCATCTGATCGCTTCCTCAAAGAGCACAATGTCGTCAGGCCCAAGTTCCCCCGACAGATGAACGACGTCGCTAATACTTGTATGGCCTTCTGTCGCGACTGCGAGGCGCTCGATGACTTATTTCTCTGGCTGGCTATGGAGAACGCAGTGCTGACAAGCACCATGTTGGGAGACGGAAGCTATGCCTCGTACCGCGAGTCTGGCGAGGTGGTCAATGCAGTCATCGCGATGGGTTTGCACCAAGACGTAAGAGTAGGCAAAAATTTGCCCTTCTTCCTCGAGCAGCTACGCAAGAGAGTTCTCGTGCAGACATACTCGTGCGATATCAGCATAGCTTCCTTCTTGGGCCGGCCGCCACGAATGTCGTACCGCTACTGCAACCTCACACCCCCGCTGGACGTACCGGACTCCCAATTGTTCCAAGAAGATGTCGACAAGGCTCAGATCTTGGCCTCGTTGGATAGCAATGGTTTTAATACAGCCGGAAGAGTAACACGTACAACCTGGATGAAAACGTGGCTGGGATGGGCTCCTCGGAGAGAAGATGTCCTGGACCTGGCTTTGGGACATTACACGAGTGAAGAAGTCCTGCGCCATGCAGAAGAGATTCGAAAAAAGGGTGAGGAGTACTGGGCCGGTCTTCCCGCATACATCAGAAGATTCAGTGATGGTGAGGTCACTCCTGCTCCGAACAATCCCTTCGAGTCAATGCTCCAAGACGGCATCAAGCAAGGGTTTCGCGGCAATGACTTGCTTCTGCAGCGAACTTTGATTCGCAAGACAGGTGCAACCTCGGAGAAGCTGGTACGTACAGCTCGTCTGATCTTGGATGATATTTTGCGCATCAGCCGCCGCCACGACATAGCATCGGTTTTCCAGAGTGACATGGCGTCCCGCCTCGCCGTGCAAGGCCTGCGAAGTGCTGCAGTCATCGCAGTTGAACTTCTGAAACAGGAGCAACTCCCCAGCCAGTCGAAGAACCATTTGCTACCTAGAAGCCGAACGATCCAGGACTTGTCGGTCTTTGCAGCTCGACTGGGTGACATTGACCCTGCGGATGGCGCATTTTCTGTGTGCGACATGGGTTCTAAAGTCATCACTCGCATCCTCGACAAGATCCTGAGCCCTCCCAACGAACCTGGGCAGGTCGGTGCACCGCATCTGCAGCACGATCAGCGACAGGGGCTGGGACAAGTCGACATGCATCTCTTCGCGAACGAGACTGGGCCGAATGATGGATGGCCTGTGCCGGGCATGGATTGTCCCATGGGAGGAGACCTGAATATGGAGATAGATGTCCCATTTCTCAGCCATGACAACGATTTCATGCAGTGGCTTGAGAGCACGGTAGTTGACTGGGAGAAGCCCATCGGATGAGAAGGCTGGTACGACGGTGACCATATCGGTCGCCAGAGAGTGTTTCGAATGAGGTGTACCCAATGTCCGACAACATCAACAGCAATTGGCCAAGGATGATGAATCCGCATCGCTCGCGCTGGGAATCGCACCCGTTTGCCAAAGCTTCTGTCGCTATCGAGACGCTTTGCGCCTGGGATGTTCAGTCAATCCAGACAGGAGTTGAGTGAAAAGAGCTGGGACGGCTCACGAAGCCTATTCCCGACCGAGATCGAAGAGCTTGCTATCAATCATAGCACCATCCGCCAGGGCAGTTCAATTCGGCGTCTTGTAGAGCACAGTATTCTCCATTGAGGTTGAAGTTGACGTTCAGCTTGCCTGCAGAGTCCATACTGCAGAACTGGTTTTGCCCGTCCATTGGTAGACTGGCTTGACGTCTTGCTGGCCCGTCCCAGCTGCTCAACACCTGCCACCTGACATCATCGTCAGTATCGCGCGCGCGCTCTCGGGAATTCTGTTGGTGGAACTGGGAGTATTGGTCTAGGCCTCCGCGGCGCAGGTAAGACGGTCGTGGTCGGTATCATCATCTGCGCAGATCATCATTCGATACCATTTGGGCGTTGACAACATGCCACTGTACCCATGAGCCGTGGTGTATACGAGCCTCGAGGTCGTTTCTCCAAGTCTTTGACCTGTGTCGTCGTTGGCTCCCGAATAATACTTATTACTGGTATGCATTTCTCAGCCCCCCCGGGCAGAAGCCGGGTATTAGGCTCGGTGGAGTGTCTAGCCAATAAAAGTCCGTTACCGAGCACTGCCTCCCCGTGGAAAACCGGACATGGCACATCGCATGAAGCTTTCGGTAGATCTTATTACGTGTCGCGGCCATCGGATCGAGGAGTTGTTTGCCAGCTCACGATTGCTCTTGCTAGCTTCCAGACCGAAACCCAGTTCTTTACGCCCCCGGAGCTTCTGCCAGGTTTCCCACCTGCACCTTCGTGTATCATTACATCATGATTGACATGTTGAAACTCACCTGCATTAGTTTCCGTCTAGACCAAACCCCGCATCGCCGTCATTGTTATTAAGGTAGGTATATAAATAGAGGTTCACGAGATCGCCTTTCTTGGCAACTTGGCATTCCACCGTTCAGGAACACAATTCCAAGTCCATACCTACTAAATACTCATTCATGATGGTTCACCAACACGGCGACGAGCATGACATCCCTGAGGAGCACCACGTGCAGAGGTAAGGAGTCCCCTTACTGCGGTACCCTCGCTCAGAAACTCACACCTCACAGGCGCGGTGCCTGGCTCCCGGCCGACCACCGCGTGCAGCACGACTGGATGCAGAAGCAGATCGACCATGTCGACAAGCATGGCAGCAAGGAACTGATCCCCGTTCTCCAGGAGTTCAAGGAGCTCATTGAGGGGAACACTCGGTTGTACATGTTGTTCAACCAGATGTGGGAGGAGATCCCCATGAAGAAGCCCTACTACCAGGACCCCACGGGAAGCAAGAAGCAGATCCGTGATTACAGACACATGCTCGCCATGCTCAACCACATCTTCACCCAGGCACCCCAGTGGAGCGACGCTGCGTTTGGTGTGGGTATGGTCGGTGTGCCCATGGTGTCGATATTCGACTACGCCATGGCGACGCCCAGGTGAGCCTCGGTGTTTGTGAGCAGCTAAGTGCCATGATACTGACGACGATACTCCAGCGGTCATGCGGCATTCCTAGACCCCGACGTCAACAAGATTTTGAAGAAGGTCCTGAACGAATGGGGAAAGTTCTTGAAGGTAAGCCCTCATGTCGGTCGATACTCACAAACTTCGCTGGCTGACCCCTATCTAAGTCACCGAAATCCGCCGAAGTGCTTGCCAACCACAAGCAAGGCTGGTTCTCCGAGCACGGCAAGAAGGACTTGATGGAGGTGGCCAACGCGCCGCTCAAGACATCGCATAACTTTGAGGACATGTATATCTGTGACCCCAATGCCAAGCACTACGGCTACACTTCCTGGGACGGTGAGTGTCTTCTCTTCCATCGTCCAAAAGCCAACAGCTGACTCCACAGACTTCTTCACGCGCCCACTCCGCGAAGGCGTGCGTCCGGTCGCCTCCCCCGAGGACGACAACGTCATCGCCAACGCCTGCGAGTCCAAGCCGTACAACGTGGCGCGCCACGCCAAGCTACGTGACAAGTTCTGGATCAAGGGCCAGCCGTACTCCATTCTGGACATGCTAGGCCACGACTCGCTGGCTGCCCAGTTCGACGGCGCAACCATATACCAGGCCTTCCTGTCCGCTCTGTCATACCACCGCTGGCACGCCCCCGTGAGCGGCAAGATCGTCAAGTCCTTCGTCCGCGACGGCACCTACTTCAGCGAGCCCCTATTCGAGGGTCTGGGCGACCCGAACACAAAGGAGATTGACGTCAAGGGCATCAGCGTGGCGCAGGGCTACCTCACCGCCCTCGCCACCCGGGCCGTCATCTTCATCCAGGCCGACAATCCCGCCATCGGGCTGATGGCCTTCATCGGCGTGGGCATGGACGAGGTCAGCACGTGCGATATCACGGTCCAGCAGGGCCAGTACGTCAAGAAGGGCGATCAGCTGGGCATGTTCCACTTCGGTGGCTCGTCCCATTGCCTGTTGTTCCGCGACGGCGTCAAGGTCGATGGGTTCCCCAAGCTGGACTCGGCTACTAATGTGCCCGTTCGGAGCAAGGTGGCTGAGGTCAAGAAGTGAAAGTGGTACTCTTGAAAAAACAAAAACGGGATGCATGATTCATGGGTGGGAGGTAATGATAAAACTAAATCGCGATGAGAATGAACGAATACATGCAACGACGAATTGGACGCATGCTTCTGCGACTCACTCAGCCTGCGTTGTTGATTTGCTTCTTCATTGCATGCGTAGACCCGAGTGCGGCGGATGAAGGGACGATGATACATACATGTACATACATGTACATCCTCAGTATTCGCAACTATCTACATCTGGCATCCTACCGTTGTCTCCACGCAGTCACCCGACTCGTATCGCTCGCACCAGCTGTAGGTCAGGCTGATTGACAGAGACCTTAGTTGCCTACCAGGCCCCAACGTCACTTGCAATGTAACGATACACTCAGCCCTCATAAGTCTCCGTGCCCACCATATCGAAAAGAATCCAGACCACACGTATAGTATTAAAATGCTGGTATAGCAGACAGGAATAAACAGCTCTGGTTTGATATGCATTTTGAATGCTTATTCTATCATGCTTATTCGGATTCGATACCTATACCCTTGTTTCCTGGACGGGTGGTGTACGGAGACTTATGAGGACTGAGTGTAACGATGGCGCCGACAGGCAACAGGTCATATTGCATGTACCCCGGCCACCCGCCAATGGCCGGGATACGTTACTTGCCCAGACGCATCGGAAGCAAGCCTCCAACCCGTAAGTGTATATGAAGCCGTGAGTGTCACAACGAAGGTCTGGATGATTGTAATAGGCCTTTCAGCAGCCAGCCGGTGAACAGGAAAGCACTATAAATAGGAACAAACGACATCCAATGTAAACCAGTCTACACAGCTCTCTCACGGTAATAAAAAGGCCGGAATGGTGCAATTTGTTGTATTTACTGTTGGTGTTACGAAAAGAAGGTTGCTGCTGCGTTGGTGCTACAGATGAGGGTGGGTAGAATACGCCCATGATTTAGGAATATAGACCACCACCACCACACCACACCTGCCAACAAAGTATGTACATCAGAAACGAAGAATCGGTTGTCCTTGCAGGCGAATACTGCTTAATTGGTGTGTGTGGAAGGAAACCGGATCGTCCAAAACCGTGGTGTTTCTCACCCGCTCAGCCGCCAACCCCTCCATCCTTTCGAATGCGGGTGTCCATGTGCTCCGTCGCGAATGAGGCCATCGTGACGGCTAGGGTTCTTCAGACATCTCTGATGCCGATGGGCGGGAAAGCCCCGAGGTAAGTGATGGGACTTGGTATTATTCTGATGGCGGGCTGGGCTCAAATTAGGGTGTTGAGCAGGAAAGCCCCGAGCCTAATGATAGGCCCGAGGCTAGTGATAGGGGTCGGCATTGTTCTGATGACGGGCTCGCCCCAATCCGGGGTGTTTGTTGAAGGTGAAGGAGCGAGCCTCTTTTCCAGGATTGATCTTGCTCAAGGTTGGCGTACAGGATCATCTGCTTCTGGAAATTCTCCCACGTGAGAGCTCCCGTTTCGAAGTCACGCTCGAGGTTGGAGTTCCAGAGAGGCTGGCGGTGCTTGATTGCACGCATCATAAGCAGTAGCTTGGCCTTGGGAGGAATGGGGAGATCGAGCGCTGCCAGGCGGTTGGCGACGGTGTTGAAGCGTGAGTTGAAGGCACGGAGAGTAACCCCGTCCTCAAGGGTGGCGTCCATGAGTTCGTAGAACAGTTGGGGTGCCGATTGCTCATGAATGTTAGGTATGGTAGTGAAGGTAGCGATCACGAGATCCCAAAGGACCTTCGGATCTTGCTCGTTTTCGGAGTCCCAGCCGGCGGCTTCAAGCTGTTCTTCAACGGCGGTTATGGTCGACGTAATAGGAGCCATCGCGTGAACACGGTCTTGCTCCCATTTTCGTTGGTTTGGAAGTTCGGGCCTCATGGAATGGGTGTCAATGAACTTGATCAGGTCGTAGTAGACAGCGTGCTGGCGAATGGAGCGTTTCCATTGCTTCAGATTCTGTTCGCCCAGCAGCTGCGGGATGGGAGGAAGTTGGTTGAATGGCGATGCCATCGTAACGGGTTGAGAAGGTGCCTGGCTCGAATGCGGCGTGTTGACGTGAAAGATGTGGGTGAAAGTCGTGGTCGGGGCAAAGACCGGGGCAAAGACGTACGTCGGGGCAAAGTCGTACCGGTACATATGGCGCGCAGAGACGACGAGGTAGTACAGCTCGGATACGGGTGCAAACTGTTGCGACTTGAGGAAATAAACGCTTTCTCAGTGCGTGGACGCATTTTGGTGTAAAACCGAGTGTATGGTGTCGAAAGGTTGGCTTGATGTTTGTGACGAATTAGCAGAATTCGCTGGATGACGAAGAGTGCTGAAGACCTGCTGGTAGCACCTTCCTGGCAAATCGTGCTTTGAGATCAACCAAAACATTGTGAATGGGATTGAAGGAAGGAAAGAGGGTTCATGACCTAGTGAGTATGGCAGCAACGATCTCCCACCAGTCGCCTCCATGGGCAGATTTGCCGCCGCGGCTCTTCCATATATACGCCAGAATTACCAGCAGGCAGAGAGGTTCGCAGGTCAACCGTGGAAACAACGGTATATTCATCAAATCAGAAATTCGGAATAAGCACACCGGAACAAGCATTGATGGTGGCATATTAAACCAGAGCTGCTTATTCCTGCCTGCTTATGCCGTTATTTCCAAATCTCTACGTGTGATCTGGAAACCTTCCAGCATGGTGCATACGGAGACTTACGAGGGCTGAGTGTATGTCAAGACCCTTTCCCCATAGGCTCTGTCAACTTATGGAAAGATCAGGAGCCAGTGTGGCGGTACGGGCTGGACTGGATCGACTTTGTGCTGTACTGGATTCATCTGTGTCTCGTCAAATGACTACTACAGGTAAAGTATTCCCTCGGAGTAATCATCCGAAGGAGCCCTGAGTATGTGGACCAATGTCAACAGGCCAATGCCTTCCCGGTAGAGTTGGCACCCCAACAACGTCTGCTGCCACCACGACGTCCAAGCAGACAACCGCCACGTCAACATCCAGGACCACGGCAGCAACGACTAAAATGACTGCAAGTGACTTTGCTGGAAGGGTCGTGCGTGTACGGAGACTTATGAGGGTTCAGTGTACCATTGTGCGGCACACCTTTGACGCTCCTCGACTAAGCCATCAAAGGGGGCAGCCAGAGCTACCGAGCCCAAGTAGCGACAAGGAATCTCTTTGCAGACACATTCAAGTTCTGTAGACTCGGATGAAGACGATCGTTGATGGGTGCCAGATAAAACCCATCATCAGAGACACAGCTTTGATGACCTTTGTATGGAAACCAAATCTCCTGTCGTCTCTCGATAACGGCGGGAAGACGGGAGCGAACCGCGTAGGTCTTCATCATCAGATCTGTGTATGTGATCCACAAGGCAAGGCGATGATGGCCCCGGTGGTTCCCCAGTCGTGGTCTGAGCATAGCAAATACTGTCAAGACTGCGGAACCACGACTGGCTGTTCCGATGAATCATCATGGCTCTGGCAGTGGTGGGGGCAGGTCCGTTTTCCACCAAGGCGCTCAGAGCTGTGAGAAGACCAACTCGGGGACGACCATTGCGGTCGGAGAAAAGAGGGGTACTCGGTGAGCGCGAACGCCTCGTCGTTGTGAATGGGAAAGCCCGCCAACCATGAATCAGGACAGCCGCCTCTGTTGTTCGCGAGGCTCGACTTTTTGGCACGTGGTCTAGCCCGCTTCGGGGCCATTCCCGGAGCCATGTCCATGGTAACCACATAATAGGGGGTCATTGTGGTGTTGGCCCTGGGCAAATCCAATGTTGACAGAGCAGATATCAGATGCCGTTCTACCCCCAAACCAGCACCTCTTGGTCATGGCAATGATCTCGGGGATGAAATGAGGTGGCCAAGATGCAAGTGACAACCCCATGTGGGCAAGCAGTACTAGCTGTTGATATGAGAATGGACGAAGCCGTACGGGAGCATATAACACCCCTCAGCTAGAGCGGCATTAGAGGCTTCATCGTAGTCTTTTGGAAACAGTCGCAGACCGACAAAGGTGAGATGAATAAGACCCGCAGAGAGCCCGTCTCGCGAAATGAGAGCTTGTTGTCCGGAGTCTCTTATACAAACTGTCGGGGAGTGACGTGTGCAGGCTGCGGAACTGACAAGGCGAAGCTATCACCAGCTTGGCTTCACCCAGACTCCAGCACAGCAGACTCGGAGTGGACTACTCCAATCATCGGCAATGTATGCTGAGAGACAATGGTACTCGAGTGGGTACATACCTATGTATAGAGTTCGCCATCTGCACGAAAGCCCACTGCCGGGCATCTTAATGATGACAAAAAGGCCGAATTATGAGAAGATATCGCCTGCTTCGTGCCGTCAAGCTTCAAATGTCGAGGAATATTCTTGGGGTTGTACACAGTAAGTTGGCTGTGGCTGAGGCGAGCGCACGTGGCTTGGCCCCCGCAGCTCGTGCTCCACATGCAGTCCCGGGCTGCCCCTGATGGGATTATCTGTGGTGCGCCGTCCAGTTGCCCTCCAATCTTGAGGGTGAACGCAACCCCAACAGCGCAGCAACTCGACAATCCCATCCACGTTGACACAGGGTTCGCTTCCAGGCCGGCAAGATGCTCTCCGGCATTCTGATTTTCAATCAGAAGGGCGAGAACCTCATCTTCCGTGCCTTCCGAAACGACTGCCGCCCCCGCCTCGCCGACGTCTTCCGCATCCAGGTCATCTCCAACCCCCAGGTCCGCTCGCCCATCCTCACGCTCGGCAGCACCACCTTCAGCCATGTCAAGCACGAGAACATCTACCTGGTGGCCATCACCAAGAGCAATGCCAATGCCGCGCTCGTCTTCGAGTTCCTCTACCGCCTGATCCAGCTCGGCCGGGGCTACTTTGGCAAGTTCGACGAGGAAGCTGTCAAGAACAATTTCGTGCTGGTTTACGAGCTTCTGGATGGTAAGTCTGGGCGTCAGACAACACAGCTTCAATATGTGTGCTTACCTGGTGCTGTACTAGAAATCATCGACTTTGGATACCCTCAGAATACCGAAACCGACACCCTCAAGATGTACATCACCACCGAAGGCGTCAAGTCCGAGCGCGCGGCCGAAGACTCTGCGAAGATCACAATGCAGGCTACCGGCGCGCTGTCTTGGAGGAAGGCCGATGTCCGATACCGAAAGAACGAGGCGTTCGTCGATGTCATCGAGGATGTCAACCTGCTGATGTCTGCCACGGGGACTGTGCTTCGTGCCGACGTTACCGGCCAGATCATAATGCGCGCATATCTCTCGGGCACGCCAGAATGCAAGTTCGGACTCAATGATCGTCTCTTGCTGGACCAGGACGGGCTTCAGTCGCTGCCGAGCGGAAACCGGCTAGGAACTAAAGCTACGAAAGCGGCTGCTGGAAGTGTCACGCTGGAGGACTGTCAGTTCCACCAGTGTGTCAAGCTGGGGAAATTCGACTCGGACCGCATCATCTCCTTCGTTCCGCCCGACGGCGAGTTCGAGCTCATGCGGTACAGGGCGACCGAAAACGTCAACCTGCCATTCAAGGTACACGCCATCGTTAATGAAGTTGGCAAGACCAAAGTGGAATTCAGCATTGGCGTCAAGGCCAACTTTGGAAGCAAGCTTTTTGCGACGAATGTGGTGGTTCGCATACCAACGCCGCTGAACACGGCTCGCATTACGGAGCGCACCACACAAGGAAAGGCCAAGTACGAACCGAGCGAAAACCATATTGTGTGGAAGATTGGTCGCTTCACCGGCCAGAGCGAGTTTGTTCTCAGTGCCGAAGCCGAACTCACGAGCATGACAAACCAGAAGGCCTGGTCACGGCCACCGCTAAACTTGAGCTTCAGTCTACTCATGTTTACCAGCTCCGGCCTACTAGTGCGATATTTGAAGGTGTTTGAGAAAAGCAACTATTCAAGTGTGAAATGGGTGCGATATATGACAAGAGCAGGATCTTACGAGATTCGGTAAGGATCTCTCCCGACACTACGAGGTTTCAACCGCGTATACTGATGTGTTCATGCAGATTTTGAAGAACAAGATTCGAGCAGAGGGCGCCGAACATCAGGTACATGCTGGAGGGCCCGCGATCAAAACGCCGCGACGAGTTCCTCCCTCACTGCAAGCTGCGTGCCAGCTGCATATGAGGTGACAATAAGTGCGCGACGCTTGATCTCGGTGACTGTTCCGGGAATCCCCGCATATCCCGACCGTGTCAGATCCCGGCCTGGCAGTGGGTGGTCTATTCCTCTGAGACTGGCCAAAACTGTATGGCAATTGCCTCAAGTATGTCGGCGGTACAACATCTGATGCTACGACATAAGTCTATGGCTATGCATCTAGTGCGACAGCAGACGTTGCGAGACAACGTCGAGCCCCAGGCGCCTTGTGGATATATGAATCATCGATATTCCGACCCCGGCTACGTGGATAATGAAGATGCAATCAATTGTGATGACAATAGCAGTGCAAGACTACATGGGCAAGGGGACATCAAATGCAGCGGAGACGACGGAGAAGCAGATTATCTTCGGCTTTTGAATCAGCTCTACGACATGCGGACGACCTGCGGTTCTCGACCGTGGAGCAAGGGCCTGACTAATACATGTCATTAGTAACGATAGTTCAAGTTTACATGAACATGTCGTCATCCAATGTGCACTGTGATGAACATATAACATTGAATGAAAAGCATCTGAAGCTCCAGCTTTACAGTCGAAACGCCTTGTCTATACCAACAAACCTGTGTGTGAAACTCAAGTCATCTTTTCGATCAGCCATCATGTCTTCCACCCCGGCAGCTTCGGCAGACGACATCGCCAAACACGGATGGAGCGCGGTGCCACGTGATGCCAACGCCATCCTCAAGGGCAAACCCTACCTCCATAAGCCATCCGCTCTGAAGCTGGCTGATATGCCCTTCCCCGACGATGACCCCGTCGTCGCTAAGGTGCAACGTTACGCCAAGAAGCATCTGCTCGAGCAGACATACAACCACTCGATGCGTGTATACTACTGGGGTCTGTCGCCGTGACAAAGGCAAGCAAGCCATCAATGATTGACCACAGGCTAAAAAATATCAGGTCACTCCATCATCAAGGCCCAGTTCCCAGAGCACGCGAGCAAGCTCTCCATGTCGACGTGGGCGCTGGCCTGCCTACTCCACGACATCGGCACCACGCACTCCAACCTGCGCGCCACGCTCCTGTCATTCGAATTCTACGGCGGCATCTTGGCGTTGAACGTCACGAAGGACAGCGGCGCACCACAAGTCCAGGCCGAAGCCGTCGCGGAGGCTATCATCCGCCACCAGGACCTGGGCACGGTCGGTACGATCACGTTCCTTGGGCAGGTGATTCAGCTCGCTACTGTGTATGATAATATGGGGTTCCATCCGGAGCTGGTTGATGAACAGACGAGGTTGGAGGTCAATAAGGGATACCCAAGGAAGGGGTGGAGTGGCTGCTTTTCCAAGACGATAATGGAGGAGAATGGGCTGAAGCCTTGGGCGCATACGACGCATTTGGGCGAGGAGGACTTTCCGGAGGGGGTTAGGGGGAATGAGCTAATGAAGGATGTGGATGGTTGGGGGTTGTAGGTGGTGTTGGGTCTTGTGGAGTTTGATGTCGATAGGCCTTGAGGTGTTAGTAAAGGGAATGGAATGGGGCCAGTTGGATCTCATGGCGAGTAGCGCACAAGTGACGTTTTATTTACTTTCAGTTACCGTTGCAGGCTATGAAGCTCTGTGAGCGAAGTGGTTGAGGATACTCATTCTGCGGGCTCACATTTCCATGCATCCTGATTCCTCTTAGAGTTCAGGGGCAGTAGGTGGTAAGGTATGGGGTGACCGGCGGACCGGGACCGTGACCGGACCTAGCCATGCGGCTTGATTGGTTCATAGCTAAGTTATTAAATGGATCTAGTGTAACGACCCCGCATTGCAGCTCCCGAATGCGCTCCAACGCACAGACCATATCTAGGTAAACGAATTTAACGAACAACACCACGTTGGGACGGGACCACACCCAAACATTCACCACATCTAACACATTGATCCGCAGCACCTCCGTCTGGTCAGTTCTCAAGACGGTTTTGATGCCTACCTACCTACTATGCCACTTCGTTGAGTTCGCCTAAGACATTGATGTTCTGTGTTCGTCACAGCCGGGCGTGCAAATACCTTCGCGGAAGAGGACAAAAACAGGTAGGTTGCAACCAGGCCAGCTACACATGTCTCATGTCTCGAGAGCCTGCATGTTTCCGTTTTCGTCTCAGCAACAATGGCCTCATCCGAAGCCTACCGCTTGTGTGTTCACATGCCACTTTGTCATATATGGCTTTTGCTGTCAATCCCCGTTTCGTGAAAGGTAGCAGTCCTGGCAACGCGGACGTCGACTACTATTACGAATGGAGTTCCTCTTCTCGAGGCCTCCCAAAAACACCCTATGACAACAAAGTTCCCAGCGCTGGACGCGCCAACGAGTCGTTTCCGCACGAACCCAGATCAGGACGAGTGGGGAATCTATTCAAACCATAAAACAATCGACCACAGCACGCTGTTGTATTTGAAGCACCTCGGCAAAGATGAGCCAACCCCAGAACAGCTTCAGGAAGAAGCTCGCAAGGCCATCCCCATCGGATTCGATTGGTCACTTTGCAATTTTGTTAATGACCAGCGAGTCCCAATAAGGGGAACGAGGGTGGGAAAGAGCTCTTGGAGGAACTTGATCAGGCAATTGTCTCGATGAGACAGGTGAAGGAGAGACTCGGCTTACCCCTGGGCGCTCCATACGCGGGGAAAGATCTAGGAAACCTCGTAGACAGTAAGTAGCGAGACGGTGGCTTCTTAGCCGTTCTGCCGTGGGTTGGGTACAACAACCAGCACCAATTATGAAGGGCTACTACACCATTTGAGAACGCATTGCTGACTTTGGCGATGCAGTGTACATATCCATGGCCAAAGAGCATATGAAGGTCCGTTACCGGACTCTTAACTTGGGCGTGTTTTACAGTCCTATCCTATACTTCCGGAATAACGGACTCTTTGGCTCCCAAGGCGTAAGGGACCGTATAAGCGAAAGGATACACAATGCCGATCTAGCCAGGGACCTGATATGGGTTCTCCACAGCGAAATCGGGCCTGAAGAGTTCGAGAATTCCAGGAACTCCACCGTCAGTTATTTCACAGAGCTCTCCTCAATGACCCCTGCGGAAGCGGCAGTGATTGGTTGAGATTGATTATATTTATCGTGGGTGCAGTCCCTCCATAGGGCAAACCACGCCTCCCAGAGCCATTGCATCGCAAGGTTGTAGAGGTGTCAGTCTAGATACATTCAGATCCGCGTACGAGCCTATCCTCGCTATAGCGGTACCAATCTGGAGTGACCAGATGGTTTTAGTCAATACCCAAACACGATTCTGTCAGAAAAACCTCCTGTCTAGTGACTAAGCGACCCAGTGAACCTCAGTCCTCTGGTGCACACATCGTTCCAGGAGCCGTTCGATATATGTCGCATTGGTGGGTGAAGTAGGTGTTTGTTATCTGCTGGCGAGGGAAACCATAAGGGGAAAAACCTCGCAGGAGTGGGTGTTATGGAGACAAGCTGTTTGGTTATCGGGTTCTGCGATAAGAGGCCTCTCCACTGTCGTGTGCTGGTTGTCGACTCGCATAAGCCGGGTCAGAAGGGGGCCATAGCAGGATTCGAACCCACTTGTTCTCGTCGCCCACCGCACAAACGAGAACACAACCAGGCGCATTTGACCATTGCGCCATACAGCCCGGAAGCAGCAGTGCTTGGTAAGGTCCGATTCAGCATTCATTCATCGAACGCTGGCTGACTGGTGTTCCTAGTGCGTATGGCCAAGCAGGCACCCACCGAGGATGTTCGGTGATTATTCGTCTACATCATCGCGCTCATCAATAGCTTCTTGACAACCAAAATGGATGTCCACGAGATTATATTCAAGAACGTATTTTATCCTTATCCTAATGGAGATCGCCCCAACGATGACATTCGATACAGAGCTAAGCTGTGGTTGAATGGGGGAGGCAAGCTATGGGATGACAAGTTCGAATTCATGATGACGGGGGTTTTCTATCTTGCGTGGGTAGAGCAGACGCCAGATCAGGAGATCGATGAGAGACTTTTCAACCGTTTCATGGGTGCTGCAAATGCTTTGATAGCAGCAGTGAAAGACCCCACATTTCCCCACTATCCGATTCCCCGGCAAGTCGGCGGCGGTTTTTTCAATTTAAGGCAGAGATTCGTCGGCGCCATCGGACCAAGTACAATAATTTTCCTGGCATTGGCGGGGTGTTTAATCCTGCCCCCAACAGATCCCACAACTCGGAGCCTGAGATCGACTTGGCCTGGCTCCCAGAGCCCGAGCTAATTGTTCCCCAACCCCGCAGAAAGCTGGCCCGCGATAATAGAGTCGTCGTGACGGGTCTCGTCGGTGCTGCTGCCCTGAGTCGAGTGAGATATCCTTAGTAGCGGGCAGACCTGGTAACCGGTGGGTAGAACCCTGTTCTGGAGCACCATTGTCCTGTTCGGACAACCTGCCCCTCTTGGATACAAAAAGGAGCACGGTGAAGGTTGCCCAATGGGTCGGACTTGTAACCTATCCTTTTCGATCAAGACTCGGATCAGTCTGTGGTTGGGCTGGGCCAAACTTGGAGAACAACATGGTTGGATCTATGGCTTTTGTTATAATCAACAATCTTGAAACTGCACGGCAGCCGGAGTTGAGGTACACATTATGTATAGCCACACGTATACATTAGTATTGCTATACTCAAGTCAAATTTAACCTGCTGGCAGCTCGGAAGACTCAAGCAGATGGGAAACACATGCGATGGCTGATGCCGGCTTGGGCTCGCTGGTAGGTACATGTGACTAGATGGCCTTGTATCAAGCAGCAAAGAAAAACCGGTACGATGTTAGGCGTACACTAAGTACATCCCACCTCTCCACGTTGAAGGGTCGAGGCGACGACTTGGCTGACATACCGATATCACTCGAGTTTGTGACAACAGAAACTAAGGAGTCGCTACCTATCCCCCAACAAGTTATTACTGTCTTCCGTCTGGCTGCTGTCCATCCCAGAGATGTCTTGATATGGTGAAGCCGGGCTGTCGTCGCCATGACGTGTGGATCAGATGCCATCTCCACAAATGATTTGCTCCGTTGTCCTGCTAGAATAAAAATAGAACACGATGCTGGATGAAAAGTCTTCCCCTACCGCCCAGCCGCCTTGTGGCCAAGCTCGAAACAGGGGAAGCAAACGGCATTATCACCAAGTCGGTAGATGCCCCTATCTACATACCTATATATCCCAGCCTCGGTCACTCGAAACGAAAACTCGCCCTTTGGAACCAGCCATGCCAGCAGACTTTGAGAAGCAGAGCTACTGGCGCTCACGCTTCGCCTCGGAGACGTCGTTCGAGTGGCTGACGTCTTCAGCAACCTTCATGTCCATCCTAGAGCCCTACCTATCCAGCTCTCCCCGACCCGCGCGGATCCTCCAGCTGGGCTCCGGCACGTCGGACCTGCACACCCGGTTCCGCGCGCGCGGCTATCTGGACGTGACAAACGTCGACTACGAGCCCCTAGCCCTCGAGCGCGGGCGCGCGCTGGAAGCGCGGGTTTTTGGCGATGTTCGGCTCGAGTATGCCGTTGCCGACGCGACGCGTCTCGACCGTGACCTGTTGCCCAAGTCACAGCCCCAGTCACAGTCACGTCATGGCTTTGATGTTGTGGTGGACAAGAGCACGGCCGATGCCGTCTCGTGTGGGGGAGCAGAGGCGGTGTTAAGAATGGCGGAGGGTGTCAGACGGTGTCTTGCTGATGGGGGCGTATGGATATCGCTTAGCTACTCGGGTGAGAGATATGAGGTTGATGGGCTGCCTTTTGACGTGGAGATTGTGGCTAAGATACCGACGCCTAAAGTTAAGGCGGGTAATCCGGAGGTTTGGCATTGGTGTTACGTCCTTCGTCCCTTGGAGGATGAGATGTGTAGGCGTGACAGTGACGACAGGTCGGACTAATCATTCTTTGACATGTCCCAGCTGGAGAGCACGACTATCACAGTTCGGAGAGAACATGTATACGGTAGTAGGTTCGAATCTACCAGCGCTTGCTTTTGCACCTATAGCTTTCGTTCGTTGTATCTGTTCGTCCAATTTTGTCCTCCTATGTCGAAGGTTGGCCGAGTGGCAGAGAGGGCCAGATTGGGACATGGTACAGAAGGTGGGAGTCCATCAATGGCTACCACCTAGGTTAATAAGAGGATCAACAGGAGTATACTCTGAGCATAGTCATGGACTCGCTACGAATGGGAAAGCAAAGTTAACCACCTTGCCATGGTAGCAAAGAAGATAATGATGGATGATCGGAGCTAAGACGGCTAAGACTCCGATCACGTTCAGGGTTGTCAATAAGCACCCCCTAAGCTAAGCCACCCTAGCGCTTACTTTAAGTAAGTCAAGAGCCTATAACCCTTGCTGATAAAGGGCTTCGCTCACTTAAACTTAAGCTAAAAAACCTACTAATTACCCTCTTTAGCAAAATTTTAAGAAAAAGCCAGCAGTTTATAAATATCCCTTTTTATCCCTTTCGTCCCCTTTTATCCCTTTCGCCTTTAAATAATATAGATACATATTATACGCTCGATAGTTGTTATTATAAAGAAACTATCAATTTAAATATAAATCGCAAATATTAATACTTAATACATTAAGTATTAAGAAGCTTTTGATATATTTTTTATCTTATTTTTTATATAAAGTATAATTAATTTATGCTAAAACACACCCTTTCATATTCTATTATCATTATAAAAATCAAAAAGATATTTATAGCTATTTATAATAACCGTAAAAACTTTTTTATAAACTTTTTATTAGTAAATAGCTTTCTTAATATCTCGTTTTTTAATAAAAGTTATATTAAATATCTAATAACCTTATCTTTAATAACCGCTTGTGACGGTGTACAGCCGTATCTACCTAGATGGATGGATGCTTAGTCATCTGGCCACGTGTACATTAGATAAAGAAGGAACGGGACCACCACTTAAGGTGTGTATTGCGCACACCACCTTGCTGGCTTCCTTTTTCTTTCTTATCTTGTTATTTTTGTAATCAATCACATATTGCAACACAACGCCGCAGACATCGTGACACCGCTTTTTATATATATAGCTTTATAAGTCGTAAAAAGGCCGTAAAGATAGTTTCTAAAAAGGATAAATAACGTTAGGAATAAAAGTTTACCTCACATTTAACCTAATTATTATAAAAAAGTAATGAATTATTAATTTCTTACTGAAATAATTAACTTTTTAAGCGTTTATATATTAATAAACTTAATACGATAGTTCAAAAAAAAGTAATAACTTAATAAATAAACAACTTATTAACAATTTAGGCCTAAAATCTACTCGTTCAAAAAAGCGATTTATTTGCCTAATAAATATAATAAACGATCAAAACGCAAAACAAGTAAGATAAGCGTTAAATTCGTTGATAGAATTTTTTTTATAATACTTAAAATGCTTAATGATTACCTTTAAAATAGTTATAATCTTGTAAATTAAAATAATAATACTCTAAAAATATCAAGTAAGCTTATAAAAAAGCTTTAATATCACGGAATATTTTTAAAAGCACTTAATCTTTTAAAGTTGGCATATTAAGTTTGAATATTTACCACTTTATTTTTTATCTTTTTATAGATAAATAATAAATATTTTAATAATAGTTTTTTTTTAGCTCATTATATTACTAAAAACTTAACTTTTAATATATATCGTTATTAAGAACAAATATAAAGTTGGCAAAGTTGTACTAATTAACATATTATCGATTTTTTTACGTAAAGTTTAAATCCTTATAAAAGTTTTTACATATTTTAAAAAAACTTTATTACAGTAAAAGGTTTTTTGATTTAATGAATTAGGTTATACAGCTTATTAATAAAACTTTACTTTTATTGTTTATAAAACTCGGCTTTTTTAGCCTTAACAGCCGTTTAAATTCGGCTTTAATTAGAATATTAAAGTTTATTTAATGAACTTCGATCTCGTTTATTTTCGTACTACCCTTTTTTTCTTTACAGTAACAATTAAATTAAAAATATAACCTTAACATTGTTGGATCCATGCGATTCCAGACTGCAAACCATCTATACCAGGACCCATATGTATGATTAGATAAGATAAGATAGTGGATTGAGAGGGCACTTGGCCAGACCTTCGAGTCCAGCTAGATTCCTCTCAATCTAACCATCAGCAACATCATGACCTTGACCCCATACTCGAGTATTATGATTGATCGTTCAAGCCTGTTCCAACAAATATCCTATTCTTTGAATATTATAAAGCTTTTCTTAAACTTATTTCTATATTAAAGCAAGGCTTTTATCTTATTTAATCCAGCTTGTTAACTATATATACCCTGGTTTTTAAACTACTACGCACTTCTTCTAAATAAACCTTTATAACACTTAATATACACCTTTTTAAAACTTATTACAGCTTTTAAGTAACTAGATCAAATGTTTCTTTTTACACCCGTACGTTAAAAGTTATTTATATAGGCTGGATGTCTTTTTAGCTGTAAACAAGTGTTAGTTATATTGTCACTTTACTTAAGTTTATTATTTAAAAATAGCTTGACAAGTCCTAAGAGTTTATTAATAACTATATCGTTATTATTTACATTGTCGATATATACCATTTGGATTAAGATTTAATCTCGAAATTATAAAGAGTTTCTTAAATAATAACCACTTAATTGTTGTTATTATATACTTTAAAACATTTTATATAAGGATTAATTAATTCTAAATACTATATTAGAAGTCGACATAGTAGATAACATTTAGAATAATAGTAACAAGGTTGAGTAAAGTTTGAAGTTTAGAAATTAAATATATCTTAAAAATAAACTTATATAGTTATTTTTTATTTCCGGTCTGTTATTACTTTAAAAAGCTTTATTAACTTAATATGAATCATATTTTAAAGCTTAAAAAACACTTTACCGGAAATAGTTACTAATAACTGCTTAAATAAAGAAGTTTTCTGTAATAGCTATAAAAATGGTATTATAAAATTAATTTACTTTACTTTTTGTAATAATCAAAAGTTCCCAAAGATATGATAAAAAATGGTTAATAATATAAAATTATATAAAGGTTATTCTTTATTTCTTTCTCCTCTTTTTCCCGCTTGCTTTTACGTACATATTATAATCTTTTAAATAACTAAAAGCCTTATTTACATTTAAAGAAGTAATCTAATCATAATTAATTCACCTTTTATTATAAATATACCAATATTAAGTCGGCTTAAAAATACTATTTAATATAGTTTTATTTAAAGTACAGCCGTAATTATATATATTAAAAGGTTTTTCTTTTAATAATTACGTTTCGATTATCTATTAGTTATGAAAGTAATTGATATAAAATAAGTTAAATAGTATATCTTTAAAAATTTCATCTAAAGCCGTAATTTACACGATTTAAAAAGCAATTGATTCGTCGTTTTAAGTTTTAAGAAGAAAATTAATAACGCGAAAAACGATAACGTTTTTAAATGCTTAAAATAGCAGGAAGGCTTAAAAGAAACATATTTAATAATGATTAATATAAATCTAACGTTAATAAAAATAAAAGGCTTTAAAAAGCTTAAAACCTTATTTTTTATAATAAAAACCAGTTAGTAATAATCGCATAATATATTATCAACCGCGTTACAATTAAATAATTTGTATATTAATATGTATATATTGGATGTGGTGGTGGCTCAGAGTGTGTCCCAAGGTGGTCTGTGCGCTCTCAGTGAGATGGTTGCCACACAGCTCCGTTACCACCGCGGATAGATGTGCTACACCCGTATTTAGGTTTGAATCTATCTGTATCAGGTAGACTCAAAACAACCAACAAACACGCACGTATGAACTGAATATTTTGCACGACGAATTCTCACAATATATATAAATAATGATAAAAGTAAATTTCAATATCTTTATAATTCAATTGTTATAACATTTAACTTTTAATTTGAAAATGCTAAGTTTAAATCTTATTAAAAATATTAAAATGATATATACGAAGTAATCGTATATAATATCTTTATCCAAAATATATATATAAGTCTTTTTAACTTTAATATAGTTATTTGCACTTATAATTTTTTTAGCTTTCTACTTGATTAAGATAAGTCAAGGGGGCTAGTCGCTTACTTTGTTTAACTCGGATTAACTTGACTAACGCTTGGTCTAGGGGGTCCTTATCGACCATCTTGATCACGATGTTGGCGTAGTCGGGTGGGGGTACGGGACACGGCACACGGCACACGGCACACGGCACACCGCTCGGCGAACGGCACGTTTAGAGGGGGGTTTGCCAGCCTGCCACAGGCGGTATAGCACTGGCTGCGGGCTGAATGGCAGGTGGCTGCAGGCGGTATAGCGCCCCTAGCTGCGTCAGCTAGCACCCCACAGACCCCCGCAACTGCCAGGTCGGCAGCAGATTTCAAGGTAAGGTTGTTTCATCGCCTCGGATGACCTCATCCTGCCTGCCATTCAGCCATTGTCAGCCTGGCTGTCCTGGGCGAACCCGGCGAACCAACGTTAGACTGTTCCTTGCATTACCTGCATTGATCGAGGGGTAGGGCAGTCACAGTGAAGCTCTCACTGATTGACTGATTGATTGGCTGCGGGCATCGCACGATACAGGTTTCCTCCCAGCTCTTGTGTCACTGCTCGAGGTGATGGCATGAGACCTAACTGCGCCAACCGTGCCAATATTCGTCTTTTTACAGCTGCTCTACAACTACAACTTTTGTCCTGGCACACCCCAAGACCAGCTTTTGTTGTTTTCTCTGCAAGATATACCTTGCCGTGTCGCTCGTTTCTGATCCAGTGCCAAACAAACATACAGCTGATTTAGCTGATCGAGTCCTCCTACAATACCAACCTGTTCAGTATTGACGCGCAAACATGCCGGTCCAGGACGACTTCGAGGACGATGTCAACCGGAGGAGAGAGTATGGCAATCCACACAGCGGGAAGCATCCAATCCCAACCATTCAGGGCTACAGGGAGCATAGGAAAGAGATGGGCGGCCAGGTACAGGATGAGGAGCAAGCCCAGAGAGGACCCGAAGACGAGTCGACCACCAAGCGAGCCTTCCATTCCGCCAAAGCCATCATTCAAGGCAAAGATGACACGGCAGACTCGAAACACAACCCATACCCAGCCACGAACCACAACTACGCCGAGCGCCCACCACACAACACGTCAGCCACTAACATGGCCCGGGTGGACGAACCCGGACGAGAGGCGCAAGAGGCCGATACGGGTGAGCAAGACATTCCGGACCGATACCAGCAGGAAGATGAAAAGGAGTCGACGAACGGGAAGCAGGAGGGAAAAGGTCAGGACAAGACTGCGACAGAGGCTGTGGTGGGCGCAGTCGACCCCAAGGAGAAGCGCAAGGCAATGAAGAAGACGAAGAGACATGGTGGAGGAAGAGAAGTCACCGATCCCATCACCCATCTACCAATTACCATACACGACCAGACCGACAAAGACCTCAAGTCAGCACCCGAGAATGAGCCGGACCCAGGAACCCAGCACTACAGCGCCACTGGTCCCCAAGCGGCCGCCAAGTCAGATGAAGAGCTGGAGACGGAGAGAGAAAAGATCCAACGAGGCCACAATGGCATGCAGAAGGTTTTCCCTCCTCCGGACTTCGAATACACACGAAGCAAGCTAGCGGAAGTCCACCAGAAAGCTATCTACGCTGGGCTGGGGGGGATTGTTCTTCTGGCTGCCATCTTATTCGTGCTTCCAATGCCATTCGCCAGCCGGTCGTCGTCAAAATTGTCCGAGAACAGAAGCAGCTGGCTACCGCAGGTTTCTACCATGCTGACCGTCCCGTTGTTTTTCGGCCTGGCCATTGTGACCGTCATCGGCATGGGACAATGGGTCAACAAAAGGACCAACGAAATTTTCGATGACGAGACTTGGGACGCTGCACGCCGTGAGGAACAGGCTGTTTTGAGCAATGACGAAGAGCTACCAGAGTCAACCCAGTGGCTCAACAGCCTCATCTCGGCCATCTGGCCATTGATCAACCCAGACCTGTTCGCTTCCCTCGTCGACCAGATCGAAGATGTCATGCAGGCCTCTTTGCCCAAGGTCATTAAAATGGTCGCTGTGGATGACATGGGTCAAGGCAGCGAAGCTCTTCGCATCCTTGGAGTGCGGTGGTTGCCCACCGGTGCGGCAAGTGAATCTGTGGATTCCGGTGGAAAACTTCACAAAGGCGACGAGGCCTCGCAAAATGACCGTACTGATCCTCAGAACGCACAAGAAGGTGCTGGTGATCAGGACGGCGATGGTGGCAAAGCCTCCCAGTCGAACGGAGAGGATGATGGAGACTCGAAGCAGCAGGAGCAAGAACAGATCGAAGTGCGCGAGGGCATGGAAGCTGAGGAGGGCGACTTCGTCAACGTTGAGCTTGCCCTTGCGTATCGAAGCCGGTCGTCGGGAAAGTCGGTCAAGTCAAAGGCGAAAAATGCCCATCTACTACTGAAGTTCTACCTCCCCAGCGGTGTCGCCATTCCTGTCTGGGTCGAGCTTCGGGGTCTGATCATGACACTGAGAATGCGGCTGCAGCTAACGCCTGATCCGCCGTTCATTTCCCTCTGTACCCTGACCTTCCTCGGACAGCCGAAAGCGAGCATCTCCTGCGTCCCGCTTTCGAAGCACGCACTCAGCTTGACGGATGTTCCTCTCATTTCATCTTTTGTCAACTCGGCAGTCGATGCTGCATTAGCTGAGTACGTTGCGCCGAAGAGCCTTACCCTCAACCTGAAGGACATGCTTGTCGGCGACGATTTCAAGAAGGATACAACCAGCATTGGTGTCGTCTGGATCTATATCAAGCGCGCCAGAGACTTCAAACAAGGCGACGGTGGCGTTGGTCCGATGAAAGGCTCGAGCGACGCCTACGTGACAGTTTCTTGGGGTAAGTTCGGCAAGCCAGTTGCCTCAACAAGAGTCGTCGAGGGCCAGAACGATCCAGGCTGGCACGAGTATGCCAGTATCCTAGTGACACCCGAAGAGGTGAATGCCGGCGAGAAGTTGCGTTTACAACTGTGGGATTCGGATAAATGGAGTGCCGACGACGACCTGGGACGTGTTGAATTGGACTTGAAGACTCTGATGAAAGGCTCAGAAACCTGCAACAAGATTCAAGACCGCGAAGACCGCTTTACCGGTCAGGATGAGGACGAAATGATGCCTGGCTCTCTGTTCTGGTCCGTCGGGTATTTTGCAAAGACGAGGATCACCCAAAAACAACTTGAACACCAGAGCGTGAATGACGATATCCGAACTAAGGATCAACTTAAGGAGCATGTCTCGGGTACGGCCGAGTATAAGCTCCGGGAGGCTGGCAAGTCACCCCACGATGAGGAGATCAAGCAACAGAAGGCCCAGGACTATAAGGAAACGGAGGATTCCATGATTATTTCGGCGCCGCCAAGCGACGAGTTCTTCTCAGGCATTCTTAGTGTACAGGTTCACAACATCACCGGCCTCGAGGTCCAGAAGCTGCAGAGACAAGACAAGGGCGATGGCGGCGACAGCGAGGATGAAGCCGAGCAAACCGACGACATGCCTGACAGCTACTGCACCATTATCATGAATCACAAGAAGATCTTTAGGACTCGGACGAAGCCTAAGAATGCGAAGCCCTTCTTCAATGCTGGCACCGAGCGGTTCGTCAGGGATTGGCGTAACACAGAGATTATCGTCAGTGTTCGGGACGCCCGCGAAAGAGAAGACGACCCCTTGATCGGATTGGTCTATCTTCCCCTCGCAAAGGTTTTTGCAGAAAAGTCTCAGGTTATGGAGAACTACCCGCTTGTTGGTGGCATCGGCTATGGAAGAGCTCGTATCAGTATGGTGTGGCGAGGCGTGGAGGCCAAACTCCCTCCGAACCTACGAGGCTGGGAATATGGCACCCTTGAGATCCGAGGTTCCATCAAGGCCAAGGAAGGTCTACCCAAAAGCCTCACAGAGCACCGGATTAAAGTGCGGACCAACATGGGACGTGCCAAGATGTATCCTGAAGACGGCCAGTGGAGTGCAAAGGGAAAGAAAGGCCCAGAAGACGTATTCCTGCCCGTCCGCAAACGGTACTCGTCCGCCATGGTGATCGAATTTCGCGAGTCGACACTCGGGCCCGATAGGACTCCGGCGTTCGCTGTGCTTTGGTTTCACCATCTGGTCGATGAGCAGGACGACACGAAGGTTCTCCAGGTTTGGAAGGGCAGTAAGGAAGGACTACGCAGAGCTGAGATGTGCGCGGATTACAACGGCATGGAGGAGAACGAGCAGACTCTAGGGGAAATCGAGGTAGGGCTCAAGTTCTGGCGGGGTCTCTCTGGATATCATAAGGGATATGCCGCCAAAGCCAAGAACGGAGATTTGCGACAAGTGATGGAATGCTTGGACACCATCGCAGACGAACAACTTGATGAGGACGGATCCGAGGGCGAAGGAGAGGATTATGACGACGACGCCAACGATGAGGCGATACGAAAGAAGAAGCTCGAGATGCACACCAATGACGACTCGACACCGTCCAATTCTGATGACGAAGACGACAATGGCCCGTCTGGGTCGTCCAACTCGTCGAAGCTGTCGCTCTCCAAAGTGAAGGATATCTTCCGAAGTCCCGTCGACGGAGGAACCACGGCAGCCACGTCAATCCTGGCGCCTGGGCACAATAACCCCGATGACGGTTCCAGAGGCATCAGGAGCGAGATGCGCGACTACAAGGATCATCACAAGCAGATGCATCGCAAGCACCGTGGCGTTATGCAATGGAGAGCTGCTCGGGAGGCCGATCACCTCGGGGGCAAGCTGACCAGACTGAAGGGCAACATCAGTGACATCTTCCACCACAGCGAAAAGGAAACTGGGGTCGAGACTGAGATCTGAGACCTTTCTGTTGTAAGTTGACGATGGAAAGTTGCGATGGGCAACAAACACCCCAAGCTGCTGCCCCCTCATAATAGCATCGTGTAACTTAACGAGCTGTGGTTCTGGGGTTCTGCGACAGCGGTCGGGGCAATCGGATTAGGTAGCCTTGTATGAAGTATGAAGAATGAATGAATAGCTCACGATGTATGTGCCTACCAAAATCCGCACTGTCATCTCTGCCATATGTGGCTTGATGGTTCTTGTGCACGGTTGCACTGATGTGCATCGACCGACCTTCAGGTCATGTGAAGGCTCGCTGCCTCCGGGACGTCGTTGGGCCATCTCTGTCTTCGGCCACGTCCACCGTGAGATGTCGTGGTTTGCACTTCTAACAGCGATGCTGGTTGGTTGGTTGGGCAGTTCACCCGTACGCACATGTACGTACATGTATACAAGTGGCTTCTGGAGCCAATTCAAGTCTCCATCAGGGCGAGGGTACCGGGCCACGCGTTCACTCCTTTTAGAACGTCGTGTCTGCTATTTGGGGGCTCCGAAGAGCTGTCACGAAACTTCCAACCTCACATCCGCCCCTTCCATCGACGTATATTCGGCGTCGGGACTCTCTCGTATCGTGGTTCGGGGCTGTCGACGTCACGTCGCTAAAGAACGACGCGCGCCGGGATCCTCGTCGTCAGGCGCTGCGGTGACGAGCGGGATTCTGCCTCATATGATAGAGGTCATTATGGTGTTTCGAAACTCAGGCGGCGGGCGGCGCACATCAATCGGCTGGAGTATCTTCTGATATAGCCATAGCCGCCTTCGGCGTTCGTGCAACCTCGCTCGATCCGGCAGTCGTCCACGTACCTTGTCAGTCGGCGCCTTTGCCTGCCGGCGGCTTCGTCCTTCGGCAATTCCTTGTGTAACCCCCTACCTAAAGTCCCTTGCAGGTCTCTGGCAGCCTGCTCGCCTGAAAAGTGTTTCTGTGCGACTGTTTCACTGCACTGGATGCCAGGTACAGGTCACGAAAAGTTCCATGAAGCCGTAGGAGCCCTGAGGCTGGGCTGGGCTGAGCTTTGGCCGGTTCCTCCTCCCTCCTTCTGCTTCCCTCCTCTCAGCCTTACCTTGGGATGTTTGGTTGCAGCATTGCATGGATTCGGTGGGATGGCGAGTGTGACATGAGCCCCTCGTCTGATAAGGGGCGCGATGACATTGGATGGTTGTACGACAGGTTCGTGGTATAATGTGCGAGCAGCCTTCGGTATGGCTTCCCCGACTTGGGTGGTATTTAAAGTTACCTATGCTGCTATTTGCGGCCCGTTGGTTGGGGTAAGGTATGGACTATGTCGTTCTATTGATGTGCCGGAGATGGCGCACCAGCTACATATACCATGGTTGTCTGGGGTGTCTGGGGGCCACGTGCCAAACTAATAATAAGACCCGACAGGCCGAATTCAGCTGAAGGAGTGTGACATAACTATTAACCAGCCGAGAAGACGTTGGAAGTTGACTGCTTGAGATGAGGTCAAACAACAGCAAGAGTAGCCTTGATAAGGTGAAAGCATATAACGGACGACTGGAACAATTCAACCCTAACTGACGTAGGTCAAAAATAGGTAGCGACTGAGTTCACGCAAGATCATCTGGCTCCTGGGCCCTGGCTAATCGACTATGCAAGTGCGCCTTGCCGGAGCCTAACGGGAAACCCTTGATCATCGGCAGATACCTTTTAAGTTTTCAGCTTCGCCATCGAGCAACGGTTCTGACCGGGGTCATGGCATTCTGCCGGAGCCGTTGCATAATGTAAGTCGCCTACTCCGTCTTCGCATGGATCATATAAGAGGAGCCCGCTGCTGATTCGCCAGAATACTATACAGGCCGCTGAGATTAGGGATAAGCACCCGAGAGGATTCAATTCCCAACCTGTGCCGCACCGCTGCATGACAGCGAGTGACATTACAGTTCTCGCGTAGTTTCCGTACAGTCGTCGTCCTATCCTCGCGCCTTTTCGTGCCCGCTAGGAAATGATAGAAACATGTAGGGCTTAGCTCGTCTGCTTCCTCGCATGATAGCGAGTCTTACGAGCAGCTCTGCTGTGAGGGCGCCCTTAGAATGACCGCGGTCGACGATCAATGGACGAGGAGGGAGGGCCTCACCGCTTACAGTTATGAAGGAGGGCTGCCATCACCACTTATGTATCGCAGCCGTGGCCCAGCTGACGAGGTGCAAAACCCATCTTCGCCACCCGAGTCAGCCGCGCTCATCGCTTGCACTTCAGATATCCTCTCGTCCCAAAATAAACCTTAGAGCCTGTGGGACAAACCCTGTCTTCAGCCTTCAGCGCGCTTATTGGACTCGACACTCTACACGCAAGCTGATCTCATCGTCTGTATAGCATAAGATATTGGTCACCCCTCGGATGGTACTAGCCGATCAGCTCGCTCATCGTTTACTATCGAATGCCTCGTTGTCGCCACTCACTTCTGTCAGCAGTAGCGCAGACCGATTGGATGAGAAAGACCCGGTCCCGACATCAGCAGCAGCGCAGAGACCTCGTGGCATAGAATACGAGAAAGGGGAAATAATATGGCTCCTCGCTCTCGACCAGAAGCGCACCTCTCGCCGCCCGTGGTGGGGACTTCGCAGAGGGGAAGTCCTAGCGATCGCAGCGACAGGTCGGATCGCAGTGCTGATTCGTCCGAGAGGAGCTACACCAACAGCCTGCGCAGCACCGATTCCAGGCCGGCTCGGAAGAGAGCGAGCAAGCCAAAGGTCCGAACAGGTAAGCAGCCGTCGTGTTGGGCACGTTGGAACCTCGCTCAAGCTGACCATGGACAGGATGTATCAACTGTAAGAGAAGACATGTATGTGTGTCCCGGGCCAAACATAGCCCCATTTTTGCCTCATCAGCTCATGTTGAGGAGTACGGAGTCTCTCTGCCAACATACATCACGGAGTTTCAATGCGCTGAAACTGGAAGATGGCTATCATCAAGCATCATTGATGTGGATGGCTAACGTTCGCGTTACAGGTGAAATGCGACGAAGGCGAACCTTCATGTGCTCAATGTGAGCGACTCGGCATCCCCTGTGAGGGCTACGCTCCGCCAAAAGTCAAGCGGTCCATGGTCCGTTCTGAGCGTCCGCTGCTGCCGAAGCTAGCATCGTCGTCACAGCCGCCAACGAGGACGCATACACGTTCTCTTCAGCCCGCCAGCTCTAACACGTCAATTCTGCCCATGCCAAGCTTCGGGTTCGAACTCGTCGATGAGGATGGATGGTATTTCGCTCTATTCCGAGACCAGGTGGCACACGAGCTGTCGCCGTACTCCCCGTCCAACTTCTGGTCTCAGACGTCTCTGCGGGATAGCATGGTGAACAAGTGCATCCACCACTCGATCCTCAGCATAGGTGCCTACGCCCGCGCCGTGGTCGAGCTGAAGGAGGAATACCCGTGGAATCCCAACATGTCTCGTCCGTGGTGGCCGCCCTCTGTGCTGAACCGACACCACCAAGCCGCGCTCGTACACCACGCCAAAGCACTGTCGTTCCTCCGATCCGACATTGAGATGTACGGAATCGACGGGCGCACGACCATGGCGGCGACCCTTCTGTTCATCGTCTTCGAGAACATGCAGGGCAACTACCACAGCTCGGGCAATCTCATCCGGAGCGGGATCAAGGTCCTCACCAACATACGCGGCACCAGCAGCGGGCCGGAGTCGACGCTGCGGCACCAGCGGAACCGCTACCTGGTCACGGCCCCGGACGAGGTGGACGAAATGGCCGACATGTTCGCGCGGCACAGCATCAGCAGCGCGTACATGCCCTTCGCGCATGGCAAATGTGCATACCACCTCCTCTTCACCGAGGACGACGAGTTTGATGGTGATGACGACGACGAGGACGACGACCTGCCGGAGCCGTTCGCCTTCAACGTCCCGCAGAATTGGGAGGAGGCGCGCCGCAACTGGGACTACCTGCTCCCGCTGCTGGCCAACTTCCACACCAGGTCGGCCTGGCACCACATGAACCCGGACTACGACTTCGACGAGGCGGCCGCGCGCCGCCAGCAGGCCATGTACCTGGCACAATTACAAGACTTCGGCGAGGCGCTGGACTCGCAGGCCCTCCATTTTTCGTCAACAAGCACAAACACATGCGACTGGGGGCGCGAAACCGAGATCGAGACAACCCGACAATGCCAGGGCCTCGAGCTGCTGCGCCTGCACCACCTCTTGGCCGTCGTCTTCATCTCGTGCTGCCTCGACGCGACCGAGGTTGCTTATGATGACTTCCTGCCGCAGTTCGACGACGCCATCGATCGCAGCCGCCGCATCATCAATGCACGATTATCGTCATCGTCTTCGTCATCATCATCAACATCATCAACCGGTGGTGGGCGCTGCTCGTCGTCCTCGCGCCCGGCGACTACGACGACGACGACGGGTTTTACCAACGAGGTCGGACTGCTGCTGCTCCTCGCCTTCGTGGGCGCCAAGTGCCGCGCGCGCCGCGTGCGCGCCGAGGCGCTGGACCTGATCAGCCGCGTCGACTGGCGCGAGGGCGCGTGGGACGGCACGAGTCTGGGGAGTGCGCTGGCGGGGCTGGTGCGGCTTGAGGGACAGGGACAGGGACAACAGATTCATCATGCTGATGTTGTTGATTGTCGGCAGCAGGAGGCGGCGCGTCAACTGGGTATTATGGATGTGAACGTGGTGGACGTGCCCCCGGAGGCCCGGTTCACGCTGACGAATATGTTTTGGGACTTTGATAAGCGGTGCATGAGCGTCGAGTACACGAAGTGTCTGCCGAACGACGGCACGGGGGAGTTTGAGAGGGTGTCTTGTGTGATGGCTGCTTGAACCTACCTGGTTTTTGATCGAGGGTTAGGGTTGGGGGCAAGGTCAGGGGTCAGGGGTGTGTCTTCTTCTGGGTTTTTCGTGTTGGGCGCTTGTGGTGTTTGAGGTGTTGTATGTAGTATTTGGGACTTTGCGGTTGGGATGAGAATGAGATAGTGTAGGTAGGTACGGCGGGAAGGTTAGGTAGAATGGGAGGGAAATGTGTCATGGTAGGTAGAGCCTTGTGGAAGAAAAGCCCGCAATGCGGAACTATCTTCGATACGCTCTGCCATCAATATCCTTCTGGTTCGGTCCGGACCAGGCACGGGATCACATATAGTGGCCAAAAACTGTCAACAGGCGGTTGAGCACAGTCATTGCCGTTGAGCATTGAGCAGGGTAGTCCATTTCTGCATGCGGTACTTATCAGACATAGTGAGGTAGTCGCGCGAGAATGTAACTGTCTTCATTCAAGGCCAGTTTTTCACCTCCGAGGCTAACATTGTTGGCGGGTATGATTGATTACTTTGACTACTAAAACCCATTGACTTTCATGGACAGTTCAGTACCTTTCTCAACACCTATGTTGAAACCGTATACACACGTCGTCCATGTGGCAATCTCCGTATGAGAATTTACCACTGTTGAGATGGAATACCTAGTAAGCTCACCGCTTCACGCACAACTAAGTGATCGTAACGGCTACTCCTATGATGCTCGTTGTTCAGGTGTAGCTCAATTTACCAACTTCCAACTTGATAACCCGGATTTGCTGGACGAGACAAGCTTCCACGACCATAGAGCAAAAGTCGATGCCCTCCGGTCGGACAATAGCAGAGACAGGTATCAACCAGTCAAAAAGGGGGCGTAGGTAGTGGATCAATCACTTTGCCCACATGATCACACAACGTGTACACAAAGAACAAAACATACAACACCGGGGATTCGCTGGTCGTTCCCGACCCAACTACTATTCCGGCGGTATCAGGCTTGCGGACGGGATGCCAAGTTCTCCTGATCCTATGGTCGTATGTGACACTTTATGGTATTGAGGGCGTTTATGTCAGTCTTGGACAGAGCCCGATGGGTTCACCCGTAATTTTGACTGTAGAGGTAGGACGCCAAGGCTTGGAATATAGATGGGGGAGGGGGAGGGGGAGGAATGCTCGTTTGGACCTGAGGCGACTCAGACCAAGCGCAACACACGCCCCCGTAGCTAGAAGATGACGCAGGCTATGAGGAGTAGCTGGGCCGGAGAGTCTTCCTCGGCCTCCTCAGGGGGGTATTTTATCATGCCTGGATCAAGCACAGATGATACCAAGTATAGTTCACAATAGCGTCAAGTTTTATACGGTACCGTTCTTCTCCAGCCTAGTACCTCAGGGGCGTACACACCTTGATGAGATCCTTGGTAGCATCAACAACACATTGCACGCGTTTCCACGACGAAAAGTGGTAAAGTGGTCCCAGACCAGCATATGAATTGATTTTCGCGTAAGAGCTTGAGGAAATACACATGACAAGGAACAACAGAGATACGAAACGGAACTCGAATAGAGAAACGAATCGAACCTTGCGCAAACTCACTCCACCCCTAAGGTTCTCCGCCCCTATCTACCTACCGACCTAAGTTACCGACCTCTCCTTTCATCCGCATCCAATCGATCATCACCAAAGCCCAAAAAGACCGCGACTCCCACCATTATCATCATCATCCTTCTTCGGCGCCGGGTCCTGGTCCTGGTCCTGGTCCGGGTTCGGGTTCTTCTTAGGGCGCAGCTTCTTCGGCCTGCCGTCAGGATAAAAGGCCTGCGGGGGCGGGGGCGGGTCCCTGCTGCTTCTTCCGAAGCACCTTGGGCTTGCCACTTGGATGATACAGCGCGGGCGAGTTCAGCGGGTGCGCCGACGGCCTAGGCGAGACGACCTCGGCGCCCCACTGCACCGTTTTGACGCGCTTCGTCGAGGTGGGCTTGCCCTTGCCGTTGTTGGCGAGTTCCGAGTCGATGGACTGGTCCGGGGCGGGCCTCTTGGTTCCCCCGGTCGACCCTGGCGAGGTGCTTCGCGAGGTGTCTGGCGAGCTGCTTTCGGAACTGTCTAGGGAGGTGCTGATATCGAAGGGGTTCTTGGCTTTCGTAGAGGGGGCGGCAGCGGCAGTGGTGGTGGTGGTGGTGGGAGTAGTAGTCGTACTGCTGACGAACATGCCTGCATCTCCGCTGGGAGGTGGAAGCTTTGTTGCATTTAGCGCAGACCACCCCGCCCAGCCGCTTGCAGCGGGTTTGGGGTTGGTGGCCGCGGTATCGGGGTTGGACGTAGGAGTCTGGGGATCGGCCGTGGTGTTGGATGAGTCGGCGGTGGTGGTGGTGGGAGTAGTCGTACTGCTGACGGATATGCCTCCATCCGGGAGGGCGGTTGGAGGCTTTGCTGCATCTTTCGAAGACCACCCCGCCCAGCCGGTTCCAGAGGGTTTGAAGTTGGTGTCCCACCAGCTAGGCGTTTTCGTCGAGGCCGGCAATTCGGGGTTGGACGTAGCGGTATTGGGATCGGCCGTGGTGCCAGACAGGATCGATGTAACTGTCGGGGCAGGCTGCGTGCCGGACAAGCTACCTGACGAAGGGTTCGAGGCAGGCGTAGTGCCAGGAAAGATCGATGTGGTTGTCGGGGGAGGCTTCGTACCGAACAAGTCAGGCGCAGGGTTGGTAGTAGGCGTCGTGGTCGACGGTGCGGATCCTGGCTGCGGCTGCGGGCTAGGCGGCACGGGCGGCTTAGCAAATGGGCCAAGAGTTTTGGGACCGGAGGAAGGCGTCGTGCTTGCGGCACCCGTGGTCTTCGAGCCAGGCAGCAGAGGCGGCTTAGCAAATGGGTTAGGCTTGGTTGCCGGAACCGAGGAAGCAGGCGTCGTGTTCGGGACACCCGTCGGCGTCGAGCCGGTAGCGGCAGCAGCAGCAGCAGCAGGATCAGGACCGGTTGTGTTGACACCGGAATTCGCACCGTTGGCATCTGGTGCTGCGGTGTTCGGGTTAAGAGAGACCCCAGCCGCCTCAAGGATCCCCTTGACGTTCGACTTCACGGTAGTCATACCCGTTCCAGCATTCGCAGGAGTCCCCGCCGGCTTCGTTGGAACACCGGCCGCGGCCCGTGCGGCAGCGGCGGCTTTATCGGCCTCGTTGTTCCTGATCATTTTCTGATGGAGAGCCTTCGCCTGCGCCATCTGCTCGGCTCCCGAGAGCGTGGTGTCAATGGCCGGCTTGGGCGCGAGCGGGATGGTGACCTTGCCATTGTTCTTCTGTTCCTCTGCGATCTTGTCGTTCATGGCCTCGAGGACTTGGGCGGCGGTCTTGCCTTGGGCGTTGACTCCGGGCTTGCGATTCGAAGGCGGGAGCGTTTTGAAGGCTGGGTCTTGTGCGGCTGGCGGAGGTGTGGTCGCTCGTGCCACGCCGTTGTCGATTTCGGCTTCCAACTCAAAAGTGTACTTCGATTTAGATGTCGCCTGTGCCACGGTCGTGTCGATTTGAGCTTGCAAATCGGCATCGGGCATTGATGTAGGTGCCGGAGTCGATGTCTTATCTTCCGGAGTCGATTTGTCTTCCGGAGTCGGTTTATCTGCTGGAGTCGATGCACCGGTAGCTCGAGCCAGGGCATTGTCGATTTCCTTTTGCAAGAAAGCAGCGGGCAAAGAATAGACCGCCTCCGTTTTTGCCAGGGTCCTGTCGATTTGATCTTGCAACTTGGCAAACGTCATCGAGTTCGGCGTGTACAACGTCTCAGTATCCGTCTCCTGCGGCGGCGGCGTGGGATTGACTACTATCGGGATCACCGGGGAAGTAGGATTCACATAGACGCGTATGACCCCACGAACACCGCGCTGTACGGCTCTCTTCTTCCGAAAACGCGGTATCCGTCGCGGTACCGGGCCCTCTGGCACAGAAGGGCTCTTGAGGTCGACCGTCCGTTGGCGGGAGTACATCCATCGTCTGTCCCACGCGATCTGCTGGCCGTATTTAGCCCGAAACCCCTGGGCTATCATCGTGGCGGATGAGACTCAGTTGAATGTAGAGCAAAGAGGGTGAGTGTCGAATGATGAGTGAAGATGAGATGCTGCAACAATGCAGGCTCGAAAAGCTGGGGTTGGTTGCTAGTATACGAGACGTGCCATTGTTTGAAAGGAGACTTATAAGCAAACTTATTACAGTGGTGTGGCCTTGCGAGGCACGCGAGGCACTGGCCGAATGCGGATTGTCGTCTTTGTTTTCAGCGACACGGTGGTGAAGGCCCCAGTCAACCTTCATTGTCTCACTTGAGAACGGCTGCCCCCAATCTCGGACGGCCATGACATCTCCGTCTTTGACTTGCATTGTCGAAACTTCAGCTCGGCCTGGGGAGAAGTCGCGAGAGCCTCGAAGAAGCCGGTTGCCCGTAGTCTACCTAGCAATGGGCTCGAACATTGAACACGGGAAATGATAACTAGGGTAACGACCAGGCAATAGGTATCGGGGGAGTGTTTGAGAGCTTGGTACGACTTTCACGTGACAACAGTGCTGGAATGTGAAGTCCTCAGAGCCCCAGGCCGACCGGAAGCAGATGCGACAGGTGCCGCCAACATGTCCGCCATGGAATGTTTGGGCGTAGCGGATCTGAAGATCTAGATTAATTGCACTACATTCATGAGAGGTTCCTCCAAGTGATATTGAAGGGGGTATATTTCGCAAGCGGATATGGTGAAAAGGACTAATTTCGAGATGGTGCTGACATTGCAACCATTTTGCAGTATGCAAGAGTTTTGCCTCGCGTTCAGACCTTCGAAAGGCCTACGCGGTTTTCTTCTTCTTCTTCTTCTTCTCCTTCACCGTCGCGGTGATTGGGTCGTGACGCCATGGCGAGACCACATCTAAACCAGTTGGGCGGGATGCTTCTCGTGCTCGCTACCTCCCCTCGAGGAACCAGATCGGGCGGGCATGACGTGCGAGGGGAGAACATCGGTAGTGTGGCGCTGCAACTCAACATAGTCGTAAGCGAACTCGCCGAGTTGGCCGTCGTCGATTCCGGTATCCTCATCGCCAGCGTCAACACGGAGGCTGAGTCCGGGGATGAGGTTCATTAGAAAAAGGATAACGCAAGTGAGGACGAATGAGTAGGAGAAGCCGGCAACCGAGTCAGCAAGCTGGTATCCAAGCTGGACATAGTTATGATTGATCCAGCCACCTGGGATCACGGTTGAGCCGTCAAGCGCTGCTATGTAGTCACTGAATTTGGTTGTTAGCACGATATGCGTCAAATGGTCGCCGAGTTCAACCTACGCAGCAAATATACCGGTCAGAACGTTGCCGATGACACCTCCGACAGCGTGAACAGCGAAGATGTCGAGAGCCTCGTCGACGCCCATGATGAACTTGAGCTTAGTCGCAAAGTTGCAGCCGATTGAACCAACAACACCGTAGATGACAGCAGCCCACGGGGTGACGAAACCAGAGGCGGGCGTGATGGCGACCAGACCAGCGATAGCACCGGAGCAGAACCCAACAACCGACCACTTCTTCTCAAGACGGTAATCGAGCAGAACCCAGGTGATTGCACCGACGGACGCGGCGGTGTGCGTGACGATGCAGGCCATAACGGCACGCAGGTTGGCAGCCAATGCCGATCCGCCGTTGAAACCGAACCATCCAACCCACAGGAAAACTGTGCCGAGCACAATGTGCGTAACATTGTGAGGTCGGTACGGAAGACCAGCTGTCTTGGCGTAGCCGGTTCGGTGGCCAAGCATGATGGAAAAGGCGAGCGCGGCGGCGCCGGATGAGATGTGGACGGGTGTACCACCGGCGAAATCGAGGCCACCCATTTTGTAGGCCCAACCGTTGGGGTTCCAGGTCCAGTAGGCGATCGGGTCGTAGACAATAGTGGACCAGACGAAGATGAAGACGATGCAGGGCAGAATGCGAGCCCGGTCGACAGCAGCACCAATGGCAAGAGCAGGTCTGGTCATTGGGTCAGCTACATACGTCAAGCCATTCGTAGTGATGTTCTTATATATACTCACGTGATGGCGGCGAACATGCCCTGGAACAAGCAGAAGAGGAGATCCGGGACCTTGGTGCCTCCGACGGACGGCTGTGCGAGGGTCTTCATGAGACCAAAGTTGCCAAGGTCACCGATGTAGGCGCTTCCAGTGTGGGAGAAGGCCAAACTGTAGCCCCAGAAGAACCATTGGAATTGGACGACGGCCACCGACAGCATTGCCAGCAAGATGAGGGAGAGCGCCGACTTGCGACGGGCGAGACCCGAGTAGAAGAAACCCACGCCGGGGATCATGAGCAGAACGAGGGCGGACGAGGTCAAGATCCAGGCGAAGTCACCACCCTAGATAAGAGTGAAGATTAGCGACCCTGTATCTGTATGCGCCTATAGGTATGTGTCGTGGCTTCCTACCTCGTAGTAGACATTGGGGTTGGTCTGGTCAGGGGAGTACCCCGAGTCGTCCACGCCCGAGACGCCGGTGTAGTTGGCGACTTGCACGCTGCCCGACATGTTGGCAGTGAGCGGGCCGACCTCTGTGGTGAGATGCGACGCGCCTTGCGATTGGGAGACGAGTAACCGGTAACCGGGGGGGTCTTATAGTAAGACACTCGTCCACGAGTTAGGTGGGATGACGAACTTGAAGTGAAACAAAAGAACAAAAGAGAGGAAAACGTGGATTGGAAGTGACGGCCGGGGTTGCGAATGCCTAAATACAATATGCTATCGGTCGGGTGCACATTAGGGAAGGCGCCCAGGTGGAATGGATGGATGTACCACAGCCCGGACATGGGCAGGCAACTGGGTACATAGCGAGAGAGGTATTCCATCGTGCCCGTGTACAAGCTGGCTGCCCCTGTTCTGCACGATCCTCCAAGTACTACCCTAGGTAATCTACTGACACGACAGCAACCCACTTGGGTACATGAGAGCTAGGCTTGTGGTACATCTGGAGGTGAGGTGTCTTCTACATTACCTACCTTATCATGCCACTCACATGATAGTTATCGGTATCGCGAGGTAGATGCCCACGGACGACAAGATGGAGCGACGACGGGAAGCCCATCGACACCGGACCATTGGACCATTGGCGTTAGCTGGCGGCGTTGCTGATAAGGATTCGCACTAAGTTAGAAGATCGGGAACTCGCAGCGGAAGCGCAGCGTGCACTCTGCCCAGGATCAGACGGATTATAATTCCCTTTCTGTGTACTAGATCCGTCAGCCCTCTTGGCATGGCACACTTCATCACTGACGGCCTGGTCAGACCTCAACTTGTCAGAGAGGGCGATGGAGACGACGATGAAGACCGGGCGCGAGAGGAGCAACACTGTGTGTGTTATATCAGTATGGGTAGGTATCGTGGTTGTGGTCGTGATGCGATCAGAACTGGACAAGATTAATGTATCAGACGTTCCAATCTTGTAATGAGGCGCTGAGAGCTGATGCTAGTGATGCGCGCTTGGGGCAGGTTACAACCACTCGCATCGCTATTTGAATGGACGGGCTTTCATCGGTTCATATTGACTCGCCGGTGAAGCATCGGAGGTGAATAGTGATGTTACCTCCGAGTAGTCAGAAGGCAAGACATCCGAAAACTCCAACCTCTGAGACCTGGATTCCCAACGTTGAAGAATTACAAGGTTGGGAGGTCTCAGATAAGACGGTTGACGTGCATCGTTGGCGGTTCTGGGAGCCATGTGATTCCCGACTGTACGTCACCGGAAAGTTGAGATAATCGCCGCCGTTATGATAAACAATTCTTTTTGCCACTGAAGGTTCCCATCCATTGGTTGCGATCATCGAAGGACGAATCTCTGGTGTTGTTACCAGGTCCGCAGCCAGGGGACACCAGACGCATATACACTGGCTCGTAACACGGCGGCTTTCCCTCGAGCTTCCCTCATCATCAAATGGAATGTTTTAGTCTTGGTCCGTTTCACACTCATGCCGGCCGGCTGCAAACATGCGTGCAATGAACCTTCCGATCTATCGCCGATTTCAACTGCCAGAGTGTCGGCTCTTGATTTTCCAATCGAGGCCAGTCTGCAAGGAATAACAATTTTAGAAACTCCCCATTTCCTGCTCGCCAGGTATCCCAGTCAGCTCCGCTGCTCCGGTCCCAGTCCACCCCACGTCGGACCCGGGGGTGTGCCGCATTCTCACGATCCTCCAGAACGTCTGTGTGACCCGAACCAGACAATTCCTCGATGATCGTCCTCTGCTACCGTTGTGGGGGATGACTGATGACGCCTGCTTGTTTCACATCAGGATCTTACATGCGCGCGACTCGTTGTTCAGACTTGTTCTTCATCGTTTGCAGCCATCGATCGTCAACCATGCAGTCATGTCAGCGTCTGAGCGTATATCGAGGCTTGGCTTTCCATGTGGGACGATCATCTCAACGTCTGACTCGAAGTGCTCCTGTCCGGTCTCTTGGTTACACATCCTTACGTCCTGTATACTCATGGCTGATGAATCAATGAAATTCATATCACATCAGACACCTCCTCGGCATCAGGCCGAGCGGCCGAGTGGTTCAATGTCGAGGGCGCCTCCAGTGGCCGGCCGGGCCCTAGTCGACGCCAAGCCGAAGCCTGCCAGGCCCAGAGATAAGAAGAAAGCCTGGCCAATCACGATCTGAAGCTCTGAACGGCTACTGGGACCCTGGCAATCCTAGCCTCTGGTCGCCGGGGTCCTGGACCCTGCTCACCACTTGGAAAGTGGGGCAGTGGCGCAAGTCTGACCTAAATGACAGGCCCCATAATCTGTGTGTGCGTGCGAGAATGTCCAAGCACTCCAAACTGCAGCAACGTCGCTCGACGTTTCGAAACACAACCTTACCGGATGAACGCTTCCCAGACGGGCAAACTGAGTCCTCTCTGCACGCTCTCGTGACCTTGGACGGCCCGAAGTCAACGACGCCGGGCGGCGGGCGCTCGGGCTGGCGGCGCTCAACATCGAACAGACAAGACGTCAGCTTGTCAGCTTCAGGCAGGAACGGGGCGAAGTTGCGGCGCCACGAGATAACCATTCTCGACCACACTCGAGAGTCGCCGCGCCAGTCGCTGACAAGAAGAAGAAGAAGAAGAAGAAGCCGAGGATTATGCGGACAGCATTGTCATCATCTCCCTGGAACGTCTTTTCTGGCAATAGACTACGCCCCGGGCGTCCTACTCAGTAAGCCGAAGAACCAATGGTCTGGGCATGGTGGTCATGAAGCCGTGACGACCGAAGCCACGAGACTATTGTCACTGGAAGTTTGACTTCCTCTCACTTTTCCAAAAGTATGCGGTAGACATCCAGAAACCCTCTTGACACAGAGTCATTGCGTAAGACTAACGAGCAATCTTTAAGATTCCCGTATCTTCAATCGTTCTTCATAGTCCCGATCGGGTGTTCCAAGAACCATGGCTCTGGGAACGGCCGAGGTCCAAACTAGTGTTTGCTATCTCTTTTAGGTTCATGTGATAGACGACTCCAGACTATTATAGGTACTAGTAGCCACCCAGCTAGAGACTCTATCTAAGGTAGCCTTACGGACGTCGAAGATAACCTCGTCCGCTCGGAACCGACGAACCATCAACGCCAATAACCAAGGCGGTCAAACAACATCGCCGAATACAGCCACCGACCGTGACCGGAGAGGCGGATGTATATGCGCTCGAGCAATGATTGGCCACGTCTCGCCTCCAACTCAAGTCTCAGGGGTCAGAGCCGGCCGTGATGTGATTTGAGAATCGAGATAGGGGAACACAGCGCATGATTGGCACGCGCGCCAACCAACAGCGCCGCCGCCGTGGTAAGGTGGTTGGTTTGTTGGTACGACCATATGGCGCACTGCAGGATCGCTAGTTCTAGAAGCTTGCTTGTTCTGGATGTCCCGTCGTTCTCCTCGTGTGTCTGTCTGACTTGACATACCTTACTGGATCGGCTCGCATTGCCTTTCGGAGGCCGAGTCTGAGTAGCTGGCTCCAGTGAGGCTCGCCTGGCTGGCAAGTAATCTGCAACCTACTGTCCTGGGCGTGCACTCCTGAAGTTGCGATCACCGGTATTCCAGCAGCTGATTCCCGAGTCCAGCACCCTCCCCCTCCTCCAACGGCACGGCGCTCGCTGACGAACGCTGACCCCTGAGTATAAGGCTTACCTGCATGAACCCGTCAGCTCCTCGATGCTGCTCATTGCTCACGCAGCTTCTTCGGGGGGTTCCCGCCACGAGATTGATTGAGCTGACTGTATCTGCTGATCGAACTTCTTGTTCTCAATGTGACGGAACAACAACGCCGATGAAATTTGATCGAGGGAAAATGTCATGTTCCCATTTACAATAGCTGCTGCTAACCGCCGCCACTGGACGGGAGGAGGCATGATTGAGTACTATCTCGCTCCACGAACAAACCCCTGCTGATTCGAAGAGGTAACTTATCCTACGATGGGAGGCAGAGGCACGCAGCATGGCTGTTCCGACTAGGTACCAATCAATGGGCCCTGACTCCAACTCTCAGGGCACACTCGAGGGCCGAGAACCCGACAAAAATCCGCCCGTCACACACGTGCGGCACGAACGATTCCAGTCCCGTAGCCGAGCTGACTGACTGGTTGGTTGATCATCACTACCCGGACGAAGGGCAGCTGAAATGGTTGAAGAACTCTGCAAACCGTACAGCAAGCAACCCAACTTGGCTCTCTCCAATAAGTTACCAGGTTTTGGTTCGTTCAATGCAGTGCAGGTTCTCACCAAAGTCAAAGCCAATGCCACTCCTCTCCAACGCCAACGCCAATGCCCATGCCAATGCCAATTCGATCCGAAGCAACGCAGCGCCAATGCCCAGTCCCCCTATCCATCAAGGCCCTTAAGAGACAAGCCAAGCCCCTGCCTGTACTCAGCCAAGCCATAGACGCCCTTGTTCGGAGCTGCCCTATTCGGCCACGCCTTGCGTCCCCCAAACCGGGCCAAGCAAACTTCTTCGCTCTCGGTGCGAACGGACCGATAATCTGGACGCCTCTCCTCTCCTCTCCCATATATATCCACAGGGCATAGATAGTCGCAAGCAAACAAAGTATACCTCAGCCCTTGATCTCCGCCTTGACGCGGAAGGGAAGGAGGATTCTTCTCCCTTCTTTTGGCTCTGCGTTGCGATTGGGGCTGGGGAGAGAGGGAGAAGAAGAGGCGACGCCGAGCGTTCATGTGTACCTACCTAGGGCAAGGCAAGGAGGCAGTTAGGTAGACAGGTATGCAGTCAGGTAAGTAGGGCTATTTGGAAGCGGCGTGTAAAACTCGCCTCATGCACCAACCGTCATCACCATCGAATAAATACACGCGCCTTGCATATCTACCTGAATAACCATTCTTGGCGGTGGTGACATGGCGCTGGCTGGACTTGGCTGGGCGGAAGTCGCAGCTCATTCACCAATGCCACACATACTACTCCAACGACAGGTTCCTGTCTGTGACACAGAGCTCTTGGCTCTTGGGGTAGGTATGTAGGTGCGTGCGTATGTACATATGTAGTGGGCATGCCGACAGGTATGTACAGGAGGTTAGGTAGGTACTAGGAGGTAGGTTGGCAGGGAAGGAAAGGTACCAGTACCATAAGGTAGTCAAGATTGGTGTACGATACCGGTGCAATGCCTACCTAGGCTACCCGGTGCAGGTGTAACAGGAACAATACAGAGAAGACCGTTTGATACTCCAAGTCGGCCGGGCCGTGGATGCGCTCCAGTACAATAGAACACATGATCTGAAACCCGTCCAAAGGAAAGACTCGTAGTCATCGTAGGGTTAAAAGCGATCTTGTAGTCAGCCCGGTTCCAGCTCAAGGTTCTTGATCTTGTGTTCCATACAGAGACACAGTACGGTCTTGTCAGAACCTTAGCAAGGCGGGAAATATTATTCTATAACAGCGGTGTGCGCTACTCTGCTTGCACATCAAGCCACCTATACGTAAGGTATCATGTACAAAAGGCTTCGACCAACACGGTTTCCAGCAGAGAAACCCACAGCTCGGCCTACCCTCCTTCCGCTGACTTTCGAATGGACGTCCTGCCGTCTTCCAATGTGTCTGTTGCCGACTGTACCACCTCGGATGCCGGAATCATGCCCCATCCCAGCGCAAGAAAACCTCCACAACACCTCTCATCTTGTCCTCGGTGGCCTTCTTCTCCTTGGCACTACTCGGCACGGAAGTTCGACAGATGGCTACGCCGAAGACCTCGGCGACCCTTCTCTCCCAGGCAAGTCGTCTCTGGATGTTCCCCTCGTCGATTGTCGACCCGTTGTTGCGGCGAAGACTCAGGCTCCGCTTGCCCGACGTTCCCGGCTTGCGCGTCCTCAAGGCTTCGATCTCCTCTTTCTTGAGCGGCATGAGCTCGTTCGCCACTCGTGCCAGCGTCGATGTGAGGAAGACAAACGATATGTTGTAGTATGGTGATGCGGACAGTATGTCGAGAATCGCCGTCTTGGCCTCTTCGATTTCCGTGGGGGCTTTTGGGCTCGCCACATTGGGGAGAGCTTGCTCGATCTTTGCCCACAGAGGCGCCGTGATGATTCCGTCGGTCATGCTGCGAAGGAATAATAGTAATACCTCGCTGACGACCTCTAGACGTTTGATTGACGGCACGTCGGCCTTGAGTGTTTCCACAACGGACTTGTCCTCTTCCAAGGCTTCGATGATAGCAGCTCGCAGGTCCGGGCGATCCTCGTCCTCACTTGTCTGCCACGAATGCTCATCGAATGGCCAGCCAGGCTTCTCCCGGGGTACCTTGCATTCTTCCAACATGTTCTCATCGGCTATCACTCGCTCGGTGAGAGTCTCGACAGCCTCTGTAAGTTTGAAGAGCTCGGTTGGTGACGAATGATGCACATCGAGAGAGTGTGGTACCGACCCTCCTTTTTGCCTTTCCTTCGTCAACTCCCTTATACCACCGCGTGGGATGCGTATTAGTTCTTCGAGAGATCTGCCGAAACATGAAGGTTGCCATGTCGCCCTGACCGGCACGAAGTGGTCTCTGCCTTCGGCCACGCGAAGAACCAGGACATCTTCCAGGGGCGATGAATCCTCGTTGAGCATCCTCACGTGAGCGAGATCGTGAACTTGGACCTGTATGACTGCGTTGATGGTTTCCCCAGGTTCGAGTGTGACCTCTTTGTCTTTGCCTAGCTGACCCAGCTTCTCGTCGTCGTCATGGCCCTCGCCCACAGAGCGCACAAAACTGAACTCTAACCACTCAATCTTCCTCACTTCGTCTCCCTCGGTATTAGGCTTCTCTATGAAGCTGAAACTTGCCGAAACACGGCTCGTATTTGCAATGGTGAGGGATCGAGCCTTCTTGCGGAGAAACCCAATCTCGCCAAAATCAATACCTGCGCTCCCGTCCGTAGTATTCTTGTGTGCGCCGGTCGAATCTCGCCCATCTACAACGATGGTGATGCCTGGACGCCCTTCGTTTTCTGCTCGGTCAAGCTCCCTTGCACATTCGGCATGAACCTTGGCTTTCAGCTCGGGCACTATGGCATCGTAGTTCAACGTAAACATGGCTACCAACGGCTTGTGGTCTGAAGACATAATTCGTTGATGACTCGTGTAGAGGTCTAATTTGATTTGGTCAGTGAAGCCTTCTTTGGTCGTGACCTGCTCCGCGTCGTCTTCCCCTTCGTCATATTCATCGTAATCGTAAGTCGAGTCGCCCGCGGCCAACTGATCAGTGCTTGAATCCGCAGCAGGGTCGTAGTCAAATAGAACGCTCTCATCATCGGCGGCCTGGTCGATGCCCCGGCTCTTCATATCTTCGTCTTTCTTCTTCGATTCGATCTCGTCCTTGAACTTCTTCTCGTGATCCTCGAGGTCTTTGCGCGTGCGATACAAAATCCGATCGCACCAACTAGGTGCTCGCTTCTTCTCCGAAGAGTCGAAGAGGCCTACAGTGCCAATATCGTACTTGTATGTGGGAAGAAATGTGATAGATCCTTCCCTCCACCCCTCGTGGAAGGCCTTGCGTTCTTTCATCATTCGTTGGAGCTGGTCATGTGGTAACAGGGAATCGAGAGTCGCTTGCAAAGATGCCGGATCATCATGTGGATCTGGCGCGAAGTCGTCAGGGTCTGTCAGCTTCGAAATATCGTCATTGTTGTCCCTATCGAAGGAAGCTTCCCTCGACACCATCTTTGGTGTCTTTGAACTATCCGAGTCGTCATCGCTATCTTCATTATTGCGTAGTATGATCACACCATCATCACCTAGCCGTTCCTGGGTGTCTTTCTTGCTGACATCGTATTCGCCGCGCGTGTGTAGCATGAGTAGGCGCCGTATATCGTCCCCAGGTAAACCGTCGAGTCGGAAGTTGAGATCACCGAAACAGAAGGTGAAATCCTCCTCCCCTATCTTCTCTCCTTCTTCTTCCGAGACGCCGAAGTGGCTTACGGGTGCGAACTTGGTCTGGGAGATAATCTTGCTGTAGTCCCAACACCTTCGATCAAGACTGGCCTGGTCGTGCCCTGAAGCAAGGTGGCAGTTGGAGAAGACCAGGCGGGTTGTTTCGCCTAGAAGTATCCGGGAAGTGATGGCTCCTTTATTCCCCATGTAACCCAAGAGGCCTGTACCAACTGCAACGGTAGACTCATTCGATACAGTCGCAGCTACTTCAGGAGACGCATATACGAGTAAGAGAAGCCCGATGAGCTGCTGGCTTGAGATGAGCGTGTAGTCCTTGGGTAAAGCGGCTTCGAGGGCGTCTTGCCACTTCGCAATGGAGCTAGGATCGGAGTAGAAGGACTGATGGACCATGTTAAGACTGACAATCTCTTGCAGCCCAAGAACGTAGAGCCCTATCTTGTCACCTCCCACCAGTCTGACTGTAGTCTCATCCTCGCTGTCATCTGGTTTGCTCTTGCCATCTGCCGAAGGCTGGTCATCCTGGCCGCCTTTGGATGATCCATGCTCCGTCCTTGAGGCTCCCTTCTGATGTGAGTGTTCCTCGTCCACGGCATTGTTTTCGGATAGGTTCAACCTCGCGACGTTGGCATCGAAGCCTGGCTCGACTCCCTCGCCATCAACAAACCAGCTGGCTAGATCCTTGTCTGTGCCTGGACAGCCAGCAACATTCCACGAGCCAACCTTGATTCGTATACTGTGAGGCCTAACATATTCCGACTTTCTAGCATTGACGGCACGCGACAGGGAATAGTGGGTGGTTGATGGTGGGTCCTCGTGGTCGGAGGCCGAGGCTACAGAGGGATCGCGCTCTGTGGAAGGCATGGTGGATGGTTGCTTAGGGTAATGCGCTGCCGGAAAGAAGGCCCAGCACCACGGTCAAGCTTAGTGGGAGGCGTTTATCGTGGTTGGTGGCTATGCGCGCTCGCTGTCGCATCGGCTGGACATTATGGATGGTGAATCTGAATGCTGCGCGTGACGTACGTAATCGCGGGGCAGAGCTGGCTGCAGGTGGGCAGGGCGGGTGTATCAAAGTACCGGTAAACAAGGCCCATGGAGGGGCAGACAGAAAGAAGAGGAGAGGCCTGAACAGCTGTCAGTAGTCTATACAAGAGTATGTTCTTGCAAGGTGTCAGGGCGTGAATACGCAGACAGACAGATCCGTCTTGGTCAGGGATGTGTGTTGATCGATTAGGTTTCGCAAGCACTGGACTTGGTGATCGCAGGGCATACCTGAGAAGATCGGGTATGGCACTTGGATAGCGCCCCATTCCGCTGGAATCCATGCAGTACATGTGAGCGCGATAAGGATTCTTATCGCGAAGGCTTGAAGCCAATTGAAGAGAGACGCTAGCCGAATGTGTAGCTAGCGTCTTCAGTCGCAGGTTGCAATCAGGCAATCCAACACCTAGAGCTCGGGTCGGTGGTCATCCATTTCTCCCTCCGATATTTCATCATCACGATTGTTGTCGCAAACTCCATCTTCCTCACATTCCACATCTGCGCATCAACTTGACGATCGCATCACAACGCCGAGACAGCAATTGAGTCATTTCTGCAAGTCTCCGCTATTTCCTGCAATCATGTCTCGGCAGACCCCGCGTAAAAGCCAGACCCGAGGCAACCAAAGCCAGCCCTCCATCTCCCAATCCACCTCACACTCTGGCAGCCAAGGTCAACAAGTGCAACAAGACCAACAGCAATACCAACAGCAGGATCAGGTGCAAGGTCATGCTCGGAGCAGATCCCACCAGCTACTAGCACAACGTCGAGCAGAACAAGAAAGAGTTGCCTCACTGCAGCTACAGCTCCAACTAGCCCAAGCAGCCCAAACAGCCCAAGCAGCCCAAGCAGCCACCTCCGACTACGAATCCGAAACCGCCCACTACATGGCTTCCAACCCCACCGCAGTGCCGGCCTTGGCCACCGCCCTGGCTTCGCGCACCAACACCGACCTCAACCTGCGCGTCCTCAAGCGCTACCTTCCGAGCATCACCAGCATCCTCTCCATTGCCGCCAACGCTGTCGTCTACTCCCTCGACGAGAACGCCACGTGGATCAAGTCCAACATGGAGGGTACCATGTTCATCTGCTCCCAGGGCGGAGAGGATGGTGTCGTGGGCGAGAACGGCTGCCTCTTCATGCTCAATCGCAAGGGCCTGCAGAACTTCGTCGTCGACCTCAACAAAGTTAAGGAATTCGAGCTCAACGACCCGTACTTCATGTTCAAGTTCAAGGAAGAGGATGCGCCCAAGGTCTACATGGAGAACGGAGAGGCTGTCACGACTGTCACCGTTGGCGTATGGACCTTTGCTGAGGAGGAGGCCGAGCGAGTCACGAATGCGGCCCTGATTTACGAGATGTGGACCAAGGTGTGCGAGGCACGAGAGAAGAGAGCTGCTGCTGGCGTCTCTGAGAAGACTGCGGAGGCGGGCCCGGCTGCGCAGGCCATGGACCAAGGCCGCAAGCTGAGTGTCAGCGATCTCTTCAAGGCTGGACCGAGCAACGCTGGACCGAGCAATGGAACACGATAAGGGTGACAGGATGGAGCAACACTGAGTTTCAAGGACTTCTGGGATTCAGCTTGAAGCTGAATGAAGGTTTAGATGGTCAACGTTGGCATTCAGGAGCATTCGGCTTGAAGGTTCATGGACTGGCGTTTGAGATACCCCTACCAGCATTGCCTGGTAAATAGACAACTATGGAATTCCTCACCCATCTTCCGCCCCTGTGATATTATGTGACAACGTGACATTTCTCTTGATCACTATCCCTACCTAGCTTTCGTCGCGAACACCAGTGGCGAGTGAAGTCTGAACAGCAATAAAAACAAACGTGGAAAGCCCAATAACAATAGTGAAAACCAAGGCAAGCTACAACAAGAAAAACATGGTCAGCTTCTGCAGGCTCTTCACACGAACACTGTACTAGTAAGTGACTTACCAGAGCGTTCGAATCCCAAAACCCATCCTCAGGCTGCTTCTTCGGGCCCCAGGCAGCAGCCGTCCACACCAGCACCGTGATCCCCGCAATCAAGCAGACCACAGCGCCCACCAGGAACGCCAGACTGGCCTGCCACGCATAGACCTGCATCTTCCGCGGCCGGACGCGTACCCTGCCTCCATCCCCGTCCGGAGCCGTGTTGTCACCGTCTTGCGCAGCAGTCATGATAGACCGAATCAGCTCGAGCCCGTCTCGGTGGCCTGACAAACGGTGCAGCCGCAGGCCCTGCTGGGCGGCTGTCAGGACGGCGAAGACGGCGAATATTATGCCGCTGTACCAGAAGGCTTTTACGGACCACGGCTTGTCTTGGCCGTTGGCCATTACGTTGGGCCAGGCGCCGGTGGAGGTTAGGCAGCCGGAGAGGAGACCGCCCTGTTTGGGTGGTGTTTAGCAGCTGTGCTTGTTTGTAGGTAGATATCCATGGATGCATATTTCTCATCCAAATGGAGAGTAGTAGTAATCTGATGGTCGAGGCTAGGCTCAAGACAAGAAAGCAGGAGACTAGTTATAAGATGAGAACATACCACCACACCCACAAAGTTCAGCTCCTCCAGCTTGTGGTTCCGCCAGGTGCGCGTCAGCTCGTCGCGCTCCTCGGGGTCCTCCGTGTTGAGGATGATCTCCATGGAGTCGTAGGTGGTGGCGCTGGGTGCCACCAGCCCTCCGGTCAGGATGTTCAGGAAGAGGAATGCACTGCTTCGCTGCTGTGAATCTTGTTAGTCTAACTGGATACTGGATGAGGAAAGACAGTATGTGTGGAAGAGTGGTTTCGCACATTTGAGGAATCCTTCTTCCGTTGCGAGCTGTGGCCTGAGTTGTGGCCTAGCAGTGGTTGGGACGACATCTTGGATATGTTGCTTGTTGTGGACTTCTCTACTTGGTGTTGAATTGGTAGACTGGTGTAATTGAGATACGAAATTTGGAACTTAACCACTGGAGATGAGGCCAGAGGTTGAGTCGTAATGTAGGATCGATGGAAGTTCTGTGCTGGTGATCCCACGCGTGTATAATGACGTTTCACGGATGCGGATGCGGGGGGTTGGGGGATCCGACACATGGGATGGAGCTGATCCTGGGGTAGCCGATCCACTGGATCCATCCACGAAGCAAACTAAAGTAGGTACAGTACTTATTATAGCACGTGAGGCATCTAACAGTATGTTGAAGAAGGGAATCATTTCGATCTATTGGCATGGGCAGCAGCTGACTTTTGTCTTCAACAAAACCATGGAGAAGTGGGTTACAGCCCATGAAGAAGATAGCCTCCTCACAGGTTACAACGGCCTTCTGTGAGCTAGCAGCATCATGTAAGTTCCTGCGGGTTTGAAGTAATAAATTGCATGGGAATATGGCATAAGAAGTTACGATATGTGAAGTTGACTCCAATAACTACGCGATCGCTGCTTCTTCCAAAGTAAATGAGGGTTTAACAGCTGGCCCCTGGACAGGCCGGTATAATAGCTAGAGAGGAGGCTCGCACGAGGTGGGAACTACACAATAGCGCCCCCAATGGGCATCGCATGTCACTGCATTGAAACGTGCTATTTCCGTAGCCTGTGATGGTATACTGGCAGCTCAATTTCGTAAATAGCCATGAGACAGTAGAGCCTAGGAAGGTGACGAGAGCCTTCAATGGCCAGCTGAACAAATATCTGCTCTACCAGGTCCGGCTCTTTGAAGGACGGTCTAGAGGAATGGCAGAGCCACGACTGCTTAGCCAAAGGACACTGCCTTTTAGTGAGATGGCAACTTACAGGAAGGATTAAAGTACAGGCTCATTTAGGTTACTTGAGAGTTGAATGGGAAGCATAGCCACCGGGGCATTTTGGAAAGGGCTGTTTGCAGCCTGTAAATATGCCCACACTGTTGCGAGGGATGAGGGCTGCCTGAGCAGCAAGCGGAGGGAAATTGAGCAGTCGAAACCGAGGTTTGTGGCCCTTCGAAAGGCGGCATCTCTCTGGCAGGAAGACTCAGTCGAAAGACTCTAAACTGATCATAGGCACGTCTTCTCCGTGTCCTTCCATTGTATTTGGCGAACAGGTTGCTTAATGTCATGTACCTCTCGGCTTGACCCGACCTTGAATTTGTACCATGCAGCATTCTGACTTAACTATGTCTGAGGTGCCTACTTGGGCCAAGGCGCTGCGTACTCAGGGGCAAATTCTTGAGGGCCGAGAGATACATGCAGCCCCTAGGCAATAGTCTGAGCGAGAACAGGCAAGACTTTCTCGCTCTGAGGCTTCGATTCTTCTTTGTAGGATATACTCGTTGCATCAGAGAACAACAAGTTTTCTCCGAGATACATGAACAAGACCAGAAGAGGGATGGAGCTTATATGCTCTTGTTGCCTCAGCCTACTTAGTTCCCGGGGGGGTCATATTCAAAACATTAAACTAAGGGAAGGATTTCGAGGCCGCAAATAGTTAATCGGAAGCAGACGTGCACTGCATCAGGCGTCTAGCATTACCTCAGCCCAAGCAAGGTATCAAAGACGAGTATCTTTACCTCCAGCGGAGTCTCGGCTATGGGTTGCTCAGGGACAAGAGCCCATCAGTCGATGCCTAAGGCACGACCTGTTGGCCGAGAGATGCAAGTAATTAAGGCGGTTGCCCCAACTACCGATTTGCACCCAGGAGATAATACGTGTTGTGTACCATCCCCCACCCCCTAACGGGACACACCCCCCACCGGGACAGCCAAACCCCACAACCACCACCAAAAGTCCCCTACCTCACTTACACGGATTACAGCCCCCTTTGAGGCTATCTATACGCTCTTTAGATGGTTAGATAGCCCTTTTTTTGGTGTTTAGCCGGATATAAATTAGTGAAGTTTCAGCCATCGGCATCAGTGATTAGGAGCCTCCGTGCCCCGCCCCTAAATGCAAATTTGCTGTAGAATTCTCTCTCTGGGCCCCTGACCCTTATGCCACCACAGCATTGTGAAGCCAGCCACGATGCCTCCACCCACGTACATTAAAGATAATGTGGCGGATGCCTGGCTAGATGTGACAGATAACGGCATGTCTGTGAGAAAAGCCGCCCAAAAACACGGCATCCCTAAGCAAACGCTGTCAGCACGCATCAACAGCAGAGTCACCCGAGCCGAGGCCCAGGTTAGCAAGCAGAGACTCTCCCCTCAACAAGAGAGTAAGGTGGCTCAATGGATATTGCGCCAGGAGTCCCTAGGGCTTGCCCCTTCTTACACAGCCGTGCGGGAGATTATTATACAACTGCTGAAAAAGGGGGGGGATTTCGCACCACTGGGCCCGAATTATATAGAGGGCTATAAACGCTGTAACCCTATCATCCAGACTAAAATCAGTAAGCGGATGGAATCCGCTCGGTTTAAGGGGTTCACCCCTAAGTCTGTCAACTGGTTCTTTGACATATTGGGGGATTATCAATGGGTGAAGCCAGAAAATACGTACAATGTCGATAAGGGCGGCATCATGTCGGGTTTTGGTTAGTCTTTTAACCCCCTATTCACCCCTATCCTGTCAGTTAACTAGCTAACCCCTATAGGCATCGATTCCCTAGTCTTAGGAAGTTCTGAGACTACGAAAGCCTTCCTAAAGAGTCCCCAGGCGCGTGGCTAGACCTCCTTTATCGAAGCCATCTCAGCCACGGGAAAAGTTCTCAAACCAGGCATATTTTTCAAAGGAAAAGATCTCCAGGCCTAATGGTTCATCAAAGAATTCCGCAAAATCGCGGGCTGGTACTACATAACGTCAGATAACGGCTGGACCAGTAACGAGATTGCGTGCCTATGGTTAGACCACGTTTTCCTACCCCAGGTGGATGCTGTACGAGGGGAAGACCAGGCAGAGCCGATCCTTTTGATACCAGATGGCCATGGTAGCCATACTTCCGTACGTTATTTATTTTTTAGGGGTTGTTTAATCAGTTAACTAATTGTATAATTAACAGGACGAGTTCATGTTGCGGTGTTATTTTGCCAATATCTTGCTTTGTTTTTTCCCAGCCCATACCAGCCACGGCATGCAACTACTAGATAACGGACCATATAACGCGCTCAAAGCCTATTACCATAGATTTCTTTCGCAGTTGAATTCTCTCATAGATGCCTCGCCCGTGGATAAGATCAACTTCATCCGCTGTTATTCTCAGGCTAGGGACAAGACTTTTTCTAAGCCGAATATCCTCTCGGGCTTCCGAGTGACGGGGTGCTACCCAGTTAGCCGCAGGAAATGTTTGAAATACCCGGAAATCCAGGAGGATAAAAGAAAGACCCCGGAGCCAGAGGAAGTTGAAGACTCGGAGCCAGAAGACCAGCGGACCCCTACCACAAGCCGACAGATCATAGATTTCGCAAAGAACCGCTCCCATGCCACTCGGCTGAAATTCAGGAAGATCTCTCACGCCTTCGAGAACCAGGAGACAGAGCTGGCCCTAAAAGATGATAAGATCAAGGCCCTGGAGACTGAAATAGAGCGGCTACGGCCCAAGAAGAGGAAGAAGGTCCCAAATCCGAACTGGAAGTTCATGAATATGACCGAGATATTGGCCCAGGGGGGTGACCCGTTAAGGGCCGTGGTTATAGAGTCTTCAGAGTCAGAAGCAGAGCCAGAGGTTGTTAAAGATAAGGGTGAGGAGGAGGAAGAGGTTAAGGAGGCTGAGGAGGGTAAAGAAGCCCCTATTGCAGAGCCCCAGGTGACGAGAAGCGGTCGGTCAATTAGGGCGCCAGCTAGATACGTGGATTGAGGAGCCTCAATACCACAGAATGATAATTTTGTTGATTTCTTTGGGCATCTACAGCCTCAATTTCGTGTAAGTGAGTAAGGGGGTATTTTGGTGGTGATGGTGGGGTTTGGCTGTCCCGGTGGGGGGTGTGTCCCGTTAGGGGGTGGGGCATGGTAGTCACTGAAGTCGACGCGTACGTACCACCTTGACCAACACTGGTTGCTTTTTGACTTCGTCTCTTGCTCGTAGAAGCCGATCAACGACACGACAAGGTCATCATGGATCGACAGAATCTCCAGCAACAGGGTCAGCAGAACCAGCAGAACCAGCAGAACCAGCAGGACCAGCAGAACCGCCGACAGGAGCAAAGTCATGGCCAACAGCAGCTACAACTTCGTCCGGCCGTAGACCAGCTTCGCGGGCAGCGTGGACGCGTTCGCCAACAGCGCTTAGATCGCCTGTTCCAGCAGGAAATAGAGCGTTACGAGCGTCGGCAGCAGCAGCAGGTGCAGCAAGAGAACGATAAGAAGGAGCAGGAGAAGAAGGAGCAGGAGAAGAAAGAGCAGGCCAAGAAGAAGCAGGAGAAGAACGAACAGGAGAAGATGGAGCAGGAAACATGACGAAGACAAGAAGAAGCAGGTGAAGCAGAAGCGCATTGCGCAGTACCGAGGAATGCTCGAAAAAGCGAAGGGCTTCGACAGCGAGGATGACGACACCTTTTCCCCTGCTGGAAGCAAGGGCCCTACCAAAAAGTAGACAAAGACCTGCTTTCCTCGCTTCTGGTGTATTTGGGTTGGGAACTTGAATGGCCAACTTTGGGGGTACTTGGACTACTGAATAGGGTCAAGGCAAGAGGGGTTATTGTGTGGACTTGATACCTGGTAAGACCTGCTTGCCTCAACTCTGTCTCTATATGCGACGCTCTTCCAGCATGCATCCGCCTAGGATACTGTTTCTCGCCTAGGGCTTGCATCGGATTGGCCGGGATGGCTCAGGATGGCTCGGGATGGGCAAGGAGAATCAAGTCGTGTGTAGTCTTTTCGTATAGACCAGATACGATCCTGTTGGACTACGCAGTTAGTGATGATGAATTTTCTTTACCATGAGAACTTGCTCCGCGCGGTGTGCCAGAAGGGTATAATGAATGTAAATGATTACACTTATTATGTTGTTACAAGACCCAGATAAGAGCATCTACGTACGTATGACTAAAGGGGGGTTGGTTGACATCCACCATAGGTACTGAGAGGAGTGGGTAATACCAATCCTCTTCCGCACCTATAGCTTCCCTTCCGCCTTCAGTTTCTCCACGAACGACCTTGGAGGCTTGGCATCAATCATCAACTCCAGGTCCGGATCCGCCTTCGCCCGGGCCCTCTTGTACCCATCCCTCTGCGCCACCTTCTGCAAGTACGCCAAGATACCCTCGTACCCGGTCAAATCAAACGCATAGAACGATCGCATGGTTGTGAGCGTGAAGACGGTCATGATATCGGCGGCTGTGAACTCGTCACCAGCAAGCCACGTATTACTCCTGAGCCGGGCGTCCATCCGCGCCAGCATTTTGTTAAAGCGTTCCCCCAGAGTCGCCGCGTAGGCCCCCGCCGTGCCGACGCGGGACATCTGCAGCATCATGAGGACGTGCGGCTGCAGGGTGCCGTTGGCGAAGTGGAACCAGTACAGATAGTCGGAGTACCTGGGGTGGTCTTTGATCACTACCAGCTGACCATTCCCGTGTTTGTGGATGATGTATTCCTGCCAGAATCAGTCATAGTCCTATCTTTCAACCGCTCACGAAACGTTCTACGGAATTCTCAAGGGAACGCGGGTTTTGGGCGAGACTCACGACACAGGCAGCGGACTCAAAGAGCGTCAGGCTGCCATCCTGGATAATGGGAGCCTGGCCGATCTCAGAAAGCTTTTTGATGGACGGTGGTGAGAAGAGGGGGTCTCTTTGATGCAGCACGAGCTCGTAGTCGATGCCCAGCTCCTCGGCCAGCCAGACGATTCGCTCGGATTGCGATACTTGAAGGTGGTGTATTCTCAATGCCATCTTCGCGTACTTGTGGAATGATGGGCTTGTGTTACTAATACACGGAAGGGGTCATATGAGACTTGAATCGTGCAAGTGAAGTAGTCTGGCTACTATGTGTTGATGAAGCTACAAAATGAAGGGAAAAGTAGTCTGGGGGATCGAAAGATAAACGTCTTTTGATGTGGATCCCACCCAACTGGAGATATCCACAGATCAAAGCAAGGTTCAGTGGAACCAACAGCTTGGTCTTTCGAGGACGAGCTGGCAGTGCTGGATGTGACGAGTGGTATGCATGTGAGCTCGTAGCAGCTGTGCCGCAGCCAAGCTGATGTTGGCCATCAACTCGTACAGCCTCACCCAGCCATTCACGGCGGGACTTGGGCGTCAAGTCATTCGTTAACTACGGGTCACGAGGAGAACTTACGGCGCGTACATAGGTAAGTCACCAAGCATAACTGGCTTTTGAGCATCCGTGTGTTCCGCTCGTTACTCACTTTCAACTATATTTAGGTTCCGGATCGACCGCGGTCCGCAACATAGTGAGTCATCCGTCACCTGCTTTGCGGAACAACGTTCTGGTACTGATGATTGGGGCTCGGTACCGATTAAAGTTTGATCTACGGTCCAGCAAGTACCATCCGACCCCCCGAACCGGCACACCCCCCCGACCGGCACAGCCAAACCCCACAATCACCACCAAAAGTCCCCTACCTCACTTACACGGATTACAGCCCTTTTTGAGGGTATCTAGACTTTCTTTAGATGATTAGATAGCCCTTTTCTTGGTATTTAGCGGAATATAGATTATTTAATTGCTGGGCCATCGGTATCGGCATTTAGCAGCCTCTGTGCCCCGCCCTTAAATGCAAATTTGCTATAGAATTCTCTCTGTGAGCCCCTGTCCCTCATGCACCACAGCATCCTGAAGCCAGCCACGATGCCTCCGCCCACGTATACAGAGGATGATGTGGTGGATGCCTACCTAGACGTCACAGATAATGGCATGTCCGTGAGAAAATCCAGCCAAAAATACGGCGTCCCGGCCAGCACGCTGTCAGCACGCATAAGGGGGAGAGGGACTAAAACGGAGGCTCACACCACCAAGCAGAGAATTTCTCCCGAGCAAGAAAGCAAGGTAACAGCCTGGATATTGCGCCAAGAGACTTTGGGGCTTGCCCCTTCTCACTCAGCCGTCAGGGAAATTGTGGTAGAACTCCTAAAAAGAAAGGGGGATTTCGCACCACTTGGGAACCACTATATGGACAGTTTTAAATGACGCAATCCTACCATTCAGACTAAAATCGGCAAGCGAATGGAATCCGCTCGGTTTAAGGGGTTTATCCTTAAGTCTGTGAACTGGTTCTTCAACATCTTAGAGGACTACGGCTGGGTGAAGCCAGAAAATACGTACAATGTCGATAAGGGCGGCATCATGTCGGGTTTTGGTAACTCTTTCGAGCCCCCTATCCTCACAGTCAACTAACTACCCTTATAGGCATCGATTCCCTAGTTCTGGGAAGTTCTGAGACGAGGAAAGTTTTCCTAAAGAGCCCCCAGGGCCGCTCGTGGACATCTTTCATCGAGACCATTTCAGCTACCGGTAGAGTACTCAAACCAGGCTTGATTTTCAAGGGAAAAGATCTTCAAGCGCAGTGGTTCCTCGAGGAATTCCAGAAGATAGCCAACTGGTACTATATAACATCGGAAAACGGCTGGACCAGTAACGATATCGCCTGCCAGTGGCTTGAGCACGTTTTCATACCACAAGTAGATGAAATTCGTGGCCAGGAGCAGTGGGAACCAGTCCTTTTGATCCTAGATGGCCATGGTAGCCATACCTCCGTACGTACACCAATTTTTTCTATTTTATTTACTGGTTATTTAATTTATTCCGATTTAAACAGCAACTGACTATAGAAAGGACGAATTTATGATGCGGTGTTATTTTGTCAACATCTTGCTATGCTTTTTCCCAGCACATACCAGCCATGGAATGCAACCACTGGATAACGGCCCCTATAACGCCCTCAAGTCCTACTACCAGAGATTCCTCACCCAGTTAAATTCTCTGACTGATTCCTCTCCTGTTAACAAGATCAATTTATCCGCTGTTATAGCAAGGCAAGGGACATGGCGTTTACGCCAAAAAACATCCGCTCGGGCTTCCGAGTAACGGGGTGCTACCCAATTAGCCGCAAAAAGTGTCTAGACTATCCAGAAATCCAAGAAGACAAGCAGAAGACCCCTGAGCCGGAAGAACAGGAAGACTCGGAGCCGGAGGACCAACAGACCCCTACCACGAGCCGGCAAATCCGGGATTTCGGGAAGAACTGATCCCCAGCCACTCGGCTGAAGTTCCGGAAGATCTCCCATGCCTTTGAGAACCAGGAGACGGAGCTGGCCATAAAAGACCAGAAGATCAGGGCCCTGGAGGCTGAACTGGAGCGGCTACGACCCAAGAAGAGGAAGAAGATACTAAATCCCAACAAAAAGTTCATGACAATGGTAGAAATACTAGCCCAGGGTGGTAATCCATTAGTTCCGGTTGCTGTAGAGTCTTCTTCTTCTTCTTCAGAGTCGGAGGTTATTGAAGACGGGGTGGAGGAGGACGAGGAGGTTGCGGACGCTGAGGAGGCTGTAGAAGCCCCTATTGCAGAAGCCCAGATGACTAGATCTGGGCGGTCAATCCGGGCGCCGGCTAGATACGTCGATTGAGCAGCCAAAACACCACAGAATGATGATTTTGCTGATTTTTTCGACCCTATACAGCCTCAAATGCGTGTAAGTGAGTAGGGGGGTCTTTTGGTGGTGGTGGCGGGGTTTGGCTGTGCCGGTAGTGGGGGTGTGCCGGTTCGGGGGGTCGGATGGTATGTAAAACAACAATGATGGGAGATATCGGACTTCATGGTGATGGTGATGGTGATGGCATTATCGGTTCTTTCCCCCGTCATCGTCTCCGCAATGGTCCGGTCCCTCAATGTGCGGGCCGGGAGCCCACCCCCAAGTCCGGCGGTAAAGACAAGAGCAGTAACTTTAAACGGATACTTATTCATAACTATGTATCCAATGTTAAGCGAGTTACAGGACTTGAGATTATGCAGGTTCATAAACGTATGTGTCCCAGCTGATTTAACAACTTGATCCACATGATCACTGGGAGCAGCTTCCCATGGGTATAAGTATCGAGACAACGAGGTATTTCCAAATGTGGAGTTTCGTAGAAATGGTCCTAGACAAATATCGAGGTGTGGCCTGCCGAATGACCTCGATTATATCCTTGCATAGGTCCGACGCATGTTAGCTGCCGGGAAAAGGGGGTTCTTGGGTACTGCGGAGGTTTCATGACAGACTAAGTTACTAAAATCGCAGACAATCTAAGTACCTACCTAGAGTGGGGTTGAACTCGCCATGGATGTCTTGGACTCGCCATGTCTATCAACTCCCACAGGACATAACGGCGGGGGCATGCAGATGGGACAGCCCCCCAGATGGGACAGTTCCCCCACCAAAACACAACATTTGCGCCCACCCACATCTCTATCGGGATTGAAGCTGTAGATATCATAAATATATCGTCTGAATTGTCTTTTCTTGGTGTTTCTTCCAATGTGGAATTTATTAGGTGTCCTACAGCGGGATGTCCCGTGGCGGGGGTCGGAAGTTAGCACGTCCGGCCCTAATCTGAGGGGTAATGGGACCCGTGCCCCCTATCCCTTCCAACCAGGCAGAAGTTCTGTGGTTCTTTTTTTCCTTTTTTTCTGTAAGCATCATAAGTTTCAGTACGTCGAAATGGCGCCTTTATACACCGAAGAAGACCTTGCTAAGGCGATAGCCGCCGTGAACGGTGACGATCTGTCCCTCCAGAAGGCTGTCCAGCGCTATGGAGTGAATACCAGAAACCACCCTTTCTCGCAAAGTTAAAGAATTCACGATGCCTACAACTGGCACCCAGCATGAAAGAGATGCTCACGGGAAGAAAATAAGCCCTGCTCAAGAAAAGAAGGTAATTTCATGGATTCTGTACCAAGAAAAGGCCGGCCATGCCCCTACTCACGCCAATGTGAGGTACATCATCCAGAAGATCCTACTGTCACGGTGAGCATACTGGGGAGCTGGGACATGGCCTGCAGCAAGCAGCTATTACTCTATTAACAAGAATATCAAGACTAGAGAGGAAAGGAAAAGAGAGAGAGAGATAGGTACAGTGGGAGGTTGTGTGACGGCCTGTACAGACCTTCCCACATGACAAGCGGATACTTCCTAATAAGGGAAGGATCCGACCAGAGGATCCCCTTAAAGGGGCAACCTCCCACTGTACCTATCTCTCTCTCTCTCTTCCTTTCCTCTCTAGTCTTGATGTTCTCGTCAGTAGAGTAATAGCTGCTTGCTGCCGGCCATGTCCCAGCTCCTCAGTACGCTCGCCGTGACAACCAGCGGGCAGAGAGATGACGACTTTTGCGCGAAGTGCAGAACCTGGAGACCAAAGAATCAGAGGAATCGCCTTCTGAGGACTCCCTCTCCTCTGATTCAACAGATTTAGACGATCTAGACGAAGGGATGGTTGTTGAGAAAGAGGGCGAGGGAGTGTCTGACGAGCCAGATGATGAAGAGGAAGAGCCCATTATGATGCGATCTCGGCGCCGAGAAATCCGCCAACCCACGCGCTACCGCTAAAAGCACTGGTATTGCTAAAAAATACCAAGAAAAGGCGATTCTTTTGATATATATACATTATCTATAGCCTCAATACCAATGGGGTTATATGTGGGTGCAAATGTTGTGTTTTGGTGGGGGAACTGTCCCATCTGGGGGGCTGTCCCATCTGCACGCCCCCGCCGTTACATGAAACTGCAGTTCCCATCCATGCCGATCATAGAAGGCTCTATTAATCCAAGCTCTAGGAGGCCGGTACAGCGTGCAGGCCTTCCGAGGTAGTCCTATGATGTAGACGTACTTACTTCCCCACGGAGTCCTCAAAGATTCTCTTCGGCATCACACTAGCCTCCGAACACAAGTTGATCATATTCTTTCCGGCCTGCAACACGACGTTAGACTTGCCGAATGGACAAGAGTAGTTGAGGATTGCTTCTTACCAGAACCATTTCCTTTGCATTCCCTGCCTCCCGCACCCGACAGCTCCTCCTACTTCACTCGTATCTTGATCTTCTTCTTCTGCTTCACCGTCTTGGGTGCCTGACGCGTCGTCGTCGTCGTCGGGGCCGGCTCATGTATGTGCGAAGCCGACGGCACATCCTGGCCCGGCGTCGTGAATGGCGTTTTGAGTGGCACTTGAAAAGAAGCCTCCTCCGGGCTCATCGATGGCAGTTCCCGATCAATAACACGCGCGATACGCTCGAGATACGCAGGGATCTGGTCCCAACGTGTCGGCGGCGCAGCATTAGCAGAATCGTCATCAGGATCAAACGCCGTCATCGCCCGGGCTTGGAGGAGTTGGTCTCGGTAGGTGTCGAGTCGGGGCAGCATGTCCCGCAGGAGACTGTTCCTCATTACTTCGCAGGCCATGCGCAGGGTCTCGTCCATCGGTTTTATGCTCTTCTCGTACGTGTTGAATGCCGAGATGGTGATGTCGAGGCGCTCGCTCAGCTTCAGGCCGGCATGGATGCACCGGGTTGGGAAAAGTCTGGGGATCGGTGGTTCGCTGCCTGCGACGCGGTCGGGTGTGCTTTCGTGATCTTGAGGCTGCATGATGGCGGTTGGTGCTCTTTGGCGATGTTGAGGCTGCATGGCGGTGGTTGGTGCAGGTGATGCCAAAGGTGAGGAGTGGAAGGTGGTAGGCCTGGGCCAACGTGATGCACATTCTAGTAGTATACGTTATCTCTTGGTGGGCGTGCAATTGGGAAGAAGTGAGATCTGCCTAAGGTTGCCATGGTCACGTCGCGCTGTTGCCTCTGCGACTAGGGATCAGTGGCAGAACGCAATCCACCCTGCTCATGGGACAAGCTTTTCAAGCGATGCCATGCCACTGGAGCATGACTTATCCCAGGGTTTTCGTTTCACCCAGTAAATGCCTGAAATTGCAGTTCGAAACATGTGGTGCTCGCCTGGAAAGCCTGTACACAAGCAAAGAACGCGGTATCAACAGCCTCGATCGATGGATTCCTTTGCCACACTCAGAAATCGAAGCTCCATCCTTAGAGGAAAGATTCCTGTCGATAGGACCTTATGATCCCATTGGAAACTTAGTGGATATGCCTTCGCTTCTGATCGCTCAATATATAGGGGTACCGCCAATCTGTCGCCTCAGCTGCGCATTGAGGTACAACTGAGCATGACTACGGCACCTGCACATCCATTTGTTCCAGAACATACCTGATCTAGAATTCCACATACTTTGTCCACCTGACAAATCCTGACGGAAAGGGATCTTATTGATATCCACCTGTACTACCCAGCTATTCATCACTTCACCTAGAGGTATCTCGAGACCAGCTTGTAATACGCACGCCCCCCGGAGCGATACTCAACACCTATATTCGTATTAAGCTGCACCACCTACTCATTCATCATGACGGCATTCCCAACCCTTGACCCGTTAATAGTAGCGGTAGGATCATCCGTCAAGAAAAGCTCGTGGTCCCAAGCCAAGGTCGGCAACATGGTATGAACCATCACGTATACAGCTTTTGGCTCGCCAACGGAAGTGGCGGCCGATTGGCCCGTTGAGGTACCTGCCACTGAGAGAATAATTTCGCTTGGGTTGACGGTCGTACAAATGAAGATCTCAGAATCGTGGGCAGATGCCTGTGCTGTTGTCGTGGGTTTCGATTAGTACTTTCTCCTTCAAGATTAGAAACCTGAGAACGGAGAAGAGCCACTGCATAGCTGCCACTCACCTGCACTGAGGCGGTCTGCTGAGAGGCTCGTGCTCTTTTGGCAGTTGAAGTACTGGCCTGGCTGCCAGTTGCTCGCAGCCGCAGCAGCACCAAGCAGCGCACTGATGATAAGGATAGCCATGTTGTCTTGTGCCGACCTTGCTTTGAAGTGGATCTGGCTGTTGAGGTAGTTTTTATTCGCGAGATTTTTCTGTTTTCTTTATTGATGGTGCTCATTGTTCTTCCCAGAGCCGTTCTGAGTTTCGTGGAGGAGGGTGTGGTATTTATAGTCCGGGAGAGGCACCTCTGTAAATGCGCCCAGTGTTACACGAACATGTGGGGTATGGTATACCATTCTTGTCATATGTGAAGAGTGCAATGCTATAGCAACTCATTCGTATGGATGCGCAATATTTTTTACTTTCGTGTCACGTAAACCGGGTGTATTCGGGTTGACCGCTACCCCATCCGGCGGAACCACAAAGAGTTCACAAGACCAGCACAACAATTTAACCGCAATACTTACCAAAGTACATTGTGTATAGTTCTACTTTAAAAGGCTGAAGCAGTTGATTCGAACATAATAGTTTTCTTTTCGTCGACATGCGTAAAAGTGACTCGGTGCCGGACTGCGACTTAACACCATCGATTCTGAACTCTATACCATTCCCTTACCGCATTTTCAAGGGATACCACATACCAAGATCATATCTGTGTTTGAAAAAAAGCCATCAAGTCAGGACTTATCGGCCTTGAGTCACCACATGCAATCCAGTAGGCAAATCTCCACTTGAAGTTCCCCTCCCGCAAGGGGGAATTTCCAGTTCCAGGAGCACCACCACCGCATGACCTTGAATGAACAACTCGATGTTGCCCGCCGCGAATCTGGAGTTGCCATCAACCTGGATCCGACGCTCTTTTCTGCTGACTAGGTTCTGCTCTCTTAGACACCAGCGTCATATAAAACTCGGGTGCTGCAGCAGGGCCCAGGGGTCTCTTAGTTGGTGCTTCGGTATCGGCGGGCGTGGATGTGAGCGGGAATGGGAAGTATGCCCCTCAACTGGCGGACAAGAGAAGATATCTCCCACCTTGTTTTCGCATGGTGTCCGCTCCATTCATCGGGTTTCGTACCGGGAGTAAATGTGTCTGTCCGTTGTTGTTCCATGGCGGAGTGAAGTCTCGGTTCCGTATTTCTTGGAGGTTCTCAGGTAAACTGCCGGGTCGTGATGACTGGACGAGTATCGACTTGCCGTATTTGAGCTGGAATGCCATCAGCTCGGAGTCCAAGTTTTATTTTTCACTCTGCCGAAAAGACTTAAATTGCTCTTTTCATGGTATCTCTTCGTGAGCCTGTGCCACATTGTATGACTACTGGAACTGGTCGCCAATTATGGGAGCAGCGACAGCATCACCAGGAAAGACCGCGCTGCACCATCAGAGTCAAACAAGGTTGTAAAATTGAGTCTTGCACTTTGTCTTTTCGGACCAGCTGGTATATCACTTGTTCTACTGACCGGGCAAGTTCAACATCAACCTCTACTATATACCAGTAGAGCCAGCCACCTTCATCGTCCTCAACTCCTGCAACGGCGGAATATCCTCCAGCATGCCAACCTCCAAGCGATCCCAGAGTATCCCACAAGTAGGCTTCTCCACCGCCCCAGCCTCAAGCACCCTCGTGGGCGTGATCACCAGGTCGCATATCGTGTCGAACTCCTCGGGTCGCAGCTCCTCGTCCAGGACCTGGCATTCGTGGACCAGCGCCGCCGTCATCGTGTCCCCGCGCACCACCGCCGTCGAGAACAGCAATCCCCATTCCAGGTCGAAGAAGCCATGACCCTTACCGAAGCGGATGCCACGGTGGTTGATGGCGCCGGTGCCCGTGACCATGAAGCCGACGTCGAGCTTCAGCTGGACGATGTCGGCGAGCGAGACGTGGCGGCCGATCTTCTCCATGCCGTCGAGGGTCGAGGCGTACTTGTACAGCGTCTCGTCGATGGTCGCCGGGTCCAGCAGCCAGAAGCCCCTTCGTATGCCGTACGTCGTCATCAGCACCTTGGTGCCGGCCTGCAACGTCTGCTCCCGCAGGTATTCGAGGCAGTTGTCCGGGGTGATGAAGACGGTGCTGCATTCGCGGTAGCTGGCCAGCGACAGCAGCCGGTTGGCCGCCTTCTGCGAGTCCTCGAAGTCGGCGATGAAACTCGAGAAGTCGAAATGGAATCTTGAGTCGGGGTACGCCACCTTCCGCAGCTCCTTCCACACCTTGTCGCGGACTTCGCCCTTGTGCGAGGCATTTCCTCCGGTGAGCGCCATGCTGGTACTCTGCTGTTCCTTTCCTAAATCGTCTTGCGTGCGGCGTCGTCACTGACTATAGAAGTTCGTGCGCTCGCTCATACCGGCTGACCGGTACGACTCCTGACTGGTCATGTTACTGTATCTAAAGATAACCGCGCGTTCGCGTCGGCGTCGGCCTAGTCAGAGACTACCGGATATTTCCTGATAGCAAGCATGAACATGACTAGTTACGGCCTGTCAGTGGTCACGCCCGTCACGTCGAATCCTACCGCTTCGCGACGAAAATGTTCCTGGTCGGGCAGGCCTGCCCCTGTCTAGCACCCGATCGAAGCTGACGAACTGGGAATACCCGGTGCTAAGCAACGCCGGGGTGGCTTATCTGACCTCGGTTTCTCACCAGTGAACGGGGGCGAATAAGAGGGCCGTCGACCCACGGAAATGTCCCTTATCTCTGATGGCGCTCGCGGCCGGCGACTTAGATCGACGTAACGGTGGCTAACAGATTTTTGTCAGGGCGTTGGTTCCCCCCGTGCTTCCGGCCCTTTTCCCACACAGCTGAGCAGCCAAGGCGAATATATAGATAGCCGCATGCGCCAACTGTCGCGTGATTGCTCGTAGAAAGCTTGACTCTGCAGCCAAGCTCTGCCGTGCCGTTGAGGCTTGCCCGTTTGCCGCTCGAATAAGCCTCTTGTTTCCCGATCGATCGTCCCGATTACACGATACGTCCGAAACGAGTGACAAATATGGAAGACTCAGAGAAGGCCAAGATGCCCGTCAGCGCTTCCGCTCCCTCTTCCGATCACACTCACGCGGTTGGCGCCGACGCTGCCCTCTCGGCGCTCCAGAAGGTCGAGCTTCGCGATGCCTCCCACCCGATCCACTGGAGCTGGGTGAAGAAGTGGCCGATCGTAATCGTCTACTGTCTCCTGCAGACCTTCATCACGCTGTCCACCACCACGTTCGTTAGCGCCGAGTTTCTGGTCCAGGAGCAGTATGGGGGCTCGACGCAGGTTGTGGCGCTTGGCCAGAGCATGTTCATTGTCGGGACGGCCATTGGGCCCGCGTTTCTCGGACCTTTGTCGTATGTTTCCCCAGTGCCTCTTCCGAATGCGGAAGAATGAGTTCGTCGCAGTGGCAGCCTTAGAAGTGAAGCTAAGATTTTGACTGCGCAGTGACATCGGCGGTCGCAAATGGGTATACGTCGGATCGATCGCGCTATATGCCATCCTCAACATCGGCACGGCGCTGGCGCTGAACCTGCCGATGTTGATCATCTTCCAGTTCCTCTGCGGCGCCGCCGGCAGCACGGCGCTTTCCAACGTCGCCGGCACCGTCGCCGATCTCTTCGGCGATATGGACGGGGCGGGCCAGCCGATGGCATTGTTTGTCGCGTCGGCCAATATCGGCCCCAGCATCGGCTCGCCTGTGGGAGAGTGGATTGCTGACAACAGCAAGTTGGGCCTGCCGTGGATCTTCTGGATCAAGTGAGTCTCGTACCTGTGTTGTGGGAGATGAGTGGTTCTGACTCCAAACAGCGTCATCATTGGCGGCGCCTTCGCTATTGTCATGTGCTTCGTTCCCGAGACGCTACCTCGGCTGGTCATAAAAGAGGCGGTCGAGAAACACCAGTCCTCTGATCCAGCCGAGGTGGCCATCATGGAGGAGCGGATCGACGTCATCAAGGAGATGCGGTTCATCACATCCATGGCCCTCCGCATTATGGTTACCGAGCCTATTATCATATTTTTGGGTATCTACAACGGATTTGCCTATGGTTTGCTGTTCCTGTACTTGGACGGAGTCTTCGACGTGTTCGTCGACAACAACGGCCTATCGTGAGTCTCACAACACGTCTCGCAACGCCAAATACACGGTGACTGACTAGACATCCAGATATATCGATGCCGATCTGACCTACCTCAACTTCGTCGTCGGCGTGAGCGTCATGTTCGCCTTCATCCCCGTGCAGACGTGGCTCTTCAAGCGCGACCGCAAGAAGCACGGGCACGGCCGTCCCGAGGCCCGGTTCCTGACCTCGCTAGTGACGGTCTGGGGATTCCCCATCTCGCTGCTTTGGTTCGCCTTCACCTGCGACGGCAACACCTCGTTCTGGTCCCCGGTCGTCGCCGGTGCCGTGCTGGGTTTCTGCGACCCGCTGCTGTACCTCGGCATGTTGAACTATATTGCTGATACGTATACCAACGTCGCGGCGTCGGCCATTGCCGCGTTCTTGATTCCGTCCTTCCTTATGGCCGCTGGATGCTGCCATATCGGTGAGTCTTCTTTCTGTATCCGTTGCCGGCTGGTCGTGGCTAACATTGGTGTCAGGTATTGTGATGTTCAACAACCTGGGAGCAAAATGGGCCATGGCGGTATTGGGCTTCATTTCGTTTGGCCTGGTAGCATTGGTGTATGTGATTTACTTCTTTGGTCCCAGAATTCGTTCTTGGTCCAAGTTAGCCAAGAGCAATTAGATAGTCCGAAGACTTGTATATGTAGTAACTTCTTGAATATATATGGTTCATGCTGTGCGGCATCTGTATATTCCATAAGCTAGCTAAATATCTAATGGCATTTTCATCTCGTCTCTGGTCAACCCGATGTCTCATGCGATGACTTCCCCTTCTGAGAATTAGCCGCAAAGACCCTCAAAGACCATCTAGGAGCATTACCTCTTGCCATTAAGACTTGGATATGACAACCAGCCAAGCGGCTGGATCGGTTATCTGCAGTGGAATGCGCCGAGCTTGCTTTGGTGCTTATTCCAATCAATTGCTCCTGGAATGACTGCTCATGCGAGATGTTTATGCAACTCATTATCCCAACCGCCTTATGCACGAGGACATGCAGCCCTTCAATTGGGAGCATTGACTGAAATAGGTAGGTAGATACTGAATGACAGCTTGATGTAACCCAATGCGTATCACCTAGGTGCAAACCGCCTGACTTCTCACAGGGATACAAAGTCACAGTGATATGGAGCCCTCTAGCTAGATCATTCTACGGTTCCTTATTACAAGGGTATTTAAGAAAGAAAACCATGGCTTTATGTAGGGCTCAAAAAAAAAAAAAAGGGAAAGACAGATAACGATAAGATGTACGCGCACAAGAAAAGCAAAAGGTTAAATGACCACCCTGGGGCTCGAACCCAGAATCTCCTGATTACCTGATGTTACAAATCGTAGTCAGACGCCTTACCATTGGGCCAAGCGGCCAAATGAAACACCGTGTTGTACGGCGAAAATTTTGTGAATTAAGTTATCCTAAACGACGGTCACACCTTCCCTTGGATGGCGGCTCCTTCCCCACATTCGTAAGGCTGACGATGCTCGCTGTTTCCTAGGTAGAAAACCTAGTAGGTTATGCGTCAGTCCATTAGCCAGCTAGAACCAGGTTAATCACGGCCTTGGACTCTTCAATGCTTCATGTTTTCCTGTGCACCCGAGCAGCAGAAGGTGGAATGTCAACGAGCTGAAAGCGGGTCACATGACCTACAGCTGCGCCCCCGAGAAAGATGCAGGTGTGCTTCGCCTCATAAAGCCAAGCAGGCGAGAGGGATGGCAGGATGGATGGATCTCATATGTACCAAAAACAGCGCTTCCCAGACCTATTTCTCCGGTCTTCATGCCTCCAGGTACCTTTAGGAAGGCGAATGCCATAGCGTGCGCAATGAGCTCCACGGATTCCAAGGGAAATGCGACGCTCTCGAGAACATGTCAGAACTGCTACCACCTGAAGATCCGGTGTGAGCGGACGCATTTGGAGGGGTCGTGTGATAGGTAAGGCGACAAACCCCCACCACAACTTGCCCTCCATCCCTTGACGGACACCTAAGCTGACCGGCGTTGAAAGATGCCGACGCTTGGGTAAGGAGTGCGTATTCCGCCCAAGTCGAAGACAGTATAACTCACCGAGACGTCCGGGGTAAACAAGCAGTCCCTTTAAGATGTGCCTTTGAACATGAGCTGATTGGAGCGCTGCAGTCGCATAGAGACGTTGGAGAAGAAGATTGAGGAGTTGATGCGAGAGCGCGATTCAACCTCTCCAAACAACAGATCAACCGATTCTGAGCCCGCATCAACAGCAGCATCGGCATCCAAGCAGAAATCCAATGACTTACTGGATGTCAGCATAGGCACTCCGGTGCCAGGACAAGATGGCGATGTCATTGACAGGGGGATCCTCACGCTCGAGCATGCAGGAAGTCTGTTGGGCATATTCAAGACATCCATGACCCATCACTTCCCCTTCGTGATCCTGGCTCCTGAAGTCACAGCCGCTGAACTGAGACATGAGAAGCCCGTTCTCTTTCTCAGCATCCTCTCGGTTGCCGCTTTCCACGATGTCCATCTGCAGAGGAAGCTCGGTACCGTCGTGAAGCAAGGCATCAGCCATAGCATGACAACAGGTAAAATGGTCTCATTCGAGATGCTCCAAGCAGTCCTGGTATTCGTGGCTTGGTAAGTACTGTCATAGGCTTGTCATTGCGAGCGAGCATTGACGTGTTACCTAGGTGCCAGTTTCATCCAAAGCCGCGCCAATACACACAATATCTGCAATTGGCCATCAGCATCGTCGTGGACCTTAGGCTCGATCGGGCACCGATGGTGACCCGGAAGGCGAACGTGGGGTCGTCTCAGCTGGAACCCGATGAGGTGCCAAAGGTACCACGAGAACGGAGCTGTGACGAACAGAGGGCACTTGCCGGGTGCTTCTATCTCTCCTCCACGCAAGTCAAGCCGTTCCCGTGCCATACTGCGAGGACTAACAGTGGGTGGGCAGGGTCTCGAAGTTGCTGCAGAAGCTCAACACGTTCCCCTACACTGACTATCTTGACCAATGCTGCCTCGCACTTTTACACCAGCGGGAGACTCCCACAGACGAGAATCTATATTACATTATCCAGCTACAGCGGATCATAGAGGGCATTGAATATGGCTCACTGCAGCAGAGTCCTCCAGAGACGGCAGCAGCTTTTGTCCATGATGCGCAACTGCAATTGAAATCCTTCCAAGCCAGTCTACCTCGAAATAGTAGCTGTAAGTTACAGAAATTGGACGCAGAAAAACTCTCAGGCCTTTTCGATTGACCTTGACCATAGGCTTGCTTCTGATGCAATACCACACCGCAGAACTCTTCCTCTGCCAAGCAGCCTTCTTCGAGAAGACCATGCCACTCGACGCGACGCTACACTCTGAGCTCCTGGTCACCGGCTTCTCTGCCGCGAAGTCGATGGTTGAATTCATCTTGTCACTGCCAGAGCGCGCCGAGACCGTCTTCAACAACTCGGAGTGGATCCAGATGAGCCTCGCCCTGACGGTGGGAGCCAGGCTCTCAATGGCCTCCAACTACAACCTCCAGCAGTCCCTAGACCTGCCCGACATGATCCGTCGCATGTACCTGCGCTTCGGGACGCTCGTCACGGAACAGCGCGATGCCGAAGGGAACCGCGACATCTTCTACTCGTATGAGCAGCGCTTGCGACGGATACACCAGTGGTTTGAGTGTGCAAGCGCCGGGACGCAGGATGGGACCCTCGAGCCGCAGGCTGTGATATCCCCGCCCATCTCGACCCCCTATCCGCAAGACGCATCTGGCTTACTCACACCCTCCCCACGGTCAATGGCGCCCGTACCGGAAATCAACATCATCCACAGTGCTGGACCAGCACAGGACCTCCCAGGCGGCCCTTCAATGTGGACCAACATGCCCGTGTTGCAGCCCAGCTCGGCCGAAGAGCAGATGGCGGACATGTTTCCGGAACTCGACCACTTCTTCCAGGGCTGGGACTGGTCGCTCCCGATGAATCCGTGAGCTGCAATTCAAGACTCCAAGGCTAAACCCCAATGCGACGTCTGCCATTTGTGCCACCCCTCAAGGGAACCGCCACAGCTTCAGCCGCTCAACCACGCTGTATCCCAAGCCCAGGAAATCGCACAGCGCGACCCAGGTCTGGGCCTGCGCGTCCGACCTCGGCGCATCCACATCCAACTCCAGCAGCTGCCGCGACGCTTCCTCTCGCGCGAAGAAGTCACGCACCGTCTCCGCGTACTCGTTCGCCACCTCTTTCCGCCGCCACGCAGACCGCGTCTGCAGCAGAGCGCCCAGCCAGGGTCCCGGCCGCGAAGATCGGGTTTTGGGCTCGATGGGCAGGATGAATCTGGCGTCGGGATTGCTGCGCGAGATGTTGACGTACTCGGTGCTGAACGCGAGGACAGCGTAGGTGTCGGGGCTCAGGCTGCGGCTGGTCTGGTGGTCGGCGTGCGGCGGGTGCCATTGACTGTAGCCGAGGATGTTGAGGGCCTCGGCTACGGCGCTTCCGCTTCCGCTTCCGGTTGTTGCGGGCGCGCTGGGCATCAAGACGTAGATGGAGGGCGGAGTCGAGACGGAGAGGGAGGCAGAGGCAGAGACGGCGAGGACGAGGCTGGCCATGGAGGCCGGGAGGAGCGTGAACGACTTCATCTTGGCTTGTGTACTGATGATTGCGAAGAAAACTCTAGAGATATAACAATAATGTGTGATCTAAGTGGCTAGGTAGAGATCGAAAGAAGCGAACAAAGAAATCTGCAAAATAAAGAATTAACCAACAGTTTTGAGGAACGAGAGGAGCAGGACCCCTGGCTGGGCATACGTCAAGCTTTATAACCGCCGTGGATGGATGGATGGATGGATTCGTACCAAGGAGCAGAGGAGCTGAAAATCAGGGGTAGCAGCCCAGCCCAGGTCAGCCTGCCTGCCTGTCAGGTAGCGCACACTTGGCGATCGATTTCCCTACAGTAGCGTTTTGACCCTTCTTTTCGTTTACATATTCCGCTTTACAGTGACACATAGCATGAGACATGTGGACCCTTTTATCGATCGCGTTTCTGCAGCGCTGCAGATCGAACACTGCCGGGCACGAAAAGTTGGAAGTTGTTGGCGATCGAATCTTGCGGCAGCCCCGCGTGGGCTAAAACAGCCGCCGTTCGGGACGGTGCCAAGAAAGGGGTCCTGGGCCGCGTTCCTGACTCCTTATCCGTATCCGGATTCCCTCCCTTTGGCGCATTGGCCAATCATTCTCATGAGTCTCTGGACAGCTGGCCGCAATTTGTGGCTTGCTTGGCTGATTCTATTTTTTGCTGCTTACGGCGTAAGGAAGGAACCAAGGTGCGAAGTACGGGGATAGGACTTCGGCATGGGGAATGAGGAATGTAGATTGAGCAGTCTGGCATGCTGGCTCGCTGGCACGATGCGCTCTGCGGACTTTGCGATACGAGGACCCTTCGTACGGACGACTCGACGCGAAGATAGGCATCTAGAGCGATCTTAGCTTTAAGATCTTGAATTGCCGCGAGTTGCCCGTGAGCCTAGACGTCCCGTTTGTCAACTTCTGGCTGACATGACGTTACTAGCGTTCTCGCACAGCCCCAGACGGAACCATGCTGCCGGTCACAATCATTAGCAACATCGCATCTGATTTAGCGCCTTGACAATGGGCGGGGTGTTTTGTTGCATGGCGTCGTATTGCTCAGACGTGTCAAACAGTCAGCCTCCTCGGTCAGAGTACTGTTGATGTTGGATGCGTATGCGAGTCTTTGTTTGACCTTCAGAAATGTTGAAGATGTGGCTTGCTGCCAACTGATACCAGTGACGGGCGCAATCGGCAAAATTCAGCCACCACGTGAACGCTAGCGCCGTTTCTAAAACCCCCATCGGCCCAAATACCGACCCGCACTCTTTCTTCCCTTTCCACACCCCTTTGTCAGCGTCAGCGAAACGGTACTACCAAGCAGCACAGCAAACTCAACCGACTACGAAGCTCTCGCGCCAGTACTATCTGGCCGCCGAAGCACATTTTGCATTTCTCCAGCAAACCCAGGCGCAGAAGCGTTTATCTCCAGCAGAAATGGCCCGTGGCAACCAGCGCGACAAGGCTCGCGAGAAGAACCAAAAGGCCGAAGCCGCGAAGGTGTGTTCAGTTCGATTCAGTGGGAGTAGTGCTGCATTTTGCGAAGTTACCTGCCCTCTGACCCTCTGACCCAAATTTATAGAAGTCGGGAAACCAGATGTCGGGTACCGCGATGCAGAAGAACAAGGAGGATGTGGCCGCCATCATGCGCCAAAAGCAGGCAGCCGGTATGTATCCTCTTTTGTATACAAGGATTGCGCAGTACTGACATCCTCTCAGCGGAGGCGAAGAAGGCGGCTGAGCTGAAGAAGTAGATGCGTGATTCCCACGTCCTGGGGGTTAGCAGGCTGAGTTTGCGGAGTTGTATAGATCGGATGGGTATGGTTTGCAGGCACCTTTACGAATCACGACCATAGGCAAGTAACGACAGTATACGGCCGGCCACTTCTTGCTCTTTTTCTTGGTTGACTGTACTCGAGTCCGCCAACATTGCCGTGGGCTCATTTCCACCAGACCCGTGGTCCAGAATATCACGAACCGCGAGCCCTCCACTTTGGCCGCACATCCTGCGCCTGTCCGATGTTCTTAAGCGGGAAGGCGCTCTATCATACCTGCGACGACAGCACAGCTACCGCCGTAACTAAATCAAGATTGCCGCTAACAGTACAAATGAGGGATCAGTACCCCCTTATCCGCGCTCACGTGGTCTCCGTCAAATGCTCGCTGCATCATCATCGCTTTAAGAGAGACTTCATGGCCACGGTACCTACCTGAGTATCTCGCAGTCACGAAGTCGTGCTCCAGGCTGTCCTATCGGGCCAACAGCTCATGCCCGCGACGCACATCTTCATTGCGGAACTCGATGAGGACGACAATACGGATAAGGCTCTAACCTCTTTAGATCTCCAGAGCCACGTTAAGTTCGAACTCTCAGGAGCCTGCTTTAGTATTGCGCGCTGCGACTTGTAAAGACCAAGTCTGTTTCTTAGGTGCCTTTCCGGAATTATATTCCGTATCTATTCTGCAGTCTGAATTTGCTATGCAAAGGAGTCCAGAACAGTCCTCCTGTATACCATGAAAAAATTTAGAGAACTGAGCTAAATCCCATCATCTCACACTCCCATCATCAATGTGAAAACGGCCGCATAGCAAACTCCGAATCCTCCTCAGGCCGGCCCTCAACAGGCACGCTCTGGAACCGCGGCTCGATATACCACGCCGGGTCGCCTCCAAACTCCTCGTCGCCCTCGCCCGCGCCCTCGATCTTCGAGTGCGTGACGCTGTAGCCGTTGCCGAGCCAGCGCAGCAGGTTTCCACTCCCACCCCTACTCCCACCACCGCCGTTCTCTTCGTGTCTGCTCTCCCACTCAAAGTCCTCCCACCGCGTCGCCCGCAATGCCTCGACGGCATGCAGCGTGCTGCCCGGCCAGAGCCCCGTCACTACACCCCCCTCGGCGTTCTTGTACCAGCTGTTACAAGTGTCCGTATAAACGGTCTTCTTGAAGTACTCCGCGCAATACTCACGCCAATCGCGCACGCGCTCTTCTTTAACAGCCATGGTCGCGTAGTCCTCTTTCTGTAGCTTGCGGATGCACTTGACGATGTAGTCGCCCTCGGCCTCGAGGATGATGGTCAGCGACCCGGAGCCGATGGCCGAGTTGGGCCCCAGCATCATGAAGAGGTTGGGGAAGCCGTCGACGGCGACCGAGAGGTAGGCTTCCGGGTGCGGCGTGAAGCGGGCAGCGAGGGAGAGATTGTTCATGCCGTGGATGGGGAAGGGGGGCGCTTTGTTGGTGTTGAAACCCGTCGCGCAGACGAGGGCGTCGAGGGGGACGTCGCGGCCGGATTGCAGACGCACGCCCGTGGACGTCACGCGCGCGATCGGGTCCGTGACGAAGTCCACGTTGCTCTCCACGAGCGCCTCGAGGTAGCCCGGCCCTGGTGTGGCGCGCCGGCAGCCGACGCCGAAGGTCGGTACCAGGAACTCGGCGATCTCGGGTTTGGGCGCCAGCCGCTCCTGCATCGCTGCTCGGAAGGCGTCGATGGCACCGCGCTGGGCGGCTGAGTCCCGGAATGAGACGGTGTGGATCGTGTTGCCGTCCAGCTCGATGGCCTTGCGGAAGTTATGGAGCTTCTCTGGGTTATTGGCGAACTCTTGGCGTTGCTCGGGCGAGACTGCGTAAGATATGGTCAGGGGCTGAGTGGGTTTGAGTATAGGGAACGGCTAACTTACATTCGAGTTTCTTGGAATCGAGCCCGAGCTTGTGCATCACAACTGTGGCTTAAATCAGTATATGTGAGACCTTCAGAAGTGAGTGATTGGACACTCACTGTCTCCGAACGGATTAGTTATCCAGGTTTTACTCCTGACGAAGCAAGACACTTGTGTGCCTTCAATCTTCTGCAAGTGCGGAACAATCTGTATGGAGCTTGAACCATTTCCAACCACGCCCACCGTCTTGTTCCTGAAGTCGAATCTGTACACCAGTCAGATAAACTCATGGCCAGCAGTACGTGAAGCACGGACTTGTCATTCCACAATGCTGAGTGCATGAGTTCCCCTTGATAGTCCTCCAGACCCGGGATATCTGGCCAAGCCGGATCACTGAGATTGCCTCGAGCGGCGATCAAGACATCCACATCGTCTTCGAAGACTTCACCGGTGTCTATCCGCCGGACTGTCAGGATCCTGCGTATTATCTTAGCCGCATCCTCAGAGGTGACCAGGCGATCCAAGAACGCACCATTTCTTGTTGTCGTCATCCCATCTGCATGCATCGACACTGTGTGAGAGCATGACGAATCTCATCACCCCGTACTTCTCGGCTGTGCCCTGAAGATACGCACATATCTCCTTTTGGGGCGCATAGAAGGCAGACCAGTCAGGGTTGGGGTTGAACGAGTCTCCTCGCAAATTTGAGTTAGTAATTGCTTCATTTAGGTATTTTGCCGAGAAAATGGAGTCGTAATGCGTGTCTCGGGAACAAAGGCGCTTGACACAGGCTAGAAGAGGAAATTCGCGCTCAGGGCATGGCCATATGGGGAAATAGAAGACTCGAAAATGTACATACATTGATACGAATGCGCTGGTATGTCACATGCGCAGCCTGAGTCGATTAGCATGGCGAAAAATAGAACAGAGTGCATGAAGGGGTAGCGTATACCTGGATATCTATTCACCCACCATGTTCCTCCTACGGCCTCATTCTTGTCGTAGATCTTGAAGTCGATGTTCCGCAGCCGTTGCGGTATACGGATTCCCAGGTAGATCCCCGAGTAGCCTGCACCGATCACGCGGACCTTTATGCGGCGATGCCCGTCGAGCGGCGCGTCTTTGAGTGCGAATGGCCTTGGCCCCTTAACCGAGCTCATCGTGACTATATACTCCAACAGAAGGTAATACACGAGTGTTACAACGATATAGAAAAGATGAAGAGAAGTAGCTGCGTCGCACAAGTCTCACCTTGCTCATTGACGACTGCGGCTGTCTGATGTGCGCCTCCTTGCACCCGAACACGCTTCCCCGCATCACCCCAACTGACCACACAAGAAGACGCGGCACTTGATCTCACACCAGACGACTTCGTCTATGATGGCATCTCACTGCGGGGTGTCTGCTGGGGCATCGATGCGGTCGTTCCATTGGACAAAGAAGAACAGCTGGTTTGCTCATCTGGGTATTGACAGAGAAGGCGTAGCTTGCAGTCTCCTCATTGCGGCTCGGATGTAGGCCGCATTGAAGACATATTCAGAAAGCTCATGCCGTAAACCGAGATAGTCGGACGAGGCTTTCACGACTCCATGGGAAACACCTTTTCACCATGCACCCCATTCTCGAGTGTTCAGGGTCGGCCGTAACTTCCAGGGGTTTTCGCAAGGACTCAGGGGTCGACTTGAAGCTCGCTGAAACAGTTTTGAGTTGACACGATATGCGGCAGAGTGGCACTCAGACAATTATCATAAGAGTCGCACCCTCGATACATGTACGAAAATGAATCATCTAGGTGAATATAGCAGCGCTAGGTAGTAGCCTGGCCGTCCCAAAATAGAGACGGCCTGTAGATGGAGAGATATCGACCTCTTGGTCTCTTCGGCAGTCGGTCTCGAGTCAGGCTATCGGCAGGGCGGGCAGTCATGTAAAAGGGCACGGGTTCTTGGCAGATCCTGAGACCTGCCGTTCAAGCCGTGGGCCAATCGACTTTGAGCATCGCGGACCGTGTTCCGTTCAATCGATGTCCTCTGCAAAGGGCGTTGCGGCAGGCGAAGTCTGTGTATCCTTGCTCATATCACCTCCTCAGACATATCCTGAAATGACGATGAGATCAATGACGGTGTGGGCAATTGAGTTTGACTGGCTCCTTATTCAAGGGCGCGTACCGATCTATGAGAATATTTTGAAGTTAAGCTTGTTGATATGTAGCAAAACTTTGAAAGGATCATTGATGCGCGGACTCCAAGATAAGGTTATCGAGTACCTACCTGTCCACGGATCTGGTAGTCGGCGTACCAGCCGCTCGTATCCAGAAGACTGGACGATATCAGGATGACATTTGCGATGCCAAGAGGTTGTGATAAGAACTTCTAATGATACCTAAAATTCTGAAATGAAGCTGCTTTCATGTTTCATTAACATTAACAGAACTGTAGGCGAGATTGATAAGGCGGACTGTGGCGGGCGGCTTGAGTGGCGGGGCTACCTTAAACCCCCACTCGTACTGGCTGAGGTTCTCCACCTGGCTGCGCCTGGGCAGGTACCATCCGCCTGCATGTCGTTGTACTTGTCGCATCCCGCCTGTCCATCCAGCTGCCATCCCACCTCACTCGTCCAATTTCATATCGTCAACTGCAATCTCGGTGCGCTTCTTGTGCCACACAACCACATTCTCCGCGAATGCGCTGTGTCCTACTCTGCTATCTATCTATCTATAATGCTCACTGCTATTCCTAGGGCTTCAACATCCACCTCGTGTCTCCTCCCCGTCCACCAATTGCACCGGCCCGCGCTATCACGAACACCAGCTAGCACTACCACCGGCTCTGGGCCCGAACCTCAAGCACCATCACCAACAACCTTAATTGGCTGTCTTGGCCACGAGGCGACTCGCATAATACCCTTGTCGTTGATTTCACTCCAGCCCCGCGCCCTCCTTCGCCCCATGTCCACAGTCCGCCAGTCCCACGTCCCACGTCCTACCACCATTTTCTAGAGTCCAACGTTACGTTCAGTTTTGCAGGCTGTCAGTGGCTCTCGCCACCTCCCATCGCTGGTGCACCTCTGCCATCTGGACCTCTGGATCTCTGCCTCTACGTATGACTTCGTGCCAGCTAACGGCTTCCCTCGTCTCACCTCGAAGCCGTGTACAGCTCCGACTTGCCTTCCTCTGACGAGCTACCGATAGACGGCATACGACAATCCGTACTCTGACTTCCGCTGTACTCCCTCGTGGTGGGGTCTTGACTGTCCGACTGCCGCCGGTGCTCTACTAGTTTTCATCTGGTCTATCATCGACAGAATCGGCATCCCGTGAAGCCCTCCCTCCCTTGCTGGAACGCGCTCGCACAGCGCCTCCCTAATCCTTGCTAGTCCCTCACACGCTTTCGCTCCCGGGCCGTCGAGTCAGAACTCAGACAAAGTCAGACGAGATAGTCAGACGGTCGGGCTCTCGCCTCTGCTTGTCATCAGCACCGCTCCTCCGGCCCTCCACCCTCTCACCAGCAAGTCAGCAAGTCAGCGAGTCCACCTGCTGCCAGCACGTCCTGTCACGGCGTGGCAGGCTGCTTGCTTCGTTGTTCCACTCACACCAACCAACCCTAGTTCCTGTCCACTTCTCGACACTCAAACATGACCGCCCGACCACCCAACATCCTACCCCAAGATGTCTTCGTAGACCACGACGTCCGACCTGCGTCCCGTACCGTCGATACATCGCATGGCCCTGGCGCACCAACACTGGCCGCCCTGGAGGAACTGAATCGCCGAAATGCACAAGCGAATCACGTAGTACAACTCCATCACGATGACCAACCCCGCCGAGTTTCAATGACCGCGAGACCGCCTCCTCCCCACGGACATATCCAGTTCAAGTCTCATACCACGTCTCCCTCTCCGCCGTCACTAGAGCGCACGTCCGAAGACCTCCCCGCTTTGGTTGACGACGACTCGGCTCACTTCTCGTCGCCATTGCTCGGCAAAGGTCACAACCCCCTTCATGTGACCACCGATATCCCTCGTGCTCCTCGCAAACGAACGGACAGCCTCAACAGCAACCAAGTCGGCCGATCCTCCTCTCGATCAGGTGTGAACTTGCAGCACAAGGCATCATCTTCGAGTCTGAAGCCCGTATCGAGGACTCCGAGCGTAAAGCAGTCCTTCTCTACGAGCTTCGGTTCTGGCACAAGCTCTGCGTACCCAAGTCCGGTCATTTCTGCTATGGGCGGTGTCACACCTCTGCCCTCGCCATTATTGACCAGCGACTCGCCTGGCCCTTGGAAGCGAGTCGGCGCCCGGCGGCCGTCGCATGAGGTAGTTTTGCCCACAGCCATGGCAAATTCGGTCTTTATAACCGCAAGCGGCGAGTCTGTAGCCTCGGCGCTGGCGCATCAGTCCAAGAGAAAGGCATACGTTGGTCTGAACCTAGGGCATGTGTCAGATCAATCTACCGGAAAGAACGAGCACAGCCGCAATAGGAGCATCAGTGAATATATCCCGGACCCCAAGGGCATTCCCAAGCGACAACTTACCGTTTCCTCTGGAAAGGTCGATGGGAGGAACGTGGATGGTTCTGCCGAACAGCGCTTGCGCCGGGAACCTCACCTCTCAGAGGCGCGAGGTATTACTCCGGTAACGAAACCACCTACTCCTCCGCCGAGTGAGTCTTCACATAGCAACGACGGCTCTAGTTTGAAGGAACCTCGCCACGAGTGCTTTCAGGCACATGGGCGAGATGACCAGAAATTAAGGAGATGGCGTGCAATCAAGAAACTCGGGGAAGGTACCTTCAGCAGGGTAATGTTGGCGACTAGCCAGGTCAATACCGACGAAGACGACCCCAAAAACTCAACAGAGTCTGGACCAGATAGTCTACCAACCCCAGTGTCAGCATGCCAACCCGATCGGAAGACTTTGGTTGCGATAAAGGTCTGTGAACATGGTCCGAAAGGAGGAGCGTCCGAAGATAGAATTGAAATGAGCTTGAAGCGCGAACTCGACATCATGCAATCGATAAATCATCCATCCTTGGTTCATCTGAAGGCCTGGAACATTGAACCGACAAGGGCGCTGTTGGTACTCAGCTATTGTCCCGGAGGCGACCTCTTCGACGTTGCGACGGCCTATCGAGACTCTCTGACCGCGCCTTTGCTTCGAAGGATATTCGCTGAGCTGGTGGCGGCTGTGGGCTATCTGCATGAACGTAGGATCGTTCACCGGGACATCAAGCTTGAAAGTATGTTGTCATTTGATTCTCTCAACTCAATTTGTGGTTGGAATGTCATTTGGGGATGACCTTCTGCCTTCCTCTTCCTTCATCGCTAATAGTGCGCAGATGTCATTGTGAATATTCCGCCTTCGGAAATTGCAAACCCCAACCAGGACTGGCTCACTTACCCGTACTCGATCATAACGCTTACAGACTTGGGTCTCTCACGACGTGTAGCCGATGATGAAAAATTGGAAACTCGTTGTGGCTCCGACGACTACGCTGCTCCGGAAGTCATATTAGGACAGCCGTACGATGGTCGTGCCATAGATGCCTGGTCATTGGGCGTGCTACTTTACGCTCTGATCGAATCACGATTGCCATTTGACGCCCCACCCGGCGCCAGCGACGCCCAAAGAATGCGAAGCAGAACTAGTCATCGAATTGCCCGTGTCGAGTGGAGTTGGATCAAATACGCTGGCGAAGATGGGGATCACGATGCCAATGAGGCTTTGTTCGAAGAGGATGGGTTGAAGGGCGCAATGGAAATCACCGAGGGTCTTTTGAAGCGTGCAAGGAGTCGTTGGCCGATGGAGAAGGTGGCCGGGCACGAATGGGTCAGTGGCGGTATTCGAGTGGAGGGTGGCATCAAGTTCAGGGAAGAGGAGGAAGGCGAGGAGGTCTCATGACAATGAATGGCCAGTCTATGGCTTCTCTTCGAGGCGGGAATACGCCGGATGATACTTGGACGCGTTTCGCAGTTCCGAAAGATTTCATGGGGGGCTTTTATATCCCTCTTCGGCGTTTTATACGCTGATCAACGTCGATGTATAACGGGGACGGTTTGGGCCTTTTGCTTCATCGCTGTGTCTCTTTGGACTTCAGTCAGAGCGAGAGATGAACTTTGGTGCGTGGGTTAACAGTGGGACGGAGTATCGCCCGCAAAGGCGTTTTGGGGCTGGGTCTAATGCTTGTACGGCTTAGATATACTTACTTCAGGGCTTCAATTCAGAGCTGTACCACATGTAGTCACGTGGTATTTTATCCGTTCAACTGTCCCCCTCCTTGATCATTTCATAGCGTCCCCCGGCGACCAGCTAACCGTCGGCGATTCTCAAAGACCTCGCGAACGCGTAAAAGCACCAGCAGCAGGGAACCCAAACACACAAGTCCCAGCGGCACCAGCGGCACCACCGCACCGGTCCCGTATCTCGACGCCGTCCCACAGTGTGCAAGGACGATCACTAATCAAGGGAGGCCGCTCACGACTAATGCGAGCATGCAGCCGCCCAGGTACACGACGCCCCATTCGTCGCCCGGTGTCGTCGCGGGCACGAATAACTGCGCCAGGGGGTTGGTTAGTACTTCATCCTTTATACTTGCAGATTATGGTTGGAATTTTGGGATTGGTGGATTAGGTAGTAGAAGCGAGATATCAATAGAATGGAGAGAATGGAAATAGGGGCAAGGGGGGAACGGGCGGACATCAGACAAAGGGGATAGATAGGTGGGATGTGGTGGAGACGCACGGATTGGATGTACTTCTGCACCTCCTGGTCGCCCGGACTCGGCGTGACATACGACTGGAGCTCGTCGCTGTTGTGCGGCCGGACGCGCGGCTGGCCGGGCTGGGTCTGCGCTTCTTGGTCGGTGCGGTGGAGGCGGGAGGGCGTCCGTCGTCGTGTTGGGTCTTGTGGAGGACGAGACTGGGGTTGAGATCTAGGTCTAGGGGGAGCTGGATGCTGGGTTGGGAGGTGGTCATTGTGAAGGGCCTTGGGTTTCGTTCGATGGGGTTGGGTGGATTGGGCGTAGATGGGTGAGGAGTTGGGAGGTGGGTGGTGGTATGGGGTGCTTAGGGGAAGGGGGATGGGGGTATGGGGGTATGTATGGATGTCAAGATTCGCGATGAGGGATGAGGCATACGCCGAGGCTGTATCGTGGTGTCTTAGGCCTGGGCGTTTTACTTCTGCTTTGCTCGATGATCCCTTGCTGGGCTGTGGTTTTGAGACATTCGCATTCCGTGTACCGGGAGGAATATCACGTTAGGCGTGTTCAACCAAGGACACGACAGTATCTCATTTTCAGCCGTATTTTTGGTGATCTTCTAGTATCAAGGGCTTTGGAGAGTTGGAACTTCAAGCAGAGGTATTGTTTGCCAATGTGGAGCTGTCCACCACGCGATGGCTAGGCTTTCAGGAGATCATGTCTAAACCGTCGACGGCAGCGTAACTGACTCAACGTTCTAAGCATTATTCATGAGCTTGCATGATAATAATCATTGATTCTGTATTCAGAGATGTTGCTACCCCCGAACCGTCAATCTTTCTCACTCACTACCCAAAATCGAGACCTCTAGCGCCGTTGAATAGCTCTGCTCATACCAAGCTATACGTCAATCAACACCTTACCCATGGACTAAGGAGATCCAGCACTCTGCGTCTTGAGATGCTCTCTTCGCCCCTGTTCCTTCAGCTTCTCGTCGTCCGGCCTGCTGAGTTCCACCTGAGGCATCATGAAGAAGGCGACCACGAAAGCGAAGGCCGCCAACGAGGCACCCACGAGGAAGATGACTCGGAACGCCTCTCTATATGCCGGAACGAGGACCGCCCGTATCGAGGCTGTCTCGTCCTGGGGGATAGCGGAGAGATAGGCCTGAGGGCTGCTCAGGAGATTGGTCAGTTCTCCACCGCTGAGAGGAAGGGTGGATAGCTTGTTGGCGACGATGTTGTTTCTGTAGACATGTGGGTTAGTCTTGGCTGGCTCGAAGTGGTAGGTAAGTATGCCATCAGGGTGCTCACAGTAGAGTTCCGCAGATGGCCAGGCCCAAGGTCCCTCCGAGGTTACGGACAAAGCTGGGGGCACGCGTTATTGAGAGCAACCTTGATGGACTATAATGTGGCACTTACTTCCGAAACGATGTCACAACAGCCATATCGCGCCGTGCCACGCCCGCTTGCACGGCTATCAAAGCGCTTAGGTAGCAGTCAGTCATCAAGCCCTCAAGGTGTATGATGTGATGTTATGTCACTTACGGCTGCAGGGTATTCCCCACTCCCACACCAATGATGATGCTGTATCCAACTTGTTTTCCGACGCTGGAGTTTTCATCCAGGGTGGACATGAGGCCGAGACCGATGGCCCAGCAGAGCCATCCGAGCAGCACGCATTCCCGGTACCGCCCGACCCGGTGGACTACAAGCCCGGAAAGCGTGCTGCTCAACGTCTGGAGGAGAGTGATTGGGAGGAGCATCGCGCCGGCTTTGGTGGCGGAGTAGCCATAAGCGAGCTGGTAAAATGTTGGGATGTAGTACACTTGAACGACGAAGTTCCTGTTCTGGTGTTAGCATATAGGTCTTCGGACTATGGTGTTGCGTTTTGGGATGAGCATCGAGAAGAAAGCAATGATGGAATGTGAACACTGAACAGTCCATGGTATCTGCGCAAGGGAGTCTTGCACTTACCAGCCGTTGATAGCCATGGTGATGCATGCGCCGTTCACGATCTTGGAGTTGAAGATATGGACTATTATCAGAATGGTTAGAACATTGGGACCCAAGCAGCAGAATTGTATACTTACGTGGCACAAGAGGATATTTCGGGCCTTTCCATTGCCAAAGCACGAATGCGACGGACAGGACGAACCCGATGACCAGGGTCGCGATAACATGCGCAGACTGCCATGGGTACTCCGAGCCTCCCCAATTCAGTCCGAGCAGGAGAACAGTTGTGCCGGCTAAGGCAAGGATGATGCCGATGAAGTCAACTGCTTTCAGTTTCCTGCCAACAGGTTAGACATAGGGGCTTGCTGCTCAGGTGATTGACTTACAGTTTCCAATTGCCTCCGACCTTCTTCAGCGGCATGAAGAACACCACACACAACGTGGTAAGTAGGGTCAGGGGCAAGTTGAGTCGGAATATCCACCGCCACGACTCCCTTGATTGCGATGAGAGAGCACCTCCAATGACGGGTCCAATACCATTGGCGATGGCTACGACCGCTCCCTATTAACACGATGTCAACAATTGAGCGGAGAACGTTAGGATTTTGGGGCTTGACATACCAATATGCCCTGGTACTTCCCCCTTTCGCGCAACGGCACGACATCACTGACGATCAGCTGGGCCACTGTCATCAATCCGCCGCCACCGACACCGGTGAAGGAGCGGAAGACGATGAGCTGGACGACCGACTGCGAAAGAGAAGATGCCAACGAGCCGATGAAGAAGATGGCCAAGCCTATCAGTAGGATGACCTTTCGTGACCAGATATCGGATAGTCGACCATATAGGAGCTGGCCCACTGTCGAAGTACTGAAGCAGGGTGAGCTTCCACGATGCTGTATGTGTGAAGCGGATCGTGAAACTTACATGAAGTAGCCGCTTGCTATCCAGGACACTTGGTTGCTTGCACCTAGTGAGTCACCAACGATGTTTAAGCTGGCCGCCAGTGTCGTCTGGTCTATGAGAGCTAGCAGGTCCACGCTGGCACAGGCGAGGAAGATCTGCTCGCGATTAGTTTCAACTTGCACCCAGTCTCGACGCATGTCTTTCGCCTCACCGTGATGATGGTTCTTTTGGGGACATAGTTGGTCTGCTCGTTGAACTCGTGAACTTCTGGCTTCCCAACGCCGGCGGCGCCGTCAACAGGCTCAACCCCGTTCGAATCGAGACTGATATCCGTCAAGAGTTGCCCCTGGGCAGGGCCGTCTCGTGTTTCTTTCTCCATTGCTGATGTCGTTCGGCGATGCTGTGGTAGGTCGGACTTCTGCACCTCTAGTTTGGTGATGAGAATGAGCAACGTTTGGTATCTGACTGGCCGGTGTATGGAAACGGGGACGAGGTCATGAGATAACCCCCAAGTGAGTTCACGGTCGAGCTGCAATATGCAATGGGATGGTCCAGACTAGCTGACGTATCTGGCCATTAACCTTGATGGCAGCCAAGAAAGATGGTCAGAAACTCTTCCGAGATGTCCCTAGCCCAGTGCAACGCAAACGTTCTCGCGTTTGATCGGTTTGTCAGAATGCAGCACGACAGGAAGGTGCTCATGGTCTTACTATCAGGGAGTGACGAAAACGTGCTTATAGATGATATTCTAAGTGTTGGTAAGTGGTGGTAAGTGGTGGTAAGTGGTGGTAAGTGGTGGTAAGTGGTGGTAAGTGAGGTTGGTAAGTGTTTGTAAGTTTGTTGGTAAGACGTCCACCGACCGAAGACGGTGCCGTTGGACGGAATAAGCTTTCCTGTGTACTAGTGGTAGTGCAGCGGTGTAATGAGTATAACCACGTAGTCCAATCTACGTCTTGCACTCATCGACAAGTACCATCCTCGACTGGAAGGTAGGGAGGAGATACTGCACATCAGCGCCCAGACGGTAGTAGGTGGCGAACCGGGAATGGCATGTACATGCAATGCGACAGCGGCTTACACATGCCGGTGGCACTGGTATAGTGAAGTTCTGCCTCCTTACCGTCGGGCGTTTTGGCATGGGCTTGTTCTGGCCCAGGTGAAATATTCCCGATTTGGTATGTGTAAAGGGGGACCATTGCCAAGCGTGGCCGGTGACACTCATTGGTCGAAAACCGCCTCAATTCTGCGCAGATCCCTGTACGATGTAGTGGAATTGGACCCCATTGGAGACGACGACGGGACATCGCGATTGTTCAAGGCGTTTGATCTGTCATTGATCGTACCGAGGGTACCTTGTGGTCCATATACTTACTGGTCCTTTTCGACGGCACCGCACGCGTGCCATCCGTCTAAGCACGCCGCAAGCGGGCTAACCCGCATGTGAGCCAGTTTGAGGAAACAAGTTGCTCGTCGAGAGAGTTTCGTTCTTGGTGGGGACCCTCGGTGTGGACGCACCTCCATCTATTCAATGATGAAACAAACTCCTTCCCTTGATGACTGGACCGCCCGATGCAGCGATGGGAAGGTGCATGGTGAATCACTCTGTGGTACTGGAGAGTCATCCGGTTCTTTCCTTGAGGCGATGGAGAGCGACCAAGAGATATTGCCAGGATATGTCACACCACCACCACAAGGTTACGGTGTGAGTTCAACAAGGTCCCCAAACGAAGTATGCTTCGAGATATCCCATATATAAAAGCCATACCAAGCATTTTTACCGCTACTCTTCGCAGGCGAACGTACCGAGCACGCGGAGCCGATACCACCCAAGGCGAACAAGGAACCGACAGTCGAAGCGATACACCATCTCGCATTCGACCACCATGGCGGACAACAACTTCCTCAACGTCTACACCGGACCAGACTCGGTTCGAAAATATTTCGACCCGGACTCAGCACCCCCTTTGCCCTTGGTAGAGCTGCCCGAGTGCCTCAACCCGTACCGGCAGGATGGGGTACGAATATACGCTAAGATGATGCCGATTCATCCGGCGAACAACGTCAAGGCTATGCCAGGTAAGCACCAGGACAAGACTAACCTCCGCCGACACATGAGCCTTGCTCACAAAATCTAGCCCTGAACATGCTCGAGAAGAGCGTCATACCCGGCAAGACAGACACCATCATCGAGTACAGCTCCGGCTCGACCGTCATCTCCATGTCCCTGATCTCGCGGGTCTTCTACGGGATCCCGGACGTGCGGGCGTTTCTCTCGAACAAGACCAGCGAGGCCAAGCTCAAGCTGATGCAGTTCTTCGGACTGGACATGTACGTCGTCCGTTGGTAGAGTCATGTTCGTGATGTTTGCGTGCTGAACCCGTGCCATAGCACCCTCTTCGGCGGACCTTCGCAACCGGAGCCGCTCGACCATCGCGGTGGCATACGAGTCGCGCAGAAGATGGCGGAGGAGTCGGAAAACATTGTTAACCCGAATCAGTACGACAACGACGACGTGAGTCAGGATCTGCCATCGCTGTGAACAGGAGCTAACGGGGATGATCAGAACTGGAAGTCGCATATAAGATGGACAGGCCCCCAGATCCTGAAGCAGTTACCGCAAATCAACCTTATCTGCTCCGGCATGGGCACTTCAGGTAAGGACATGAGATCAGACACATGGAGCATGCTCGCTTACACATACCAGGGACCATGACGGGACTGGGCACATACTTCAAGGACGCCAAACCATCCGTCTTCCGCCTAGGGTACGACCATCCATCCCCTTCCCCATCCCCCCTTCCGTTACGCACAAACAAGCTGACAAACCCCCAGCGTCTGCACCGCAGCCGGCGACCGCGTCCCGGGCCCACGTTCCTTCGCCCTGCTCGCGCCCGTCGAGTTCCCGTGGAAAGCGTCCATCGATCACATCGAAGAGGTCGGCTCGCACGACTCGTTCTCGCTGTCGCTCGACCTCACGCGCCAGGGCATCGTCTGCGGGCCGTCGTCGGGCTTCAACCTCAAGGGCCTGTTCCAGTTCATCGAGAAGCGCAAGACGGCGGGCACGCTGGCGGACCTGGCGACGGGCGAGGGCGGGAGTGAGAGCGCCGGCGAGATTCATTGCGTGTTCGTGTGCTGCGACCTGCCGTACCAGTACATCAGCGAGTACTTTGACAAGCTGGGCCCGGAATACTTCCCGCCTATCCATAATGAGGTTTGTACACCTACCCGCCCATCTCATCTTGGACTGCAAGAGAGCAAGAGAGCAAGACCATTCATTCTTGAGGAACGTACTAACCACATCGCAGGCCCTGACCAAAGTCGACCTCTACCGCTACGACGAAGCCTGGGAGCGCGACCCCGCCTCGGCGCTCCCGCACTTCTTCGATATCGGCGACATCCTGCGTCTCGTCTCGCGCATGGGCTTCTCCGACACCATCTCCGTGCAGGACATCCTGACCCCCAAGCCCAACACCTTCATCCTCGACCTCCGACAGCCGACCGACTACGCGCGCTTCCACCTCCCCGGCTCCGCGAACCTGGCCCTCGCCTGTCCCAGGGACCGAAGCCCGTTCTCGGACCCCGAGGTCCTGGCGGCGGTGTGGAAGAGGCTGGATGCGATGTTCGAGGCGCCCGACGCGGAACTCCTGGAGCTGGTCCGCGGACGGCGGGTTCTGGTGCTTTGCTATGATGGCGATTGCTCGCGCGTGGCTACGAGTGTGCTGAGGGCGAAGGGGTTTGAGGCGGACAGTGTGCGTAGGGGGTTCACGGCGCTGGGGCACTTGAATGCGGGCGTTGAGCAGCAGGGAGCGTGCGAAAATGGAGGTGACGTGGCGGAGGAGTTCAAGCCGAAGATGGTGTTTACGGGTGGCGTGGAGGTGATACCGTCGCCGCCGCTTTCGGAGGGCGACGGGCCGGTATAGCCTAGTCGTGCTGTGTCAAGGGGATAGGGCAGCTCGGGGGTCATTTGTGTGCGGTCATGGGCGTTTGTTTACATACCTAAATAGCAGGTTGTCTGGCATGAATTCAGAGCAAAAGTACCTACTTGAAGGAACCGAGAGAGATCCGCAGTGTGCGAAATAACTGACAGAACCCCATCTGCGTTCAAGTCCTTCCATGTTAGCAGCCACTCGACGAAAGAGTCCCCTCACGTCTTCCGGGCCAACGCAATACAGCTAAACCGTAAGTCCTCCCCACCAGCATCCTGCTCCAGCTTGATGACGCGCTTGAACCCTAGCTCCAGTGCCCGCGGGCTCAAAACATCCTCGTCATCGGCCAGCGCGCCCCGATCCATCGGCCCCTTCCTATCACCCTCCAGCTCCCACAGCCTGCCGTCGACCTTGACAAACGCGACAAAGTGCTGCCCATTGTGGCCCTCACTCGTGGGCGCCGTATCGCCAATGCGCTCACACGCCTTGTGCGCCGCCTCAAAGCCCGCGTCATCGTACAGCATCTGCGCGCGTTCCTTCTGGTGCAGCGGGATCGCGGCGCGGCGGATGCGGTCCAGGTCCGAGCCCGGCGCGATGTGCGACGCGGCCGGCCCATTGATGGCGCAGTGCAGGAGGCCGATGGAGCCGCAGGCGTTGCCGATGGTCTGCTTGAACCAGATGACGGGCTCGTCGGGGCCGGCGCCGGCATAGTCATCCATGGATGCGGCCTGGGCGCGGCGGTCGGCGTCCCAGGCTGGCGTCTTCGGCATGATGACTAGGAGGGCCAGGGCGGGGCGGGGGATGAGGGAGAGGAGGGATGGATCGTCGAGCGACCAGACGTCGTGGAAGGCTAGGTCGGGTGAGAGGCCGAGTTTGGACGCTAGCTGGTTCATCACCTCGGGGTTGTTCTCTGGGTTTTTGCGTTAGACACGCTTATTCTGTCTGAGGTGAATGACTGAGATAAGGTAGAAAAGGTGGGAGGATATGGAACGGGTGATTTCATACCCAACATGACCCATTTCTTTGGCTCAGCCATGATGAGTACTGGGGATGCCTCTGGTGACGGTACGTTGGTTACTCTCGGAAATTCAACTGACTGAGATCTTGATCGAACGTGTAGTAGGGGTGGATGAGACGATGGTCAGCTGGTTGTAGTTGATCGTTTGTTTGTGAATCATCTGGATGCAAGGCAGCAGAGTGAGAACGTCACGCCTCACGCGCTGAGACCCTGAGACGAGACCCTGAGACGAGACCCTGAGACGAAACCCTGGCAGTGCAGTCATGTCCCCTGTAGCTCAGGCGCCGTTGCCGCTAAATCGCCGTCTGTCAGCCCTTAAAGAGCGGAGCGTTGCAGCAAGGAGATCCGGGGAAATCGGGAGGCACAGCCATCGTGAGAGGGACCAACCTACAAGTTATCACTCAACTACTCCTAAGCCTAGGAACTCTTACCGATGCAACGGATTGCGGTAGATCGAGGATAAATTTAGATTTCCCAGCCTTTCTTGATTCCCCGACCAACATCGTCTGCCCTTTCGGCACTTTCGGCCTGCGCATCCCCCTCCAGGTGCCGCTATGATCCGGGAGTCCGGGCATGTCTCATGTGAGGAGGCAAGGCAGCACGACGCGCCTAGGTCGCCGACAGTGGCGTGCAGCTGATCTGAACAAGTATAAAATTGATTTCCTTGTATGCCAATCATCCGTGTCGTCTAATCGTGGGTTCATCGGCCTTGAATGATTGCTGTGATCGATTTGGTGAGTATACTAACACGCATATAGGCTCCAGGACACAGGTGTCCGCTTCTCCTGAACATTCGTATTTCATAATACTGAAGGCCAGAGATGCGTCATGTGATCTAATAGTAGACTCAAATATGTTTCATTCAAAGAGTGCTGTGCAGGTATGCCCATATACATTTGAGGGGCCGTTGCCCGGCTCGTTCGTCTCTTCGGTATCGTAGTCAACCATGCTGCCGAGTGTGCTTCAAATAGAAATGCTTCGCCTACCAGATTGAGCCACACACCATCCTTGCTTTTATCATTTTTGACCGAACTCTTGGGAGCTCGTCTCTGCTTGACCGATGACCATGCCTGGAAGTCTGAGTTGGCATGAGCCGCTGTGCACATGCGAGTCGATCCCCGAGCCCCTTACATGCCGAGAGCATGTAACCTGTGTGCCGGGTCAGTGTTGGTGCTCGTAGACCTGGGGGTTTTATGTGATGCATCACCTTCAGTCGGGAGGAACAGGAGCTCATCATGAAGCTTGATGTGTATATAAAGCCCACTGTCTGGCCCATATAGAACAACATTCTACCCATCACTAACAACACCATCATCATCTGCATCATCAAACGCTTTCCTCTCTTCTGTGTCTCTTTCCTCTTTTCCCTAAGTTTCTTTTCTCTTTCCTTTTTTCCTTCCTCTTCCCTCTGTCACAATACCCACTCGGTCTCTACTACAATCTCTTACACAGCATACGCTAAACTCTACCATGCCTTCCTTCGCTTCCTTCGCTATCGCGCTCACCATGGGCATGGGCGCTCTGACTGGTCTCACCGCCGAATGTGCCGATGCCGATGCCCTTACCGTCACGGAGACTTGCACGGAGACTGTCGCTGCCGAGGCACTCACTACCACTGAGACTTGCACCGTCACCGACATGACGACAATGACTGTCTCAAACACGGTCATCGACATGTCTGTAACCACTTCCTACGCCGCCACAGCGACCAAGGTGCTCTTCCTCAACGCCACTGCCAAGGCACTTGCTGTCAACGAAACTATCACCGCCACTGAAACGCTCATCGACCTGTCTACGACCACTTCATACGCTGCCACAGCCACAAAGGTGCTTTTCTTCGACGCTACTGCCAAGGCACTCACTGCCAACGCCACTGGGGGGCGGCGGCGGGCCCGAATTCTTTCGTCACCTCGACGACGCCGTGCCCGGAGTCCTCCGCTTCCTTGGCCGTCCGTGCGCCATCACCGTACATACCCATAGAAAAAAATTCGGTATTCCTCAACGTCAGCGCGGCCGCCGTACCCGAAGTCAAGCAGTGCATACACGTGAATGCCACATGGGTTCCGGTAAACTCAGCGCTCAACATCAACAACTATACTAGCGTTATTGTCGACCCCGAAGTCGTTTGCTACATCAACACAGTCGACACGGCCCAGAACCTGACTCTCGGCTTCCAGTTCCCCTCCCAGACCGTTTTCGTCGGTCCGCCGCGAGGGCTTGACTGGGTTTGCTGTGAGTTCACTTCCTCAGCTGCTTGTCCGGATGCTCCGGCCACAAAACCGGATACCCGGGGATTAGTATCGTGCCTCTTCTGAGCATCAGGCAAAAATGGGCTTGGCTCCTAATGGAAAGGGATATATGGTCGAAGCAGTTGCAGGTGATGGAGCAGTGGCAGGTGGATTGACTGTCCGCGGTTTCGTGTTTCGGTTGGCGTTTTGCATCGGCTAGGTCGTTCAGGAGTACATTCATTTGGAGCATGCGGCAATTGGTTCTGCTCATCATGGTCCGGTTTCTCGGTGGCGTCTTTTTGTCGAAGCATAGCATTAGGTACACTCGTTTTATTTCAAGCTTTGGCTTTGAAGTATTCTGTCTCCCCTGTTGTGGAGGAACTTGCGCTCAGCTCGATAGGTGGTCTGACCCATCGCTGTTGTTGATCATGTTAGTTTGCGTACGCTCCTGGGTCCAGTCTTGGCTGGTTCTCTTGCGATCAAATGCTCAGAATATTTTAAAAAACACAAGAAAAACATGCACGTCGTTTCACGCGTTCGTGTCTCACCAAGAATATACATCCTCAGTCCAGGCCACTCTTCCAGTCCTAGCAAAAGCTCCGTGCACATTCATACCATGGCTCACTTTGAGAACCGCGACCAGAGTCAATGCTCTCTTGGAGTAAGTAGAAGGAGACCTTCCCGCTGGGGCGCGCAAATCCAAGCCCTCCCACCCATCGGCCTCGAGACAGCTATCACCGCGTCCATGACTAGCGAGCAAATCGACGCCTACGCCCTGCATGTACGTATCGAGGAGAAAACCCAGCGCCTCAAAGTGGACGATGCTGTCCCAACTGACCATTATCACAGGTCTGCGTCGCCTGGACCGCAGTACGATGCCTCGGGCCGGGACATCAACACCCGCGAGCGGCGGTGTCGTGAGCGCCTGGAGAGACTTATGTTGAATGACTCGAACACTCAATATTGGATACCCAAAGTTTATGACTTACCCATGAGCGTGCACCGAGTTTGGCAGGTAGCTGTTCGCAGCGCTGGCAGGTGGGAGCGGCGTTGTTAAGAAGGCTCCTAAGCTCAGGGGCAAGATAACTTGATAGCTTGGTAGGAGTGAATACTGTTCGCTGGCAGCTTCAACACATCCGGAATTTCTTCCGTTGCGATAGAAGATCTGCGTAGCGTAGGCCATATGCACTGCCATTCTCGTCACGCGGGGTGCGTGAACAGATGTTCCCTTCAAGAAAGGTAGTGATTTGTTCCAAACAATCTAATGACCCATAAAAAGCACTATCTACGATGACGCCCGAATCTCTCTCGTTGGCGGCAAAGAGGTTACAATCACCGGATCGGGCCGTGGAACTGGTACTGGAGCCGGCATGGCAGGGGCGTTGGCCAGGAAGGGGCCATTGGTCGGAATTAACTACGTGAGCGACTCGAGCGGCCCGCGAGCCAATACAATAGCCGGGCGACTGCGAGCGGAGTGTGATGTTCAAGCTGTAATCAACCAAGCCGACATATCGATCGGAGATATCCAGAAGCTATTATCGCTCCGCCAACGCGTTCGGAGCAATACGTATGGTTCGGGCCGTGGTTTCGCACATGCTGTCCGGAGACGCATTAGCAATATCGGCAGCGCGTATTACAAGCTCATCAACAAAAAGTTCCATTTGGTGCTCGTCTTCCTTGGATCCTTGGATGGGAGTTGTTAATCCTGAAAGGATGGGTGCTAACTGCGCCGTAGATATCTATGGTAGGCATGCGGATCCGACAGGAGCCGAATGCCGATATACAGACTGGCAGGATTGGCTTGAAGCTGCAATATATATAACATGCTATGTGCCGGAGTGGGAAGTCGCCCGAGGGAAGAGTCAGGATCGGGCCCCATTTTGCCTCCCAACCTGCGTGATGTCAGTCTGGAAAAGTTCCTGGATATGGCACTACTATGTCATTGCCACGGCAAATGAAAATCTGAGTACAACAGAGGAAGAGCCACAGCGCATAAGTCTCGGGACACATATTTGCCAAGCCCAACATGCAAAGTATAAAGAATGCCATTAGTTTGCACACATCTTACTCGTACTTCAGCCTCAATAGTCATCCGTGGGCCCTCGATCCTGATACAACTTTGACAATGCATGCACGCCCCCCCCACAATCCTCATCACCCTTGTGGCTCTCGTTATGCTGAAGCCGGTCAATGGCTTTTCAATCTTCGGCTGGAAACCCTGGAGCAAAACCCAAGTCCAAGAAATAGGCAACCCCGTCGACTGGACCTTCGATCTGTACATGGCAGGGAAGGAGAGTCGGACGTGCGAATCGATAATGGCGGGAGATGAGAAGGCAGACTTCAGCCGAAATGGGAAGGGCAATGTGGATGAAATCAAGATCAAGAAGGGTGGTGCCAAGGTAAGGAACACAGCATGAACCCCAGTCTCGTTTTCACATTGCAGTTGAACCGACTCTGACCTGTTCCAGTACCAATTCGCGGCTCTCGGTCTCCCACCGGGCGCCTGGCGATGCGAGATACACACTTTCGACAATGCAGGCCGTAAAGGACATCCATGGGACACGCTAGCAGACATTCACGGGTGTGTTGAGATTGATGGATACACGATCAAGGGGGCCAAGGCCGTCAACTGTCTTGCTGCCGAGAGCAACGACGACGATTGACGGCGGCGGTGGCGGAACGGGGGTCTCGGGCGATGTTCTGGTTAAGGGCAAAGCCTTTTTGTGCCTTTAATTGTTAGTTATTTCTGGTGATTGTTGTAATAACCAGAGCGACGGGCGTTCTCTTCCCTCCTGCGTAGTCTCAGATACTGCTTCGATACAATCCGGACCAGTGAATGCCCGATTATACATCATTCTAGCTAGCCAGAGAGTACCCAAAGCGAAAAACCTCAGCTACTTTCCAGGCTTGCGGATTCGAAGGGGTTTGGGTATCTCTACCCTGTAGTCTCGGTACCACAGACACCGGTCAGGCGAGGCGCGAGAGCTCGCGGCGGCACATCCTAGATACACTGACCCTTGGAGGCATGGGGAAGACGTCGAACAAGTAGAGGCCGAAATATTTGGAGTCATATCAGACGTCAACTACCTCTAGCCAGTAGCTCGCCCATGATCAGTAGTCTTTGGTCGAACTTGAACTTGGACTTCAGCACTATGCAGATATGCTTGAAGACAGAGGCGCTCCGGGGTGCCGATAGGCGAGCTCAGCCGTCAGCCTTCGGAAGAAACAGATTCCACCCACCGTCTTTTGAAGTCCCTGGTAAGATTGTTAAGCCGTCATTTGCGATCTGACGTGGTGAGGTGGCACGGCCAGCCCCTTGCTGGGAGTGAGAACATTGTCGCTAGTGGAACCAGGGCGTCCTCGCCGCTTCCAACATCGATTGCTCGAGTCCATTTAGAGAAGCACCGTGCTTTGTGGTCTTATATTGTCGCGTCGTGTGCCCGAGGTGATTCAGAGCCGAGACGAAGAGTTTTCTCGGGCCAGGTAGATGCCCTGGGTGCAAGCGACTGAAGGATGAAACACAAAGACTGCACTAATCGCGCGTCACAGCCATGGGATCGCGATGTGCTGCATGGGAGGATCTCAGGATCGCTCCGCCAGGAGCTTTCGAGCCTTCGAGAATCGAGGGAACATTGGTGGGAATTTGGTAGTCGCCCGATAAGAAAAGGAGGCGGCGCGTGGTGAATCTGGTGATCTTCGTCGAAGAACAGCTGCTTCAAAGGACCTTGCAGATGTCAACCACGTGGGCGGTGACCTCTTTTGACCATCATATCCGTCCAGTCCCCCTGTCAACCGCGTCTGCGATGTCGCATCCCTAGTGGGTTTTCGTCCGATATCTCGGGTTCTGGCCAGGGTATAAAACGTGGCGGCTCGCACCGCGAATTCTTCCGTCCATATAAGCCAAACAGAAGCCATTATTATTAGCAGCAAACCCGACCAACTGGGTCTTGCAGCATGCGGCTTCGGCTGGGAGAGGAAAGCTGTTTCTTGGCTTTGGCCAATTGGCGTTAGCAGCCGTTTGGTATATATTGGGAGCCGCCTGGCCTGACACGAGCCCGACTAGGGTGCGGGCGCGATGTCACTGCACGAGTCACGGTTGCGGGCAAAATGTGGGCGCGACGGAACTCCGTCTCGCCATCAGGTCCGACTCCTGACTGAAGAGGCCTGATGAAGGTGCCATGGAGACTACTTCACCCAATCGAGCCCGCTCTTCTAGAACTACAGCTAGAACTTCACAACTCCCAGTGTCGTAGCGAAAGCTTCGTGACGGAACCTTGCCAGCGCACTGTCCCCGTCTGTTCGCTGTAGCCCAGGATGCCGATCGCCAGAGAGCCGAGTCAGCGAGGTTTGAACTGGGTGCGATGGAATTCCAGTAAAACCAGCTTGACGTGTGTTCCGCCATCCTTCCCCCATTAGTGTCCGTCGTGCCGTACGCTAACATTGATCTGTATCTTCAGTTCGGTCAAGAGCAACAGCCCGACCGAGATCGTTCACCTGGGAGGTTCCCGAGTGGGCACCCCAACCGAGTCCGAGTCCTCCAGCCCGGAGCAAGTGAAGCAGAAGGAGCGGCCCGTCACGAGGTGGACGTTTCGTGGACCACCGCCAGATCCGCCCGGCCGTGGCCTCACGGGAGCCAACACGGATTCCGTGGTGGACGAAGACGCGACCTCGACATATTCCGACTCGCCCACCGACAACGACAGGCCTACCACCCAATGGTACATCACAGAATGGCGGGGGCCAGGAGACAGAGACACGACCCACGACGAAGCCCCAGACCAGGTCTTGTTGATGGCGTCTCCGGGGCTCAGTCCCTCCCCGCTGAACATCCCGACGGATAAAAAACCGACTTATCCACCGCGTACATCTTCAAGCCCGTCGTCAACTGTCACCTCCCCGATGGCGTCAGCTGTCACCTCCCCGATGGGCTTTTCTCGCTTCCCATCGGGCAACTCTTCACCCACAAGCCTCTCGGCCCCCAAACTCCGCTCGCCGCTCCCTCCGCCATACTCACCATCTTCGCTATATCACTCTATTTTAGCTGAAACACTCCCACCCACAACGGCATCCGAAGGGGAAAAGCGTTCTCGACTCCTGGATCCTGTCCCTGCCCTCCGGCGGACGCAATCGCATGCTGACGTTCAGAAACGCGCTCAATGGAAAGCATTGCCACCAAGGCCGCCGCTGGAAGAAGACGAGGATGGGGAAAGGGAGAAGGAGCCCGAGAGGCAACATATCGGCCGACTAATGAAATTGGACACCAGCGTCGGCGGGAAGAGCTCCAACCCAAGCCCGTATGTGCAAAGCCCGTACGCGGATGGGACGAGAGTATTGCCGCCTCTTATGAGCCCTCCTCCCAACGGACCCCTGCCGGCGGTCACGGAGAGGCAATTGGACGCCAGATCGAGATCGAAATCGCGAGGAAGGTCGGAAAGCAAGCGGTCAGAGAGCAAGCCCCGGTCTGCTTCCGGTGAGGGGAAGAAAGAGAGGAGCCCGCCTAGACAGTCGACAAGACCACCGCAGACACAACAAGGACAGCAAGGGCAACAAGTGGCGCAGCAAGGCCAGAAGCCAAAGTTGACTCCCCAAGAACGGCTATGGCTGCACCGGAACTACAGGGGAGAAGCAACCTTCCTCAAGGCATGGGGCCTCCACATCACCAAAGAGGAGGACCGCGAAGAGGGCATCAAGGTCCTGCGAGAATTAATGGCAGGAGAGGCCAAAGAGGAGAGCAGAGAAGAACGGCGGCAGAATCCGCACTCCAGATCGGATTCGACGCCAGCAACGATGACCTTCTTCACCGCGCCCCCGACGAGGGACGGGGCGGGCCTCGTCGCGATTGCGGAGGAGCGGAACAGTCGCGAGCTGCGGGTCCAACAGACGAAGGAGAGCCTCGGCTACGTCTCCGGCGCGAACGGGGAGCTGTGGAGGGCAGGGAAGAATGTGGATTCCGGGAGGCTCATGATACCTCTTGGAGGCTTTAATACCAAGCACCACTCTCGGACTGAGAGCGAGGGCTCCGTCCTGGGCGCTTATCTGGACATACGCATGAGTCGCCCTTGAGTAGGCCGTTGGGGGTCCTGGAGCATCAGAGATGTATAATGTATTGACGTAATCCTTTCTGTGTAGTATAATCCATACCAGAGCGACACTGTCGCCTGCTGTTCAGAGCTCAATACGAGCGAATAGTTTCTTGGAGCTTAGATCAAGACAAATAGAGGGCGCTGTCAAGATGGCACAGGATGTGCTACCCTTCCTTCTGTTGATCCCCTTGGATGAAGTTGCAAGGTGATGGATTGCAATGTGATGACACTTCTCAGAAGTGCCGTGAGATGAGTCTGCGTCGCGCGGATTGGCGACCGGGTTTCGAGAACCTGCCTTGGCTGCCTGGACCTCTTATTCCTTCGACACGCGTTGTGGTGGTTGGCGCTTGCAAGGCTGACTGCCTCCTAAGCGATGTCATTCCATGCCTACTGCTCATCCGCCTGCCGGTAGCATCGGCATCGTTCCAGCGCTGTGGTTCTCGAGAATGTCGGGCGATCAGCCCGTCAGCCCAGGAAGAACCTCCAACCGCCGTGGATCGTCGTCACCGTCGTAATCCCTGCACGAGGGGCAGAAGGATTCTTGGTAGCCCCTGAACTTCGAAGAAACGGAGACGTACACTAAATTCTGTAAGACCGCCAGGATCGCCGAACCAGGCCATCAATAGCAGCATTGTAAACTGTGGTCAAACATCTCGCGCAGAAGATGCATTAAAATAATCGTGTGTACACTTGAGCTAGCCTTATCGTCCGGCCAAATCGGCAAGATATTCAATAGGGGTCTCGTCATTCCATTCTTCCTTGCTAGTCCCAACTCAAAACCCTATCTGGCTCCAATTATCTAAACATAGAGTCCGACACCCTTGGCGGCGATGTCATCGTCAACAAACGACGAGTATATCTTCCATTTGCCCAATACTCACGTGATTCTCACATCACCACTGCCATGTTGCGATATGCTGTGTTTCAACTTCTATCAAGTCCCAACACCCATGGCGGCCATGTCATCGTCAATAAACACCGATGATATGTTCCATTTGCCCAATTTTAATGGCACGATCGCCACGCTGCGATAATCAGGAGTTCTGGCTCTAAGCCTCAACGGCACAGCAGCCGTGCTTCTATGGCCTTAATCCAACTCCTAAAGGACCACCAAAAAGCACAGAGGCAGTGCGAGGCGAAGCTTCGATTGCTTGGAGGGCCCACTTCGTGATCCTGTACAGCAGGTTTTCCACAGTTCCAAGATCCCTTCAACGGGGCTTTATCAGCTAGGTGCTAATTCTGTTGGCAGTTCGAGTCGAACGGATCCGGAGTCGAACAGTGGGAGTCGAAGCGACCAACAAACCAACCAACCAAAAAACCATGGCGCATTCCTGACGCTTTTGTCTATCACAATGTCCATGATACCTATAATACAAGTGTTGTCATTCACCTGCTTTCCTGGAGAATTCTTGGCATCTTCGTGAGAGTTTCCTATCCTTCATTTCCTATACCATTGTGAGTCTCAGAGACCATCCAGAGACTCTCTGCCAGCCGAAACCATCTTTTCTTGGGTCACCTACATCTCCTTTGACGTACGCCACGACGTATCTGCCACCATGTCGCTGAAGTTTATCCTGCTCAGCTCTTTGAGCATCCTCTCCTTTGTATGCGCCAGCCCTGTACACGCAGCTGGCGCGGTCACGTCACGCTCAACAATACGACCACGTCAGCTTCGGCCCTACTACAAGAGTGCCCACCGCCGTAGTAATGAGACGGAAGCTGTTGCGTCGATCGGCGCCAGCATCACCGTAGACGAGACCGCGGTCGACATTGCCAAGGCCGGTGACTACCCTCGCTTCCTGCGGCTATCCGACGGCAGCATCCTCGCCGCGACCTCGCGAACGGAAAACGGCACGCAGATGATAGCCATCACGAAGAGCACCAACAACGGCACGAGCTTCTCGGAGTTTGGCACAGTCGCAAAGGGAGGAGACGACATGAGCAACGCCGTCCTGCTCCAATTGGACTCTGGCAAGATCCTGTGCGCGTACCGCAACCACGACAAGAACGCCGCCGGCGACTACACGTACTACCGCATCACCGTGTCCTCAAGCGACAACGGCGGCGCGACGTGGGACTTCCTGTCGCAGGCGGCGGAGCAAGCGGCCACCGCAACGAAGAACGGTCTCTGGGAGCCCTTCATGCGCCTCGGCGCCAAGGGCGACGTCCAGGTCACGTACTCGGGCGAGCTGGCGGCCGACAACCAGGAGACGTTCCGCGTGACGTCGACGACGGACGGCAAGGACTGGACGTCGCCGACAAACCTGCACCTGCACAGCACATCGGACAACTGGCGCGACGGGATGCAGTCGATCCTGCCGTTCAAGGACTCCAACGGGACGGACGCGCTCGTCATGGTGCTCGAGTCGCTCCAGACGGACCATTTCCTCATCGACAGCGTGGTCTCGTACGACGACGGCGCGTCGTGTACGACCCCCCGCAGAACAGCGCCGGCTCGCCGCAGGTCGCCAAGATCGGAGACGACATCGCTGTCATCTTCGGCACCGACAAGGACAGCGGCAGCCACTCCGGCGAGTGGCAGTTCGCGGCCGCTTCCGTCATGATCTTCTCGGAGGGACTGGCCACGGGCAAGCTGTCTTGGTCGAAGGAGCTCATCACCATCGGCGAGACGCCTAGCTTCTGGCCCGGGGTGCTGGAAATGGGGAGTGACAGCGTGCTGGCTGCATGCGGTCGTGATGGTGTACCGCAGGGAAAGATGGTCTACCACACGACGGGCTGAGAAGCTCGTCCATGTGGTGGTTGGACCTTCTTGTTTTCGTGTCTCCAAGATGTCTGGGCGGCGACTTTGTTCATTTCATATTTCCTTTAATACCCATTCAGCGATAGCGAATCGACCATCGAGCATCACACTCAAAGAAGCTGCTTTCTTCCACGTCGTAAAGCCTCACCACTTGACACTGATGATTGATGTTTTGTGGTCGCTGACAGCTGAACATTCGACCTGTAAATAAGCATGACCTGCACGGCTTGCATCGGCACCTGGGAGGAGACCATTGCGCGATGTAACCTCACCTGAGCCCTGCTCTTGCTTACACGGTCTTGACTTCGCACCTAGTGTTGGGAAAAGACCATACGCGAGCAAGCTTCTTGTAAGGAGAGTGGACAGTGTATATATTCGTATCTTCTCTCTGACCCATGCTATTTGAGGCATATCAAGGCGGTCAAGCATCACAAGATGGAGCCCTCGAGTGCTAGCAGAGGCTTCTCCCAGCGCCCACCGGTGCTGAAGAACCAGTTCCATCACGATCCAAGTATCCAACGGATGCTCAAACGTGTGTGTCGAGACTGGTTCTATCATACCCCGAACCCGCACTCGCTTAACCAGATCTCTCTTCTCACTCGAGCCGACTCACGTTCTGCACAACTATATGCTGATAACATGCTGACCTCAAACCAGTCTTCGTACCAAGAGACATAGCCCAAACCGCAACGCCAGAAATGGCCCGTCTAGGCGCCGAAGTCCTAGAACCGCAAATCTTCGCCTGGATCACCGACGCCGAGCGAAACCCACCCCACGTCAGCGGCAGCGGCAAGAACGCCTTCGGCTCGCCCAACAGCAGTCCCAACCAGCTCGTGCTCTCCGAGGGCTGGCGCAAGCTGCAAGACTTCGGACTGGAGAAGGGGTTCGCGGCCCAGGGCTACGAGTTTGGTAGGGATGGTTGGGACCAGTACACGCGCGTGGTACAGTACCTGCGCGTGCTGCTGTGGGAGGGCTCGTGCGCGAACACGACGTGTCCGTCCGCGATGGCCGACGGTGCCGCGCGCCTGCTGCTGCGCCATCTTCATCTTGAAAACCAGGAGGATCTCGGCAGCGAACAGCGGAAGGTGTTCCAGAACGCCTATGCCCACCTCACGTCGCGCGACCCGCGCACGGCCTGGACGAGCGCGCAATGGATGACCGAGCGCGGCGGCGGCAGCGACGTGTCGCAGACCGAGACCCTCGCGACCTATTACCCGGCCCCGGCCGAGTCCGACGCACCGCTCTACTGCGATCCCGCTGAGGACGTCCCGCTCGGACCCTGGCGCATAGACGGGTCCAAGTGGTTCTCCAGCGCGACGGACGCGGCCATGACGATCCTGCTCGCACGCACACCCACATCCCCTTCAAAAGGACTCTCGGCGTTCTACGCGCCCACGCGGCGGTACAACCCCTCCCTAACCGTCTCCGCCACGGGGCGGACGGGCGGAATGGAACTCAACGGCGTGAGTATCTCGCGCCTAAAAAACAAGATGGGGACCAAGTCCCTGCCAACGGCGGAGCTAGAACTGCGCGGCATGCGCGCCTGGCTCGTCGGCGAGGAGGGCCAGGGTGTAAAGGAGATCGCCACAATACTAACCATCACGCGGGTCCGAAGTGCCATCTCCGGACTGGGCTACCTGAGCCGCGGGCTCGCCATCGCGCGTGCCTTCGCCGAAGTGCGCGAGGTTGGTGCTGGAAGGGGGAAGCGGGTGAAGCTCACGGAAAGCGCGCTGCACATGCGCACCCTCGCGGACATGACGGTCGAGTACCACGCCATGATGCTGATTGCGTTCTACACGTGCTACGTGATGGGGCTGGAGGAGCATCCCTCGTCGTCGGTTCGGGGGCCGCCGTCGTCGCCTGCGCTGGCGGCCGTGACACCGCCGGCTGAGCTTGTCACGCCGCTGTTGCGGGTGCTGACGCCGGTGCTGAAGGCGTATTGTACGAAGCGGGTCGTGCCGCTGTTGCATGCGTGTATGGAGTCTCTCGGTGGCGTGGGCGTCCTTGAGAATAGCGGGACGGAGTACGTGAACGTCGCGCGCCTGTTTAGAGATGCGTGCGTGCTGAGTATATGGGAGGGCACGACGGATGTTCTGAGTACGGATTTGGTACGCGCGCTGAAGCATCCGAAAGGGGGTCGCGACAGCATCCGGGCTTTGGATCTCATCATACGGAACGGGACGGGGGCGGCTGGGTCAAAGGGTGAGAATATCGTACACGAGTGGGAGAGATTGCGAAAGCATGTAGAAGGGGATACGCAGGATGATCTGTTAGGTGGGGCTCGGGGTGTACTCTGGAAGCTTGCCCAGATCTTGATGGCTGTCATGGCCATCGTGCAGATCAAGAGCGAAGACGACGCGGTGGCAAAAGCGATGTGTGAGCGGTACTTGGTGAGCAACGGATTCATGAGAAGTCACGAGGATGTTGTTGAGCCTCGGTCGGCTCGAAAAGGGTTGGAATTGGATCAAGCCATCGTATTTGGGCACAGCCTAGCAGACGATCGAGCAGCCAAGCTGTGACGCCACGAACCGGCTCAGAGGTGAACCTATCCGGATACCCTAATATCACTGCAGCACGTACCAGTCTGTCTATACATATAGAATACATACAGAACCAACAAAGATCTTTCACCATTGACCCGAAGGAGGTACCCTCTCAAGCCATTTCAGTCGTCGAAGGAAAGTAAGCCCCCTTCGGCATCGACTCCAGCGCCTCCTTATCGATCTCCTCCAGGCGCGGGTAGCCCGACACATTCATCAGGATGTCAAAGTCGGCGAGCAGGGACTTGATGACATGTCTGACGCCCTCCTCGCCGCCAGAGCCCAGCGCGTAGACCCAGAGCCGGCCGATAAAGACGAACTTGGCACCGAGGGCCAGCGCTTTGAAGACGTCGGCGCCGCCGCGGATGCCAGAATCGTACATGATCTGCGGTGTGCTATTGTCAGTGTCCACGAAATAAAGGTTTCAACAAGGGATAGAAATAGGGAGAAGAAACTCACATAAATCTTATCCCCCACCGCATCGGCAATCCTCTCTAGCGCATCCAAGCTCGCCACCGCGCCATCAACCTGGCGCCCGGCATGATTGCTAACCACAATCCCATCTACGCCCATCTCAACCGCCTTGCGCGCATCCTTGACGCTCTGAATGCCCTTGATCGCAAACGGCTTCCCGCCACTGATCCGCTTCCAGTTCTCCATCAGCCACGGCAGGCGGTCCCACGAGAACGCGTGCCCGTGCCAGATATGGCCGTCGATCCACTCGGATCCGACGCGGAATTTGTCCTCGCCCTTCCCTTCGGGGTCGAGGCCCTTCTGCTCGAGCCGCCACCGGAAGGCCGGGTCCTGCAGCGCGAGGTCTCCCGCGCCATGCTCGTGGTAGAAGGCATAGTTGCCGCGCGCGATGTCGTCGTGGCGCCAGCCGAGCTGCCACGTGTCGGTCGTCAGGATCAGGGCCGTGTAGCCGTTGGCCGCGGCGCGCTCGAGCATGCTGAGCGTCACGCTGTCGTCGGGGCTCCAGTAGAGCTGGTAGAAGCGGACGCCCTTGCCGTCTTCGGTCTTGGTCGCGTTATCCTTGTTTCTGGGTCCTTTGCGTGTTTCCCCACCCCCGTCGCCCTTTCTACCTTGACCTTGATATGCTTCGACCCCAACAGCCCCGGCGGGAGCAGGAGCACCCGCCAGCGCATCATTCGCCCTAGCTACATCCTCGACGCTGTAGCTCCCCGCCGAACTCAGACAATACGGCAGGTTCAGCTCCCCGGCGACGCGCGCGGGCGACAGCTCGCCCGTGGGGTGGTAGATGCGGTTGATGCCGATGGGCGCGAACCCGATGGGAGCCGCGACGCGGTGTCCGAAGATTGTGGTCGCTGTGTCGCGTTTGTTGGTGTCGACCAGCATGCGCGGCACGATCTGGTGCCGGTAGAAGGCCTGGCGGTTGGCGTAGTGCGTCCATGAGAGGCCCGCGTTGCAGGAGGCGTAGTGCCTGCGGAATGAGGTCTGGCGTGAATATTGACAATTCCATATCATCCCTCTCTCATTCTGTCTCTTGGACTGTGGAAGGGGGTGAGCAGACTGATAACTCACCATCCGCTTTCCGTGAGCCGGTCTTTGGCGAGTGCTCGTAGCTTGTCCGGGTCTTGGAACGTGGTTAGTCGACCCTGCAGTAAATCAAGCTGAATTCGAATACTAAGATGCACCTACGTGTGTTCAACGGAGGATGTCTGCCTTCGTTAGGTGCCCAGAACAGCTCTCGTTGAAGCAAGCCCCATTGCGGCGTACTGCGCTGGTTGATGTTTGGGTTGTTTGGGTCGCTCATGATGACTCTGACTCCTAACAAGATCTGGTAGCGAACATTCAGAGATTATCTAGATTGGATCTGGTATGCCAAGTGTGCTCATATACAGACGGGATTATCTGGGTGTAATGAACGGAACAAGTGGGCGAATGCCGAATGAATGCCGAATGACATCAAGACTGGATCACACTGGACACGATCGATCAATGGCCGAATAGTATGGCCGAATAATGACATGTGTTGCTCCTGCACAACTCGCACTAATTCCGTTGGCGTATAACCAACCACGCGGGAGCCCGACTTCCCTAGGCACTTTCAAGCGGCCATGGGTGGCCATGATAGTCGTGGTTCTAAAGGGTATTGCAGCTTGCCCGTCCAAGCCCGTTTTATACCCGGGCTTTATGCCATTTTGCCTATGCATTTGTAATGTTGCCAGCGGGGGACAAGTATGATACACACACAGCGGCTGACCATGACCAAAGTCCAAACGCCAATCCCTATGCAATGCAGTAATCGTCACCATTGCGCGTATATAATAGGGGAATGCCGACCTCCGCCAAGTTGGCGGCAGATTAATCCTGGTGAAAGCTTCATTGAACAACACGGTCGTTGTTCTTTCCAACCGTACTAGGGCTGTTGAGAGAATCATCTTCATCGTCTTGCACTCGTCTCCTCACATGGTCCGCATGGTCACCTTCGTCGTCGCTCATCAAACCCTCGAGTTCGAACTCTTCCGCATCCCGGACGGGAACATTTCCATTAAGTCGTGGTCCTAGCCGGCCATTCGCAGCTTCCTTGTTGGGTAGGGCAGGGCCAACGTTCCGGTCGTAGGTGGTGATGAGCATGTTGACCCAGAGGAAAAGGAGCATAGCGAGGGAGTATAGGATCAAGATGTATGCCACGTGATCCATGTCGGAGGAGTCAACCAAATCCATCTGCTCCTCGGTGGCGGCCATGAATAAGAAACCCGAAGCAATCAGCAACTGTTGCAAACGTCAGTATTGTACGGAGTGAAAGTATTCGTGCGTGAAACTTACGAAGATAGGGACGTATTGGAAGCTGTGGGTTACCCTGCCATCCACAGACATGCCATGCCGATCTTTGAGTACGAAAGAAATCTCAATCATCCGAGTGAGGCCAGCAGCCATCAAGGTATACCCAAACATCTTGTGAGTTTCGGCGCTGATCATCAGGGTCTGAGGGTGAGAGCTCATGGCCCAACCGGTAATCAGAAGGACAAAACCAGGGATCAAGTTGCGCTGTGGCCGGCCATCGCGATCCTTACTGAGCCAGACTCCCACCAAGCCCGCAGACCACCAGATAATGCCCATTGTCGTATGTTGCCAATCGTTCCTGACCCATGCCGTACCCCATCGGTGCTCGGTAAAGGTATTGACACAACCCCAGGCGGCGATCATAGCACTGTCAAAGAAATCCTGCGATCGACCAGTGCGCTTGATCCACACCTGTCCAACAAGCAGGACCAGGAGCAGGAGGATGCCGTACACGATGAAGGAACTTCCCATGATGAAATGTGCCAGACATTGTCCGAGGTGGTCGCCGGGCGGCTCGTTGTCTGCGCAGAAACCAAGCGCGGTGAAGCCACCAAAGATCATCTGAGTCCAAGAAAGCACTGGCATGGCTTTGCCAAGGACGCCATGTCCCATAACAACAAAACGTCGGATCTTTCCGTGTACACCCTTCTCCATGTGTAATTTGAGATATATGCCCAGCAGGATTTGTACGAACAGCAGCAAGGACAGAGGGGTTGCGAACATGGAGTGGACATTCGAGTGGAGGAATTCGCGACCACCATGCATGTGGCCCAGGGCGTATCCGAGGATGGCGAGCGCGGTGCCAGCGACCTGGACGGGAACGTGCCATCTGGACCTAACGATCTAGTGGGAGTGTGAAGTTAGCAACGCCGTCTTAACCCACAACTCTGCTGAGGGGTCGCTTACTCCCAGGACCATGCCCAGAGGGAAGATGACGCCCCAGGCAGCCATCTGGACGAAGATGTGAATCCATAATGTCGTGTCCTGTACTCAGCTGGTCAGTTTCCGACTCGTCCGTCACATCGCACCGAGGCTTGCCGTCATGGCTGGGGAGGACATACGATGGGGTCGGCGGAGATCATTTGTCCTTCCTCGATATGCGAAGAGTCGTGATTGTGCGCAGAAGCAATCGGGAGGGCAGCACAGGCGAGCAACGCGGCGTACAGAGACATGGCAGACTTGGGAGCAAACATGGCTCCTCGGTTGATGTTGCCAACCGCCATTGTGGTTCGAGGCGGGCGACGGTGTTTTGTGCTTTCAGCAAAAGTTCCAGGGCCCCAGCAGGGTCTCAAACTCTCAATGTCACCCCTGAAAAGAGGTGTCGCAAGCCAGTGGGGCGAGCAGATAGATTCGGTCTTGGAGACGCGTTACAGTGGCGACGGGAGGCGACGGGAGGCGACGGACTGGGGACACAGAGCAAGTGAATGTCTGTTGCCGGTCGGGTTTTATCAGCAGAGTCGTGGACCAGGAACCAGGACGGAGGAGGATGGTTTTGTTGGCGATGGCTTCGAATGCGAGGAGATGGAAGAGAAGGTCTGGCTGCATCTGCAATTGAGCTGACATGCCGGCATGCATGGGAATTTCAGATCTGGACTGGGTCTCCACGCACCTTGTTGCCGAGCTTCCAGGCGCTGAACTGCACAACGCGTGTCCCGCTGTGGTTCCGGTGTGTAATTCCTAGAAGCACGATCCTTGGCAGAACCACATTTATCTGGCATTGTTCGAGTCTGATTAGCTCGCCCAGGTTTCTGATCTAACGCTAACATGCAACCTGGCTTCCTTCCAGATCGAACCCGTCACGTAAAGCTGATGGTCAAAGCGTTATGTGGCTCTGCCAATGTTCGGGAACACACAGAACTTTCGGTGGGATGTGATTGGTTCTAGAGTCATTATGGATATTTGTGGGGGCTGGCCACATCATCACTCATCAGCGAAGCTTCCAGCCTCTGGTAGTGAATAACAACGCGAGACTACCATATCATATGTGACATGGTGTTAAGCATCAGTATGCATTTGAAAGGCTTGGGGCATGGTAACGGAAGGATCCATCATGGTCGATGGATGAATGACTGATTGACTGACTCTTTCAGCCGAGCTTCACATTACCGTCTCAAAGTTGCTCATCTTCTTTATCAACATTCTGGGGTGCTGGTTCAGGGGTATATATGTCCGCCAGCACCGAGCCAGCCGAGATGATCCGTTTCTCTTTGCTCTGTCATTTCCAATGCGCTCCATGCCCTCTGTATGACGGTCCAGCACTTGTATCCACCTGGTTGGATGCTGAGTCATCAGGTCACGTGTAGATTAGATAAGGAAGGACACCACCATATGTGCTGCAGCCATTCGGGTGCACGCACACCTGGATTCCTTTCCTTCCTCACCTTGTTATTTTGGGAATACAACACCAGATTCCACCAAGACGCCGTAGGCATCGTGACACCCTGGATATCATCTCGGTCTTCCTAGTTCGCTGTATCTAAACAAGCAAAGCCGGCAATTCGATGTGAGCAGCGTGGATATGCTCATAACGATAAGCAGTGTGCAGTCCGAGCTGAAGTCCGCACTACCAGTTGACAAGCAGTCAACTTGGAACTTTCGGGAAGACGAACATCATTAAATCAGGAACGAATGCTCCGAACAACGAGCAGATATATCGAGTCCATCGGAAGTACTCTGGACTGAGGGGGCAAGCCGCCATTTCAGCATGAGACATTTTCAACGGTTGTCTCACTTCCTCGCGGGATTCCAACGCGCCTCCCATCACAGATGGCCTCGCCAGGGTGAAAGTTGGAGGGGAATGTCTGCTGGGTGGAAGAGAGTCTAGCACAATGATCACTGCACGCCAAGCTCTTCGACATTGGTGGTCGAGTGTAACTAGTCCTTTGTCCAGAAGGACTTTTGGATGACGTGCGACTTCGTCTGACGGAGATGTACCGATGACATCAAGCATGGTCCTCAAGCTGAGATTCCGTTCGCCGGCAGCTCCTTTCATGGGTCGTGCTGGCAGCCTGCCAAGACATCAGGCTTGTGCGAATATCAAAGAGCTGCATCGTGCCGAACCGCAGATCAGGATTGCTCTAAGAGCACGCCAAGTGAAAGAGTTCCATCCTTGACTGACATTAGTCACAGTAACTTACCAGATACCCGTTTTGGGTTACAGGCAACTGACGTCCTTCGACCAGTCTTTGTATAGAGGAGTCTTTGAGATCGGTCAAGCTGCCATGGCTTTGTTCGTGATGGTAGATGTCATGGGTCTTTCGCTACGAAATCTCCCTTTGATGCCTTTGCCACTTTTGCCCCCTATATGAACCGATATTGGAGGGGAAACCTTGCCATTGCTTTCTTGCTAACCCGAGGTCTAACACGTCCAAAAGATCAGTACGGAATAGCTCACAAGCAGACTATTCCTCTTAGCGCAAGTCAAATAGAAGGCTGAGAACATCCTCTGTCTAGAAATTTTAACCACTCAACCTCAGACACCATGCTTTCCATCACCTCAACATTCGCCCTCCTCACTTCCCTGGGCGCCGTGACCTTAGCCTCGGCCCAGACGAACTTCGAAGGCGCAAACCTCCAGCCCAACACCAAAGTCGGCGACTATCAGTACCTTGGATGCGCCAATGAAGTCCCAGGGCGTACTCTTACGGCCATCAGCTTTTCGAACGATAGCATGAAGATCGAAGACTGCCAGGCCTACTGCACCAAGAACAACTACCGGCTCTCGGGCGTCGAATACGGACAAGAATGCTACTGCGGGCGGTTCATCGCGATTCCGGCAGCTTTGGGGGCGTACCAGTGCAACATGGGCTGCGGGGGCAACAAGAAGCAGATCTGCGGCGGCTCCAATCGCGTATCCATCTTCAACAACACCAACATCAACGCCGTGGCTGCGGCGCCCAAGCTGACCGGCACGTGGCAGTACCAGTCGTGCTTCATGGAGCCGCAGAACAGCCGCGCGCTGGACATACTCATCAAGGCCGACGACAACATGACCATCGAGATGTGCACGCAGGCCTGCGGCGACGCCAAGTACCCCTACGCCGGCGTCGAGTACGGCCGCGAGTGCTACTGCGGCGCCACGCAGTCGCCCAACCTGCAGGACGCGTCCGACCCGACCTGCTCGATGCAGTGCGATTTTCCGTGCGGCGGCAATGCACAGCAAATTTGCGGCGGCCGTCTCACGATCGGTATCTACAAGAACACTGCCAAGTCAAAGATGAGCCGTGCCGCTGTAATGGGCGCGAGGAAGGGCAGGTTCGTCAAGGTGGTGAAGGAATCCGAGGTCGCGGCAGAGGGACAATAAGGGCTTCCTTCCCCTTGAGGCTGACGGTATCACCTGAGCCGGTAGAGATCCATTAGGTGGAACTCGTCTCTTGTAGGGCTTCTTCTAAAGGTAGATGGAGTCACGCATGGATTGCGGTGTACTTGTTGGAACTGGGGCGCTGTATGGGGCACGGTATGACGTGGTATGGTAAGACACAAAGTGATCTCCTATCTTTACTTTACCTTCTCCTTTGTGGGGTCCTTGTCTACTTATACATAGGTACAGCTACTAGCTGAACTGACAAGAGAATCATTCATCAAGATCAAATGAAAGACATGTTTGAATTGAAGTTTATCGAAATTTATTCATTGCCACGTCAGTTACCATACCATCAAGGCCTCCGATAAACCCGGTCCATCTGCGCGTCTTTAACACTCCTATCGCCATCGCCAGGCCCAATATCTTACTGAAATTCAGGTGCCCGCCACACTGACCTCCCACCACCCTGTTTACCTCGCTTCCCTCCCCAAAATACTCCCTATGCAGTAGGTCTGCATCGCGGGCGTCCATTCTCCAACGTGTTGGCATCGCACGTCAGAAGGTCAACTTGGACACATGTCAAGGCGGCGCCACCTGTAATCCCAAGTATCAGAAAGAGTTCCTCGGTTCATACACGTCATATGGTAGTCAAACTCACAGTTGGCAGATCCAGCCGGCACACACTTGCCCGCTGCTCCGTTGACAGTGCACACGTCCTCCTTCAAGCTCGAGTCCGCCACGCAGCACGCTCCGTCGGCGACGGGCCTGTTGTCGTTCTGCCTCGACTCGATTGCCGCAGCGCTTGTGGTTGCTGCAAGGGCCAGGGCGGCGAACAGAGAGGTGATGGAGAACTGCATTATGGTGGTTTGGAGATGGTTGATGGATGAAAGTCTGTGAGGACGGAGAGAGCAGAGATCGAGGGTATAACTATGTGGAGCTTGAGGTTCGGCGTTGGTGATGGATCATGAGCGAGAAAGCGACAATTTGCAATGACAGCGGTCTTCATATATATACCTACTACTACAGACCGCCGCGCTTGATTGAGCGCATGGTCGAGTCTCACGATGCGCCAAGCTCAATGCAAGCGCCAGACGAGACCGACCCCACGACCCGAAGGCACCGCACTCGTCCCAAACCCGGTTGCAAGGCCTGCTTACCGGCTACTGCTACCAACCAATGAGCATGAGCGATCAGTCGCCAGATGCTGGATGATCCGAGGTAGCAGCAGAGTCGCAAGCTTGATCGAGGGTGTTGGCTCGGATGTTGAGACGAAGGTGGAGTCGATGGGGGGATCGACGACTTCAGACGGCAGGGGGTCAAGCAGGATCGGGTCAAAACCCCCCATAGCCCACATCCAGTATCCTCAATGAACAAGTATCACTCTATCGACATAAATAATAATATATTACAGAGCAAAGCATTTTTCTATCGTTTTATGTAAATGTCATTAACACTACTAGCTTTTTTGGTCCTATTATAAAGCGTAGAAACTTAAAGGTAGCGAAGTCTCACCGTGATACTGAGCGGGCAATCGGTGGTGTGGCTAGTGGCTTGGGGGGGGGGTTATTCCCGATCCTGCTTGGGGTCCGTGATGCCAGATGCCCGGCTGGATTTCGTGACCGTCTCGGAGATGGCTGAAACCCAGCTCGGTACCTAGCGAAGGCCATGTTGGATGGGCTGGGGAGAATCTCGAGGGAGATGGTCAAGTCAGCTAGAGGTAATGCAAATGAGTGATACCTAAGTCATGGTCTACGGGTTGACGGCCGACGAAGACTTCTGACGATGTTGCGTAGGTGGGAAAGGAAGCAAAATAGTAGCGCGCCCCATTTCCTTAGTGGTGTAACTTATATATAGGTATAGTGTTGGATCCATGCGATTCCAACCTTCAAACCATTCATACCGGATCCACATGTATGATTAGATAAGAGATTAGATACCGGATTGTGAGGACACTTAGCCAGACCTGCAAGTCCAGCTAGACCTCCCAATCCAACCATCAGCAACATCATGACCTTGACCCCATACTCGAGTATTATGATTGATTGTTCAAGCCTGTTCCTACATATAGAGATATTTCGTATATAATAGGATATAGGAGGTAAATATATGCTTATAAATTCATGTCATCGTTATCGCGACCTACTAGTATCCTTCAGGTTTATAGACTTATAGTAACTAGCTGTGCTTATTTTTATATATCTAGACAACTAGGTGGTAGAGGACCCCATTATTCACCATCCTGGACACCTGGCCCATCAGCCCATCTCAAGCTATCAACTCCTACCCTTCTGTCCAATTGGCCATCAGCACGCATCACCAAACTTCAATGTGGGATCAACCAGCATGACGGCTTCATCCGTGTAGTCCAGGGATAAACGCCGTTAACTTCAGGCCAATGCCCTGTTGTGGCTTCTCTGTCAAAGACCCGCAAAAGGTGCAAATAATAGAACTCTTTGTTGGAACAGGCTTGAACGATCAATCATAATACTCGAGTATTGGGTCAAGGTCATGATGTTGCTGATGGTTGGATTGGGAAGTCTAGCTGGACCTGCAGGTCTGGCTAAGTGACCTCACAATCTGGTATCTAATCTCTTATCTAATCATACATGTGGGTTCTGTATGGATGGTTTGACTGTGGAATCACATGGATCCAACACTCTTATTGTTAGCACACATTATAATTACGAGAACTATGAACGTTGTTGACGTATGATGCCACTACTCGAATCGAGATATAGAAAGATGTGCTATCCCGGCTAAGCAAGGAAACCTGCGAGGTGGGCGATAACTTGTGAGATTTCAAAGTTTTCTATTGAAGGAGCGAAACCAGGAGTAGTTCCTGAAGGGCAGAAGGCCCTTATATATATGAAGAATACAGAAAGAATGTATGGGAAAAGGACAGTGTGCCCTTTTCCAGCAATCCTAGCGAAAGGACCGATATGGGGTTTTGGTAGGATTGGTGACGTTGAGACCTCAGGGTGAACCAGAACCCCTAGATTCCAACATAACTTACAACTCGTGCAATCTCTCTAAAATATCTTCTGTCCGTTCACCCTCACCCACGAGGTTACCGTCGTGGACATCTTTGCCGCGGACTCCAACCCCACGAGGCCTTCCACAATAATCATGTTCTCCAACAGTGGTGCACTATGCTCACTATTGCTGCTCGCCGGCCAATCATTCGGTAGCCCCTTGTTTCACAGAGATTCTGACCCATCACTCGATTGGCTGTCTCTTTGCGATCAGAAAGCCCCAGAGTACACCCCGCTGGACAAACCTCTGGTTTCATGGTCCGTAAAGGCACCCGAGGACCGTCATCCGAGGGTCTACCTGAAGAAATACTACGATGACCACGACCCCGGCAAGCCTTACGGGCGCAAGGTCGCGAGATGGCTGAGTGAGTTCTACAATCCCAACACCAAGGTCAAGAGCGACCTGGAGTTTAAGCATAAGCCCAACAAGGAGCCCATCAGGAAAGACGCGGCAACCCTAGTCACCATATTCTATCCCCCGGACGATAACAAGGACCAGACCGAATATCTCAATCGGTTCACAATCTTGGCCAACGCACAAGAGCAGATAGTCGTCTATACTACGGAGGGCATGGTAGAGAAGATTAAAAAAATCCGGGACGACGACCATATCATCATACGCACAGACTTCAAGACTGTATGGGACTTCCCAAACAACGCGTACCAGCAGGAGAATTTCGATGGAAAGCAGAAACAATTGTATTGGACCTTCTCGAGGAATCTTCCAAAGTCACGAACGATGGACTGGTTCTACAACCAGCCGCACCGCATGGCGACGTACAACGCCAAGGCTGCTGTCGCGTTCGATGCCATTATGCGCAACGAATGGGGTTCGGACAAGTGGGTGCTTATTGACTTTGGTATATTTCATTCATCTATTTTCAGATTCAATGGCCCGGCAGGAAAGAAATGGGAAGCCTTCACCAAGGTGCTCTTCGACCAAGACAAGCTCGCCAGGTCCATCAAACTCACTGGGAACACTGGGGTGGTGGTCGGTGAGTACACATCCAGACTGGACATAAAGTCAAGGGACTTTACGGACGAATGCTGGACGGACAAGACTCACCAGGGGAACTGTCTCCATTTCGTCGCGAACGTCGTAAGTAAACACTTCACTCCAAGCCCCAAATACCCTTGGACTAGAATGAAACTGACCATTAGCAGGCCGTTGGCAGCACCCTAGGTATGCTAGAGTATGTCACCAAGTTCATGAAGACGGTCGACGATATGGACGCCGCGGGATGGTACGTTGCCAGGGAAGAGTTGGTCATGTCCCCTATGGCGGCGCGGTATCCGAACACTCTGGTCGCTGTACCGGAGTATGATCTCGCTCCAGAGCTATACGGTCCACTGCAGAGACTGCTCAATACCATCAGCAAGATCAAGAAGCAGAACGCAGGGGACGCACGAGCCCATCTTCGATTTGCATCGGATACACTCTCGTGGTCGTCGTACGGCGGGGCCGAGCAGGTGCCTCCTCTCCAGGACCCTTTCACCACGCGCTTTTGCCCCAAGGGCAGCAAATACCAACCAAGACAGCCGAATCTTGAGCAAGGGAAGGGGATTGTGAAGGATGACCCCGAGGCCGTCGAAAAAGAGATGATGGGAGACAGTGACAGCGATTACGGCGTGTAAAACAGCTGAGCCTCATCAAGGAGTAGATCGTCGGTTTACATCAAATAGATGTTCGCTTCACAGCGGATGTACTTCATTAGTACGACTGTTCATGTACGATAACAGCGTCTTATTCCCAGACGCTTGTAGGATAGAAATTGTATCATTAACCCCTTCGCACCTGACCCCAGGCATTGTCATAAGCAGGTCTATGTGAGAGTGAGATGCGAGTACTCAAGCATAATCAAGCGCTGGCGGGTCGAAGCCTAAGATTCTGTGTAAGACTTGGTCGCACGCCAATCCAGCTGCCGTAGTTCAGGGCAGACAAGCAGCGGGATCCTCGCTTTTTGGACACGAGGGAGCAGATCCTCCACACGTAAGAGCAGACAGCCGTATGACTCGACACCGTCATTCATCCCACACGTAGAGAGCCCACGAGACGCCTTCCCCTCGGCGCAAACGGAGCTGTTAGAAACTAAATCACCATAATCTCTCATATGTTCACTGCTTGTCGTTTTGCATCTCGTCCAAGCATATACACATGGCCGCGATAACAGCCATGTCAACGTTCGGTACAATTGACACGTCATAGGTCTGCTGCCCGAAGAGCTCACCCTTGTTAAAAAGCTGGCGCTTGATGGTCGCGACAGGCTGTCCGGTCGTCTCGTCGACGATATTCCCTCCTTTCTTGGACAATTCCCCCTTCATCAGCAGGGAGACCGGCTGCCCTGTCGCTGAGATGAACGTGCAGAGTGACTTGGGAGCACCGACTAAGTAGCGAACGCGATGATCAGCAAGTAGAACCATAATCGCTCGAAATTGTGTCTCGCTGCCCCCCAAGAGCCATGGCGGAGGAAGCGGAAAACGTACTGCTGAACTTGCTCCTCACCTCAAAGATCTGGTTGCCGCTCGGATCTTCAGCATAGAAGGTCTCATGCCACGCGATGAGTTGTTTGCGTATGGTGAACAGCCGGGTCCCATTCGTTTCCATGAAGTGCTTTCGGCCGGACAGCGAGAACATCTCGCCCTTGACCTTGAAGATCGGCCGCTTTTCCGCCGTCCGGATGTCGAAGCTGTCTCCCGAAAGAGACCAGACCTTCTCTTTCAATCTCAATGTCTGCGCTTGGCGCGCGATGTAGGGCTTGAATATGCCTATTGGCGCTTGGTGGTGGTGAGATTGGTCTAACATTGTGATGTCTGCAATTGATGAGCTTGGGATGCTATAGGCATGGAGGAGGAGCTCGAGAGCGTGAGGCACGCTGGCACATCGTCAGGACACGGTCGCGATATATAACGGTCTGATTGACCATAACTGACGCGATGCGTGAACCGGACGTGATGAGAGGGTAAAGTGCGATCAAGAACTGTAGGACTGAAGTGACAATGACAATCCAGCTGCTATCAGCTCCAGCCATGCTGATGATGGACTTGAATCAGCCCCCAGAGGAATTAAAGGATTGCGGCTGACGCCATTGTGAAACACGGTTCGCCAATACCGTAGTAAGATCTCATTGAATCTAGGCGGCGGCTTAAGCATTTGGCGGATTTCGCATCTTATACGATGCTGACACAGTAATCCTACGAAGTGGTAGGCGGCGCCAACATCAGGGTGGTGTCAGATCTAAATGAGGGTTCTCGATTACTACCTGCAGCTCTCGGTACCATTTAAGGCTAATATTTCCCTTATAAATGCGAACGTGAATTTCTGGCTCTCTTTGTGAGAAAATGAAGTATGACATGATACCATCGCCTGGCCTGGACTTCGGTTCTCCCGTCTTGCCGTCAATACCCTATCCTATCATTAATCCCCATGTAGCGTCCAGCACCTCTCAGGAGGCTCATGGGAATGGGCCTCCCCCATATACCTAAAGAACTTCCCTTGCATAATACCAGACACATACGCAGGTCCAATCATGCAATAATTTGAGCCTTTCGGCCGAAGAACATATGGCTGGTCCATTTCAAAGAGAATAGATTGCCAGAAGCACGGAACAAGTGAAGATGTAATGTTAGAATATCAATCACGTGCTCGATCAGGGGTAGCTGCCGTCAGCGACCAGTCTCTGACTTGACAATGGCCAACTCAGGCGCCTGGCATGCGCAACCAGCGGAGCCTGGCTTCAATAACATACTTGTTGCTCTCAATTTGTAGTCAGAATCCCGAGTAACGGGACGAACCTTGCTGTTGACAAGACCATCTGCGAAACGAACATGTCGTAACCCAAGGCGCCCAACGAGCGCCAACCTCTCACCGTTGCTGAGATCGAGCATGAGGCAAAACTCAAGTTACCAAAGAACGTATACGACTTTTACGCTGGCGGTTCCGACCGGGAGAAGCACTGGCCGAAAACACCAGTGCATTCGACAGGTGAGACGGCGCCACCCGGCAGGCCACAACCCGAGCAACCGCTAAGCCGGGATATATATGCAGACTCTATATAAGACCGAGAGTGTTGCGAGACGTCTCAAATGTTGACACGAGCACAGTCTTCTTCGGATGGACGAGCACCCTTCCCATTGGTATTGCGCCCAGCGCGATGCAGAAACTGGCCGGCGGCGATGGCGAGCTCGACGTCGGCCGCGCGGCCGTCAACCTGGGATTGAACTTCACGCTCTCGTCGTAATCAACGACGGCGCTGGAGGACGTGGCTCGAACCCGGCATGTCCACGCGTCCACCCCGCCCGTTTGGATACAGCTCTACCTCTACCAAAAGAACGAGAAGAGCGTGCCCCTGATTCGCAGGGCCGAAGGTGAGAACGACATATTACATGAAACCCAGGGCGGGCAGACCAGCTGATAGTATTCCATGCGAGCAGACGCAGGCTACGAAGCTTTGGTCCTGACGGTGGACACCCCGGTTTTGGGAAACCGTCTGGCGGAGCGACGAGTGCCCGTCGTGCTGCCACCCGGCATAGGTCTGCCCAATCTACCAGGGGGCGCAAAGGCAACAGGAAAGCCCAGCATAAACCGTCGGCTGATGAACGCGGGATCCGCCAATGAGGCTCGGGAGATCATCGAGAGCGCCGAGGGCGGAACGCATAGCTCGAGTCTCACGGTGAGTGGCATGTAGTGACACCCAATCCCTATACCCTCATAGCCACGTTCCACCGCGGAGCAGGCTACTGACTATCGATGCATTAGTGGGAAGGCACCATGGCCTTTCTCCGCCGCACGACGCGCATGAAGGTAATCCTCAAGGGCATAATGACAGGCGAAGATGCCAAGCTCGCAGTACAGCACGGCGCAGACGCCATCATCGTGTCGAACCACGGTGGTCGCCAGCTCGACAGCGCAAGCTCCACGATCGAGGCCCTGCCCGAGATCGTGGAAGCCATGCGGGGTCGGATACCTGTCATATTCGACGGCGGCATCCGCACGGGCTCGGATGTCTTCAAGGCCCTGGCACTCGGGGCCGACTTCGTTCTGGTCGGGCGGCCGGCGCTCTGGGGCCTGGCCTACGCGGGTCGTGAGGGGGTGGAAGTCGTGATGCAGATCCTGGAGCGCGAGCTGAGTCGTACGATGGCTTTGGCCGGAGTTTCTCGAGTGCGGGATATTCGAAGGTCGCATCTAGGTGTTCGATCCGCAGATTCGTTTGGGATAGCAAAGCTGTAGAACGATATGAAACTTGGTAGCCTCTACATGAACGCCCGAGAGGAACCCCCTCCGAGCTGTATGGGGCCACAGGGCAGCAAGCGTATCATCATGGCAGCTTGCTAGGTCCGGTATATGGAAGTCCTTCTTCACGATGAAACCCTTCCTGGGAACATGGTTGCCACCGTTGCTGGGCGCTCTACGATAAAATCCGGCTCTATCAAATTCGATTGACGATCACAGCTCGATTTCCTACTCTGACGGTAGAGATACCGCGCACGGCGTGTCTATAGAGGCGAGGAGTGTGCAATGCTCTCCTTTTCCCCTGTATTGGCTAATTCTCCTCGGCACTACATGCTTAAGGTTCGATCAATGCCATAGATTGACTGCTGGTGACTCCACAACTACTTCTGCTATTGTACGTAAAGGAGCACAATAACTATAAAGCTAGCTAGAACGCATGGTCAGGTATATATAGGGGTCTATCCTGTAGGGCTGCATAGTGCCGTGACAGCCAATCAAGGCTACTTAAGTCCTCCCGTATATCTCTAACCACCAATCATCAACCCTGCTTAAGTCCTCCTCTATTTCTCTATCATAACTGCTCTCGGTCCTTCTCGCCATCCCAAAGTCGAAGAGATAAATCTTGCTCTTGTGAGAAACGATGAGAAAGTTGTCCTTATGGACATCCCGATGTACCCAGCCCTTTTTGTGAAATCGGGTCAAGACGTCTTTGCAGGCTTGCATGTCTTCAGGATCCCAAGACTTTGGGTTGCTTCCACCTTCAATATACTCGATGACGAAACCAACGATGAGCTCCGCGTCATCATCGTCGACGACGATAACCAGAAATCTAGGGGCGATTCCGCTTCCCTCAATGCTCTTATAGACGATGAGCTCCGTTAGAAGCCCGACACGTTTGGTCTTGACAAGCATCTTGGCTTCGGTAATCACTTTCGCTTCGTCGGTTTCCGGTGTGATGGGCTTGGTAACGCCGATGGACAGGTCTGGTGATAGTTGGCTCATCTTGATCTTGGGCTTTTCGCTCCATTCGAATTTCCAATCGGAATCCCTGGTGTCTAGTGGCGATTCGACACTGGTCACACTTCGGCCCTGAAGGCAAGTCAACTAAAGTTCCTGAGGCAGAGGCAACGCTGTGCTGCCTTTATCTCCTTGTCCTTACATAGACCAAGCTCTGGGATGGATTGCTTGCTAATCCGAGAACGCCAATGGCTACTGCCTTGAAGAGTTGCATAGCGTACAGATGCTGGGAAGGTAAAAACATCCTTTCATGGCCTTTAGTTAAATAGTTCCTGACATTATATTTACTTCATGCTTTCCTAGCTGCACCGTAATCGGTACGATTACCAGGGTATCTGGTCACAATTCTATATATATACCACCCCGTCAGAACCCATGCCCAGGTCCTGGTCGCCAATGCACCCTGGCGTTAGCAGCTCAAACTATGTTGCAATACATGTAAATGACTGCTATGGATTTCTCGTCCGAATCACATTTCCAGCTAGTAGCAACATTATGCATTGGCAAGCGATATCCTAGCTTCGGCGTACGAATGAACGCCCCGCTCTTAACCCTACCCATTCGGTAAGTTAGCGCTTTGCGACGCAGAAGTCGATCCGGTCTGATGCCTCTAAGATACCGGTTTGCTCAGAACCACGCCAGGGGGGTCCTTGGTAGACGTATCTCCCCAATCTGCTTCCCAGCCGTTATCAGCCAAATACACTTTCCAATCCGCATCATCGTCCTCCAGGCGCGTCGAGACGTCCGGAATGACGAAGAAGGCCACCAGTGCGCCAAGGACTGCGAAACCCGAGCCGATGAGGAATGCGACTTGGTCGCCTTGGGTTGGGTCGTCGGTGTAAGCGTTGAGAATAGCACTGAAGACCTGTTCCTGTTAGAATGCGGGCTTGTCACAAGGGGACTCTCGACGTACCTTGTCCCGATTGCAGCTCCGGCTTTGGAGAAAGCGGAAACAAGACCCATCATCTGTCCGCGGACCGAGGTCGCGAAAGACTCCGAAGCAGCCAGCACGACCGTACTACGCAAGTGTTAGTACAGGTAGATAAAACCGTGGGAACGGAATTGCACTGACCTTCCGGGCCCGACTTCCCCCAGTGTCAAGAAGACACCATACAGAACGACGAAAAGCGGGAAGATATTATGTATAGGCGTCATAGCACCACCAAGCACGAACCCGAGGATAGCTTGTAGCGTGAAGCCCAAAGCCATAGTCTGGCGGCGACCGGTCTTGTCCGAGAGATAGCCACCGATGAATGGTCCCGGGATATAAAAGCAGTTGATCACCACTCCCCACCCTAGATTCTTGATAAGACTCTCATCAGGGTTGACACGGGAGACGATAGTCGAGCTGAAGATCCCAAACGGGATGGAGATCCAGTTGTACAAGAACCAAGTCGAGGCACAGCCGATCAGCGGGCGGTAATAACGCTTCAGCGCAAGCCAGTACGGAACGCGCTGTTTGCGCATCGACGACTTGCGGTATGCCGTCGAGACGGCCATGCGGAGCCGGAACCAAAAGATGACCAATGGCGGTACGAGACCGAGAGCGAACGACGTCCCGCCAGACTATTTCGTAGCTGGACTCCTTCTGATGGACGCAAAGGAGCAGGAGCAGCGGAAAGACCCCGGCCGAGACGTAGCCGAGTGACGCGGACAGGTCGGCCAGCATGGCGAACATGAAACCCCCGCATCTTTCTGTACTTGTCGCTCTCGTCAGTGGCTTCAGCGGCGCCAGCTCCGCTGACCGGATACTCGCCACCGGCACCCACGCCGGCGATGCCCCGCGCGACGATCATCATCTAGAACATGCCGGTCGGGTCCGAGCCGCTGGCGGCCGTCGACAGGACGATGCCGAGCACGAGGAGCGCGGTCGTGGCGACGGCGCCGGTCTTTCGGCCGATCTTGTCGACTATGATGCCGAAACCTAGCATGCCGATGATCATGCCCACGAGAAAAGCGTTGCTGAGGCGCTGCGAGATCGTGCTTGTGAGCTCGTCCGGGTAGAGCACGGCGAGCAGGAGCGAGATGTTGCCGATGACGGCTGCGTTGCTTTATGATTGTCAGGGGTTGCTCTCATGAAGCTGTGTCGAGTGAACGCTTACTATCCGTCAGACCCAATTGCCAGCCCCGAAAAAAGAATAATGAGCCAGACAGAGGCCTTGCTGTAGTAGGTCTTCTCCGGCTCAGAAGAGCCATTCTCGATATCCGTGTCGACTCGTTGGATCGCCTCATTCTTCTTCTCTGCCACGATGGCGTCAATGGGCGGTTCCGCCATATTTGGACTCTCAGTCTGAGCTGCCATCTTCACTCAGACAACGTATAAACCCCCCGCGAACTGGAAAGGTCGCGCGTGGAAATCTTATGAGCGTTGCCGGATCAGCACGATTATACTCGTTTGGCCATGGATTTGGACGCCGATCGGCAGTTATCAGTACCCCAGACGCCCGCGGTCTTACCCCGACTCTATCATCGGAGCCCGCCGCTCGTCCGGGACTTTCGCCGGGGACATCATCTCGAACTTCCAACCAGCTTCTTTCGTCGAAGTCCAACGCTCGTAAACAGTTGCTTTTGACGTCTGTCAAGTCCAAAGAAGTAGGTAATCCGAGAATATTGAGCTAGAATCTAACGGCGGGGGCATATAAATGGGACAGCCCCATATATGGGACAGTTTTCCCACCAAAATCTCATTATTACGATTCGTATAACTCGGTCAGTATTAACAGCACGATAATATGATTTGAACAAGAATATTTGCCTCTTTTTTCTATTTCTTAAGATATAGCCGCTTAATGTAATCTATGCTGGGTGTAAAGTTATAATAGCACGGAGTTTTGCCCTTACTGTTGGATCCATGCGATTCCAGACTGCAAACCATCTATACCAGGACCCACATGTATGATTAGATAAGATAAGATAGTGGATTGAGAGGGCACTTGGCCAGACCTTCGAGTCCAGCTAGATTCCTCTCAATCCAACCATCAGCAACATCATGACCTTGACCCCATACTCGAGTATTATGATTGATCGTTCAAGCCTGTTCCAACACTTACTAAATTTTACCTTCCGGGCTGCTGTAAGTCGGGTTTTCCCGACCCTTTGGTGGGAACAAGGCATAGCCAGGCTTCTAACAATCACAGCGGCCTAAACTGCTGGTACACCCCTAATAAACCCAAAATCAAAAGAAACACCAAGAAAAGGCGATTTCGAATGCATTACTCACATCATCTAGAGCTTTTATTCCGATAGAGTTATTTGTAAATGCAACTGTAGTCTTTTGGTGTAAAAACTGTCCCATATATGGGGCTGTCCCATTTATATGCCCCCGCCGTTACGGTAGTTGACTGCTTTTAGGATAATTACATTCGTTCGCGCAAACGGTTTCATCGCAAGACGGCATCGGTCGTGTCTCTGCCCTCCCCACTCCTGGGTTCCGCACTGATATCAGAGCAGCGGGCCGGCACATCTGGGGTGTGGCTGTGGCTGTTAGCCGTCCTGCCGTCTGAGCCGGTCAAGCATGCCTCGAGTCTTTGGCCGACCTTCTTCGAGTCTGTCTTGAAGTACTCCCAAGCTTGCAACAGTCGCCATGGCTGAAATCTCAATGAAGCAGCCTCTGATGGTCGAGGAGGGGCAAGAGTCCCGGCAACACGAGCGAGCACCATCGCGGAAGAGGCGCATGGTTAGCTTGCTCAGAAAGCGCTGCCTTGCCATCTGTCAAGTGAGCATCTTGCTATACAGCTGCTTCATAATCTACCAGCTATGGCAATCATACTGGTCTGGCGCCATCCCTGACGTGGCCAAGGTGCAGCAATGCGCGATAAATAGCTTCCACTCCAGCCTCTCATTCCTGGACCCGGCGGTGCCCATTACATCGGATGAGTTCCTCGAGCGGCGGGACCGGCTCGCACAAACTCTGGTGGCATCAGACGTCGATGCATTTGTGCTCGAGCCTGGTTACACATTCCAGTAGGCCAAACCCACCCTCGACTACTCCGTCCCATGGTGCTTACTCGGAATATCAGGTACTATGGCAACATCTCCCAGGTAGACTGGGAGCCCTGGGAGCCCGAAGAACGGCCATTCTTGATAGTCATGCTCCCGCAGACCTCGGATTCCGGAGAAGTTACCGCAAAGACGGCATACCTGGCCCCGTATGTCGAAGAGGGCCGAGTCCGTATGCTCGGCATACCCTCGCGAGAAGCCGAGTTGGAAATTGTCATCTGGGAAGAGCATTGGGACCCGTACGGTACGCTGCTCGAGTCCAGACTCTTCGCCGGTTCCAAGGCCGCGAGAGGAGGGCGCAAGCCGAAGCTCATGGTGGACGAGGAAATCCGGGACTTCATTCCCCGCGGCCTCGCGGCTTCGGGCTTCGATACCGTTGGCTTGAGCCCAGAGGTGGAAATGGTCCGACAGATCAAGAGCCCGGCCGAGGTGGAGCTGCTCCGAGTCGTCAACACGGGCACCGTCGTGGCGGTCCGGGCTATGAGGCCTTGCCTTGTGCCTGGGCTGACTGAGGAGGAGGTGAGGGATATTCTTGATGAGACATTGCTATCTGTGGGCTTTGGTCTCTTCTTCAAAATCGTGCTTTTCGAGGAGGACGGAGCGCTTCCGCATGGAGGCTTCGTCGTGGGCGGTAAGAAGGCGACTGAAGAGACGATGATTGTCATTGACGTGGGGTGAGTCTACCTCCTTGATGCGCTGCGTTTGCGACACGACTCTTAACTACTGCGAACAGAGCACACTACTTGGGATACTCGTCGGATATCTGCCGCAGCTTTTTCATCGACCCTGTACCTAGTCCCCGCCCATCTATCCTTAGGCCACTCACCCGCTTCCTCCATTGGATCCGCGTGCTGCCTCGGGACCCCCACGTGGCTGAGAAGAATCCGGAACTGCATGCCGAAAAGCTGAAGGTCTGGCAAACCGTCCTAGATGCCCAGACTGCCGCTGCTGCTGCGTTCGTGCCGAATGGCACTGCGGCGAGTGTTGACTTAGCTGCTCGCGGTGTCATTGACGATGCCGGTTATGGCGAGGCCTTCACACATCGACTTGGCCACGGCATCGGCATCAAAGGTATGTGTGCCCTACCATCCGACCCCCCGAACCGGCACACCCCCCCAACCGGCACAGCCAAACCCCACAACCACCACCAAAAGTCCCCTTACTCACTTACACGGATTACAGCCCCTTTTGAGGGTATCTAAACGTTCTTTAGATAGTTAGATAGCCCTTTTCTTGGTGTTTAGCTTAATATAGATTATTTAATTGCTGGCCATCAGCATCGGCATTTAACAGCCTCTGTGCCCCGCCCTTAAATGCAAATTTGCTATAGAATTCTCTCTGTGAGCCCCTGTCCCTCATGCACCACAGCATCCTGAAGCCAGCCACGATGCCTCCGCCCACGTATACAGAGGATGATATGGTGGATGCCTACCTAGACGTCACAGATAATGGCATGTCAGTAAGAAAATCCAGCCAAAAATACGGCGTCCCGGCCAGCACGCTGTCAACACGCATAAGGGGGAGAGGGACTAAAACAGAAGCTCACACCACCGAGCAGAGAATTTCTCCCGAGCAAGAAAGCAAGGTAACAGCCTGGATATTACGCCAGGAGACTTTGGGGCTTGCCCCCTCTCATTCAGCCGTCAGGGAAATTGTGGTAGAACTCCTAAAAAGAAAGGGGGATTTCGCACCACTTGGGAATCACTATATGGACAGCTTTAAACGACACAACCCTACCATTCAGACTAAAATCAGCAAGCGAATAGAATCTACTTGGTTTAAGGGGTTTACCCCTAAGTCTGTGAACTGGTTCTTTAACATCTTAGAGGACTACGGCTGGGTGAAGCCAGAAAATACGTACAATGTCGATAAGGGCGGCATCATATTGGGTTTTGGTAACTCTTTCGAGCCCCCTACCCTCACAGTCAACTAACTACCCTTATAGGCATTGATTCCCTAGTTCTGGGAAGTTCTGAGACGAGGAAAGCTTTCCTAAAGAGCCCCCAGGGCCGCTCGTGGACATCTTTCATCGAGACCATTTCAGCTACCGGTAGAGTACTCAAATCAGGCTTGATTTTCAAGGGAAAAGATCTCCAAGCGCAGTGGTTCCTTGAGGAATTCCAGAAGATAGCCGACTGGTATTATATAACGTCGGAAAACGGCTGGACCAGTAACGATATCGCCTGCCAGTGGCTTGAGCACGTTTTTATACCATAAGTGGATGAAATTCGTGGCCAGGAGCAGTGGGAACCAGTCCTTTTGATCCTAGATGGCCATGGTAGCCATACCTCCGTACGTACACCAATTTTTTCTATTTATTTACTGGTTGTTTGATTTATTCTGATTTAAACAGCAACTGACTGTAGAAAGGACGAATTTATGATGCGGTGTTATTTTGCCAACATCTTGCTATGCTTTTTCCCAGCACATACCAGCCATGGAATGCAACCACTGGATAACGGCCCCTATAACGCCCTCAAGTCCTACTACCAGAGATTCCTTACCCAGTTAAATTCTCTGACTGATTCTTCCTTTGTTGACAAGATCAACTTTATCCGCTGTTATAGCAAGGCAAGGGACATAACATTTACACCCAAAAATATCCGCTCGGGCTTCCGAGTGACGGGATGCTACCCAATTAGCCGCAAAAAGTGTCTAGACCATCCAGAAATCCAAGAAGACAAGCGGAAGACCCCCAAGCCGAAAGAACAGGAAGACTCGGAGCTGGAGGACCAACAGACCCCTACCACAAGCCGGCAAATCCGGGATTTCGGGAGGAACCGTTCCCCAGCCACTTGGCTGAAGTTCCGGAAGATCTCCTATGCCTTTGAGAACCAGGAGACGGAGCTGGCCATAAAAGACCAGAAGATCAGGGCCCTGGAGGCTGAACTGGAATGGCTACGGCCCAAGAAGAGGAAAAAGATACCAAATCCCAACCAAAACTTCATGACAATGGTAGAAATACTAGCCCAGGGTGGTGATCCGTTAGTTCCGGTTTCTGTAGAGTCTTTTTTTTTTTTTCAGAATCGGAGGTTGTTCAAGACGAGGGTGAGGAGGACGAGGAGCTTGCGGACGCTGAAGAGGCTGTAGAAGCCCCTGTTGCAGAAGCCCAGATGACTAGATCTGGGCGGTCAATCCGGGCGCCGGCTAGATACGTCGATTGAGCAGCCAAAACACCACAGAATGATAATTTTGCTGACTTTTTTGACCCTATACAGCCTCAAATGCGTGAAAGTGAGTAGGGGGGTCTTTTGGTGGTGGTGGCGGGGTTTGGCTGTGCCGGTAGTGGGGTGTGCCGGTTCGGGGGGTCGGATGGTAACTCTTCTCACCACGACTGTTTTGAGTACTTAGCTTGACAGTGTGCTGATCTCTTTTATAGCCCACGAGTCACCATATCTCAACCAGTGGAACACAAAGTCGATACTTCAGCCCGGAATGGCTTTCACCAATGAGCCTGGGATCTACTTGGAGGGAAGATTTGGGGTTCGCCATGAGGATATCTACCTTGTCAAGGAAGATGGCGAAGCTGAACTGTTGACGGGGCGGAGAGCAGTTGGTCCATACGACCCTTGAGACATTGATGACTTGATAATAATGGCGGTAGTCGGACAAGACCTAGATAATATGCACAGTCGTGACTTCGCACTCAGCTGCTGTAAGGGATTTCTGCTTTCGAGTTTCTTGCCCGGCTGTATCAGTGTCTCAACATAAAGAGGGATCGAAACATGAGCAATTCTTTAAAGCTAGAGAAGCTTCGATTTGGAGATTGCCCAGATGGTCCCCGCGACTCTGCTTTCTAGCTGATACTGGCCATCGGACTGTTGAGACCCGACCGGAAACACTTTTACACGAGACACCACTGCCACCATCCCTCATCGTCAGCGATAGATATCAGATACCATACTCACATCTACAGGTGTCTTCACCTTCAAAGCCACGCTTTAAAAGACAATCCACAATCATTCGGCAGAATCCAAGGCGATGGGCAAGATCCAAAGCTTATTCGCTTATTCCAAATGGAGCGAATGCGGGGAAGGTCAAGGATCAGCCAAGGCGATCCGCAAGATGCATCCACGCGCAGGGTAGTGATAAATACGAATCGTATTCGTACTTAGTATCGTATCTGTCAAATATAAGCACTGACTTGATGTCAGTGTCAATCCCTTTTGCCTAGCGGCTGCATCCAACAATTAAGAGTCTCATCGAATCTACGCAACCGGCAGCAGAAATCCATCGAATACAGGGTCAAATCGAATCTCTAACCCCTTTTCAACCATGAATACGACGCTTCCAATCCAGAGCACCACGGTGCGGTACACCACTCGCAAGGACTTCGTGGCCTGGCAACAGCAGTTTCAGAAGAGGGCAGAAGTATTAGGATTATGGAAACACATCAATCCTGATGCCCCTGATAACTGGCCAGAACCTCCTGAACGCCCTGATATGAACTCGGAGGACTATGCAGCGAAACCGACTCGCAGCGCCACCCAGGGTCCAGTCAAGAAGATCTCTCACCTTACGAGCGAGAGTATGACCGACTACAACCACGATCTGCACCAGTTTCATCTCAAGAACAAGATATATCAACAATTCAGAAACGCTACCAACGACCTTGTCAAGTGAGTGCTTGAAACAGTTGATCCCGCCATTCAATAAACCAAGCTCCATCGCACCCATAACCTCCGTCAGTGGTACAAGACCCTCACCGAAGATGGGGCAATTTACACAAAGAATTTAATGCACGCCGTACAAACGGACTATCGAGCAATAATCTCCACAACCGACACGAAATTAAAGAAAAGAAAGAACAAGGACGTGATAGCCTGGTTCAAAGAGTGGGAAAAGGTTATGGCCAAATCTGTAGCAGTAGACATCCTTAAGGCGAAATCCCCAGCTACTTGGTTTAATGACTTTGTAGCTGCTGCTGCTACAGTCAACCCTACCTGGAGTTCTGAGGCGAGGGTAACCAGAAAGGCTGGAGTCCTTTTGGGCAACATCAGCTACTCGCAGATCGCTTCAGATCTCCAGGAGGACTTGTTAATAACACGTCAGGATACTAACACGTCAAAGGGCTGGAAGGCAGGCTTCTAGCTCTCTATAAAGAACAGGCTGAGGATACGACAGAAATAACCCCTGAAGACGAAACAGACAAGCCCCAAGGCCGCGGAAACACAAGGGGAAATCGCCGTGGAGAAAACAACAACAATAGGGGCAGCCAAGGAGGCTCCAGAAGAGGCTCAAGAGGAGCTTCTGGCAACAAGAGACGACAAGACGACAATCAGAACACTATTCGAGCATGCAGAGCATGTCTCACAAGAGGACACGAACACATGCAATGCTTCTATCTCTTCCCAAACAAGGCACCTGCTGGATAGCACGCAAACAAAGGTGTCCAAAAGCTAGTAAACAGCTCATTACAGAGAGATAATAATATGGCGGAAGAAGTAGCACGAGCAAACAGAAAGCGCGATTGACTCGCAGAAGGGGGCAGAGAGTCTCGAACAGTGCCTAGCAGAGCAAAGAAAGTCGCTGGCGCGTACCTAAACAATAACACGAAGTCCTCTTATTGTGGGTGATAGAAGATCTCCCCATTACCACCAACAAAGCATCCTTTGCCCTCAGAACGCGAATAATCAACTCCTGGACAGCGCGAGCTCCCCTAATAGGCGATGAACACTGTTGGCGCTTCCGATTAGGCCGTCCAGGCCCCGAAGTGATAGCCCAGATCATACAACACCTCTGAGGTGTGAGGATCAAGGGTCTATCTATCGCTTAGTGTGATGGCTGCGGCAAAGCCAAAATCAAGAGACATACACGAAGGCAACCTCGGCGCCCATTCTCTAAACCAGGGAGTATTCTGTCTATTGACTTCACTGACCTTCAAGCGGACTCTGACGGCTATTGGTGTGTTATGTTCATAACCTGCAGGTATTCCGGATACGTCTGGGCCTATTTCCTCAAAAGAAGGCAGGAAGATCACATCATCAGTGCTATCAAGCATATTCTAGGCGTCCTTAAGCAACAATTCCAGCTCGATATTGAGGTCCTGAAAGCAGACAACGCACTGGGCAAGTCAAATGCCATCAAATCGTTCATGAGCGAGAACCACCTTTGATTTGAGCCCTCAGTACCACGAAGCCAAGTACAGAACGGTGCTGCTGAGCGCTCAGGGGGTGTAATCAACGAGAAGGCCCTCGCGATGAGAAGCGGAGCCAAGTTGCCAACATATCTCTGACGATATATATACATGGCCGCGGTGTATCTTCACAACAGAACACTGTCGTGGCAGCATCACTGGAGAACCCCCCACGAGATGTTCTTTCAATATTTGGCGTTCAGAGACGGCCTAGTTGCCCCTGATTGCAGACTGACGTTAGCACACCTGCGAGCGTACGGCTGCAAGATGTTTGCAATGACACCAGAAGCCCAAGAGAAGAAAGATCGCAAAAAGAAGCTAAACCCCAAAGCCTGGGTGGGCTTCCTTGTGGGCTACAGTTCAACGAACATCTATCAGGTTTGGAACCCTCTGACTAACAAGGTCCAAGCTATGCGCGACGTGATAGCAGACGAGGACCAGTTGTTCTCAGGAGACATTCAAGACCTCAAAGACGACCTTCTGCACATCAACAGAGATCAGTTGACATTGCTCCTGAACAGACACGAGGCCCCCAAAAAGGGCCTGGAAGACACTCCAACGATACACAAGGATGAGGATCTCAGCAGAGTAATCCAGGAGCACCAAGGAAGAGAGGAGATGCTTCAGAGTGGGACTAGTACTGTCACGGCGAGCATACTGGGGAGCTGGGACATGGCCTGCAGCAAGCAGCTATTACTCTATTGACGAGAATATCAAGACTAGAGAGGAAAGAAAGAGAGAGAGAGATAGGTACAGCGGGAGGTTGCCCCTTTAAGGGGATCCTCTGGTCAGATCCTTCCCTTATTGGGAAGTATCGGCTTGTCATGTGGGAAGGTCTGTGCAGGCCGTCACACTATGTTACTATAGACTATATTTTAAATAACAATAAAAGTTCTAAATAATGTATAAATAAATAAAGTAATATTATACATATTATGGAAAAGATCGGTTCAGTGGTTCAGGTCATCATGTTGCTTACATTCTGGGTGCAGATCTACCCTTGGGTCTTGGGACCTGTTCAGGTACTAAATACACATACCAACTTCAAAGCAATGCCCAGCCTTTGATCCGGAGGGTAAAGATCCCTTGTCCCAGATACACTAAAGCTCAAAGCCCGCTTCTAGGCTGTTCCTTCCTTTCAGTGCTGCTGTCAGCCTTGTCAGCCTTGTCACCCCTAGAAGCGTGCTACAGCACACCTGTGAGCCACCCGACTGCTTACATATATCAAGACTTTAAGATTAAAACTTTTTGTGAGATTCTAGAAGGGTCACAAGCCTTGGGGGTGTGAGCGGTCGCTGCAAATGTTGTTGTCATTCTCAAGTATGCTCGGCAGTGTGATGGTCTGACCTCCTGGAAGTCTGTCAACCCATCAGGGTGGCCTGTGCGCAGCATCACATGACCTGGCGCACAAGACGTGTGGCCACAACTGTACTAGGCTAGGTAATAGTGGGGCGGATGAAAGGATCATTAATCCCACCAGAATTGGCTGGCGGGTCAGATCCTTCTTTCCCTCCCCACCAAGAGATTTTTACACGTAGGTAGTGCAATCAGGACTTTTATGTCCTTATCCTATTTACGCTTCGTGACAATCTCTTGGTCTCTTTATACGCGTCTAGGAAGACCTTAAACTCCCAGAAGATACCGATACCGAAAAGACACCAATTCACGAACAGACACGACACCAACACCACAATGCCTCGTGGAGAACTTGACCGCCAGCGCATCGCGCAGGCCGCCAAACGAGCCAAACAAGAAGTCCATTTCTCTGATGGGAAGTTCCTTCATCATTACCCCAAAGACCCCAAGAAGGGACAGAGCTTGATCGCTGACACTGATGACCGCGTCCCTGAGGTTTCGGATATTCCTTAACTCTTTGACCGCCGAGTTTTCATGAACTGTGCCAATGATGAGAACTTTGAGCAATACCGTTACCGATTCACGATAAAAGGCTTGTCAGACGAGTTGCACGAGCTTATTGATCATTATGGAGCCTCCTTCGCCAGAGATTCTGGACCAGTCATGCCTTTTGTCCCCCTCACTCATGACTCTCAACAGGAGTGGCCTGACGCGTCAACCGGCATTGAAATCAGCTTTGACGGCTTTGAGAACATGTGCAAGAACAGTCCCAAGGCTCTCTTTCAGGAGATGAAACTTTGCACCTTCGTTGCGATGGGATATAAAGACCTCATCAGAGACTTACACGACGTCCTTAAGACCAACGATCTTAACCTTGCGGTTATTTGCGAGCACGCCATTGCCTTTGCTGATGCTCTGACCAAGACCAATGATACGATTGCCACCCTTCGCAACAAGAACGCTCACAACAATGACAGAGGAGTCCCTGTTCGCTCTGCCAATCGTCTGACAGAGGACCAGCAGCTGACTGAGTAAGTCACTGAGCAAATCAACAATCAATGGAGCAATGTTCTCTAGGAAAAGGAAGAAGTGATACAGGTTCTGCAGAATAAAGTCATTAACATGGCCGGTAAAGAAGGAGCCCCCGACTCGACTCAATCCAGAGGAACTCCTCGTCTCACCCCCAAACAGAAAGATCCTCCCGTTTTCACCAGTGATCCTTCTACCGACAAGGACAAGACCCCTGTGATGTTCGATCAGTGGTTCTTGATCCTTCGAAAGAAGCTCGTGAGCAACACCGACCACTTCCCTTCTGATGACGACAAGACCATGTATATCCTTGCTCATCTGTGCGGCACAGCGTCTTCTCGTTTGATGCCTTTCATCAAACCGGATGACACTACCGGAGAGGCCGTCTTCAAGACTAGCAAGGAGGTTCTGGATCATCTTCACGAGCAGTACAAGGATCTCAACGAACAAGACGTTGCTAAGGAAAAGTTCAACAAACTGGAGATAACAACTGGTATGGAGTTCAAAGACTTTCAACTGGAGTTCGTCAGACTGGCCGGAATGGCCAAGAAGGACAAGTCAACCTGGAAGGAAGAGATGTTCAAACGCCTCCCAGGCCGCCTTAATACCATCTGCCTGGACAAGTACCACGACAAGACGGTCAACTACAACTACCTTTGCACGTACGTCCAGCGACACGACTATCAACAACGCAAGAACTTTGTGGTCTCCCAAATGCGAAAGAACGATGCCCCTCAAGGTCAACAGAACACCAACCCCCCAAAGAACAACGGTGGTGGTGGAGGAGGCAGCCCGTACCCCCCTCGCAATCAGAACCAGAGTCCGAACCCTGCTGGAAGTCAATCTCGTCCTGCCTCTTGAACGGTCGAGCATTACAACCTTCAAGTCCTCGGCACTGCTTCTGATGGCCGCAAAATGTACAAGAAGCCTCAGCTCGAGCAAATCAAGGCTATGATCGCGAAAGGACAGTGCTTCATTTGCCATGAACACGGTCACCGGAGCTCTGAGTGCCCTATTAAAGACGACTTCGAGAAGCAGAATGACGCTCGCATCAACGCCATCTCCGCGAGACTGTTTGATCATTCTATTGGAGGCTCTACTGCTGCTGCCCTGGCTGCCGTGCAGGGAAAAGACTAACCCTGGGACAACCTGACACCCTTCCCAGGGGACCACACTTGATTTCGGCGTTGGGGATTGACGATTGCAGGAAGATACCCTCTGATTTCCTTTCCCAGATTCTAGGGGGAGTTCCTTTGTTACTTGACTGCACAGTAGTCAATAATGGAGTTTCCTTAACAACCCAATGTCTTGCCGACGCAGGTGCAGGTGCATATATTTTGATTAACCTGTCGTTTGCTGCCAAAGTCTCCAAACACCTTCACGCGGAGAAAATCCAAGGATTCGAACCCGCCCCAGTGACTGGGTACGATGGCCAATCTACACAGACGATTGACGTTGCCCTCAGGGCCTATTTTTGCATACAAGGCCGAATGATATACGACGTACCTTTGTTGGTGGTCAACATGAAGCATGATGTAATCGTCGGTAAGAAGTTCTTCAACCGGCATGACGTCCTGGTAGACTCTCCCCAGCAACGTTTATTGTTCCCAGACGAATGGATACCCGACTATCGTGCGTTGCCCGAGATCTCCATGGACTCGGCAGGGTCCTTGCTCAAAGATGTCGCATACGATCAGGATGCAGTCAGACGCGACAAGCTGATGGAGACCGATGATAAACAACGCCGCGCTTCACAACGCAATTCCCGACGCGTACACTTCGGTCCCGTCACGATGATCCTGTCTGACTATCGCGCTCCAACAGTAGAAGAGGTCCCCAAACGTCCCAATCGTTCCAACCATAAAGGAACGGAGACACTCTTGGAAGGAGTCGACCTGAGCTTGATACGCGCTCAAATCGAGCAGCTAAGCCACAATCATCTGACAAAACGCATACCCCTGAGAGACAAGACAACTTAAAATCCACCTTTTACAAAGTTTGTTCCTCCGGCTATCCTTTAGCCCCGACGCAATGACCATCGCAAGGTCCCTACAGCCACGGACCAAATGCACGAACAGCTTGATTACGATTTCCATGACGACGAGTCACGTCAACCCTCACCGACAACACCGTACATACCTGTCCGACATCGTCCTTAGCTATCCATATCCCAACAAGTCCAACATGATGCCCAGGGTCCATATGTAATGAGGCGTGACAGAATCGGATGGTATCGCCACCGCCCCCTCGAGGTAGCTATGGTGGGTTCCGTACTCTTTGATCGAGTCAAAGCTGAAGACGGTACCGAGGCAGGCGTTACCATTCTGTTTGAAATCGATCGCGTTATTGACCATAAGCGAGCGATGCTAGTAGACGATGACAATAATCTTCGACGCCAGGCACATGAGCTGGTACCGAAGCAGCATCACGAGCGCCTGGACGTCTTTAGCAAGTTCTAATTCGACAAGCTCTCTCTTTATCGCCCTGGAGTCGACCACAAGATTGATCTCACCGCCGACCCTGAGAGTTTGGGATATTCTCCGCTATACAAGATGTCTTTGGAAGAGATGGAAGCGTGTCGGAAGTACATTGTCGACAACCTGAAGAAAGGCTTCATCGAGCCGTCGTCCGCTCCATGGGCTGCACCGATTCTGTTTGCTCGGAAGGCTAATGGAAGCCTCTGACTCTGTGTCGACTATCGCAAATTGAATGCTATTACTTAGAAAGATCACTATCTGCTCCCCCTCATTGAGGAAACCATATCTCGACTAGGCTAGGCCAAGATCTTTACCAAGATTGACATCTGTCAGGCCTTTCACAAGATCCAAATTGTCGAAGGTGACGAGGATATCACGAGCTTTCGTACCCGATACGGTGTATACAGATACCAGGTGTTACCCTTTGGTCTTACCAACGGACCATCGACCTTCCAGCGATACATCAACGACACTTTCTGTGGATATCTTGATGAATTCTGCACGGCTTATATCGATGACATACTGATCTTCTCCGATAACGAGAAGGATCACGAAGAACACGTACGCAAGGTCCTTGACCGCCTTCGCGAAGCCGGTCTCCAAACTGACCTAGACAAATGCAAGTTCTATGTTTCTGAGACCAAGTTCCTCAGTTTTATCATTGGTACCAATGGACTCACTTGTGATCCCGATAAGATAGAGGTCGTACACAACTGGGACATCCCGATAGTCAACGGAAAGACGTCACTCAAGGGTGTACGTTCCTTCCTTGGGTTCTGCAACTTCTATCGCAAGTTTATTAAGGATTATGGTCGAATCGCGAAGCCCCTTACCGGACTTACCCGAACTGATCCTGGCCTTGTGTGGACCAGGGGATGCCAAGCCGCTTTTGACGATCTAAAGCAGGCCTTGCTGACGGCCCCAGTACTGAAGCACTTCTCATACGATCACGAGACGCTGGTGGAGACTGACGCCTCTGATGGTATTGCCGCCGGAACGATGTCCCAGCGAGCATTCCCCGATGAGCCGTGGCACCCTGTGGCCTTCTTCTCGGAGACATTGCAGGGAGCGGAGCTCAATTACGGCATACACGACAAGGAACTGCTTGCAGTAATCAAGGCATTGAGAGTCTGGAGAGCCAAATTGATCGGGATACAGACAGATCGCCCATTTACCGTTGTCACCAATCCCTCAGCCTTGGAATACTTCAGCACCAAGCGTATACTCAACCTCTGACAAGCCAACTGGCAAGAACTGGTCTCACAGTATAACTTCGTGATTACTTACAGACCAGGATCACAGAACACCGTAGCTGACGCGCTATCTCGTCCACAGAGCGACATCAAGACCCAGAAACAGGTACGAGACGATCAACGGACAATGACTCTTTTTAAGCCTGTTACGTCAGTATCATACGTCCATGTATGTGATATCCCGATCGCCGCAGTGCGCCATGACCAGCCCCTCGACGGTCATTCCATACAAGCAACAGAGATCTTTGTTCTTGACGATGCCGATCCGCCCGAGTTCTCGGGTATTGCACTGAATGACGAACTGTTGCACGCCAACAAGGAAGATGCGTCTCTTGCCAAGTATCGCAAGAAGGAAGGCGATGGCTCAAGCATCGACTGGACCATGTCTGGAGAGCTCGTACTCTTCTGCGGACGCCTCGCTGTCCCTAACTCGAACAATCTTTACACCCGCGTTGTTGCCAAAGCACACTCGTCTCTGGCGACAGCTCATCCTGGAATCAACAAGACCCGTCAGATGGTCTCCAAACGATATTGGTGGCCGAATCTTAACGGCTTTGTCATTCAATACATTGAGAACTGTACGTGCAAGCCGTTCAAGAACCCTCGCGACAAGACTCCAGGGTTGTTGATGCCTCTCCCGGTCCCGGAAGGGACTTGGCAAGACCTGACGATCGATTTCAAGACCATGCCAAAAGACAAAGATGGATATGACAACTTGTTCGTCGTCATTGATCGATTATCAAAGATCCCGTGGTCTACCCCGTACTTTGACACAGCTACCGCACAGGATGCAGCATGGATGGTTTACAACGGACCTTATCATGTCCTTGGATGGCCCCAGACCTTTACAAGTGACCGCGGTCCTCAATTCATCTCCGCCTTTACTGACGAACTCTCCAAGATTCATGGTACCAAGCTCGAATTCTCTTCAGCAGGTCACAAACAATCCGTTGGCCAAGTGGAGATCATGAACAAGTACATCGACCAGCGGTTACAACCATTCGTAAACCACTTTCAAGACAATTGGGCTAGAGCCATCCCAGCCATGGATGCTGCTCAGGTCTCCTTGCCGCACGAGTCATTGGGCGGCCTCTCGCCTCGTGAAGTATTGACAGGCCGACCGATGAAGATGTCATTCGATTGGGAAGCTCGCACTAAGGTGCTTGCGAAGCTTCCTAAACAAGAACGCCTCACCAGATCCGAAGCTCAGGAGATGGCACGCCAGATCCAGACGTGGGCAGCATATGCCCGTGGTGCCATTAAGAAGGCCCAAGACCGGATGGTTCAATAAGCAAACAAGCATCGTCGCGTGCCCAACTTTGTCGTTGGCAATCGCGTCTATATCATCAAGAAGACAAGGACCATGACGGACCGCCCTAGCGACAAGCTTGACTATCCAATAACTCGTCAGCATTACAGAATTACGCACGAGTCCACCGATTGACCGAACACGTTCAAATTGCGACTGTCTGATCAGTGGCGAGGATTGAAGTGGTTCCACGCTGATCGTCTGCATAAGTACGCGAATGACCCAGTGCCGGGTCAAGCTCCTGACAAACCTGACGGCGCGATCGTTGATCCCAGCCTTGGAAAAGAAGAATAGAAGCTTGCGGGTGTCCTCACCTCACTACTACATTACGGTAAACTCCAGTATCAAGTGCTGTGGAAGGGTTGGGATCCCGATGGAATCTGGTGCCCTGCACAAGATTTCAGGAACTCTGCTACGAAGCTTAAAGAACATCACAACGAATATCCTGATGCTGCTGGTCTACCCACACACCTTGAGCACTGGCTTCAGGCAGCCCAGAACAACGAGTTCGAACCAGAGCATCCTGATGACGACAAGCCAGCGAAAGTCACAAGATCAGGGATGCGTTGTCGCGGTTGACTTCACCACAAACGACAAAAAGCTTGGTGACACTCCTGGCAAAAGGTTTTCGCATTCCCCAACCTCACGTGCCGCAGGTAGTCAATGCGCAATTGCTTCCATCCCGAGAGAAAGGGGGTTCAGTCCAGACTCGAGGCGAGTCTTTTTACGCGCAGGGGATTATGACGGTCTGACCTCCTAAAAGTCTGTCAACCCATCAGGGTGGCCTGTGCGCAGCATCACATAACCTGGCACACAAGACGTGTGGCCACAACTGTACTAGGCTAGGTAATAGTGGGGCAGATGGAAGGATCATTAATCCCACCAGAATTGGCTGGCGGGTCAGATCCTTCTTTCCCTCCCCACCAAGAGATTCTTACACGTAGGTAGTGCAATCAGTACTTTTATGTCCTCATCCTATTTACGCTTCGTGACAGGCAGGGCTAATCTACAGCTAAATACCATACTGCACCATGCCAGGGGGGATCCACTGTTCCCTTGACAGACCCTTAGTGGGTACTGCACCTAAGGGCACCATATCTAAGATCCAACATCTGACACTTTTATAATTAATTAAAACTTATCTCGAAAGACGGCGAAATACGTCGTTAACTATTTTTTCTTCTCTATTAAAAACATATAACTTATATAGAAAAGCCCCATTTTTATGCCCCTGTTTCATACTATTGTATACGGTTTGTATACAATAGTGTGGGTTTGTATCGTATCGTATGACTTAAATACGATACTAAGTATCGTATTTTATTACCCAGTCCAGGCAGACTGGCAGATTCGGTGAACTCCCGAACTTGTCAGATATCTGGGACGGATTCTTATTACTGGCTCGGGCGACAATTAAGCAATGAACAAGATGCAACTAAATCGGAAGCTTGATATAAGCTTAATAGAAGCTCGCAACCTGCCGCCTACTGTTGAATGCACGGATGTTGATGGATTCTATTGATTTTGATTTTTTTTGTTCTGCTCTGCTTCTTTAGCGTACAGAGATTGATCATCTGTCTTCTTGGTGGGTCAGATGCCCTGTGCGTCTCTGCCCCACTGGAGATCTTCCGGTGTCTATTTCCGGCTCCCATTCAACACATTCGTGCTAGTATGTAACACCTACCGCTACCGGTTTGATGTATCTGGGGGCGGACTGACCCCTGAAAGGCCGCTGTCGGGCTAGCCCCTCGCTAGAAGTCTTGCCGAGACTCTCGAGATAGTCTTCCAGGGGACCTTCCCTGTTCTATCTAGCCCCGGACCTTCTTCACCACCCAGCCACCTGGTAAGTTATCGCCTCCCTATCACCATTCGACCATACCTATCGGTGATCAACAATCATCTCGGGTAGCCTACCGGTCGAGCATGTCGGAGGCGCACCTGCCCAATACGAGTATGAAGCCTATATGAAGTCCACCGCAGCTTGCCGAGTGGTCGCTCAGCCTGCTGCGCCGTGCTGTTCCGTATCTCGTTCAAATACCGCCATCGGTCCCCATCCGAGTACACCGTGAACTTGCCTTCGCCCTCGTTTAGCTGCTTGCTACTCGCTTGGGAAGTATCCTTACATAGCAGTCGTAACGTCGCCATGGTTCACTCCGGTCTCATCGCTGGCCTCCTGGCCCTGACCTCGGCAGCACACGCCATCCAAAGAAGTTCCTTGCCAATCAGTGAGCTGAAGAAGCAGGTAGAGTAGCCCTGTTGTTCTTGTTGCGGCATGAATATGGCAAGCTCACACAGCTTTGACAGGTTCGCGGCAGCCAGAGCGGCAGCGTCCGCGCCAGACAAGCCAGTCTCGAAGCCATCTACCCCGAGTACAACCTCTCGACCCCAATCGATTTCTTCCACAACGATACGCTGTACGAGCCTCACTCCAATGGCACTTTCAACCTGCGGTACTGGTACGATGCACAGTTCTACAAGCCAGGCGGCCCGGTCATTGTGCTCGGTGGCGGAGAGACATCCGGCTCCGATAGGCTCCCTTACCTGCAGAAAGGCATCGTCTACCAGCTGGCAAAGGCAACTGGTGGCGTGGGTGTCATCCTAGAACATCGATACTATGGCACGAGCATACCGGTGGACGATTTCAGCGTCGAGAACTTGCGCTTCTTGACCACCGACCAAGCTCTGGCCGACACAGCATACTTCGCCAAGAACGTCATATTCGAAGGGCTCGAGGATTACGATCTCAGTCCCGAAGTAACCCCGTGGATCGCATACGGCGGTTCCTACGCTGGCGCCTTCGTCGCACTCCTGCGAAAATTGTACCCGGACGTGTACTATGGAGCTATTTCATCATCTGGTGTGCCCGAAGCCATCTGGGACTATTGGCGATACTACGAGGCCGCCGCCGTCTACGGGCCGCCCGCCTGCGTCGAAACGACCAAGAAACTGACAAACGTCGTCGACAATATCCTGATTGGAAAGAAGGGCACCGAATACGTGGCGCAGCTCAAAGAAGCGTTCGGGCTGCCTAACGTAACGCACGACGCCGACTTCGCCAGTGTCCTGGGCGGAGGGATTGCTGGTCTTCAGAGCCTTAACTGGGATCCTTCACAGAGCGATGACTCCTTTTTCGTCTTTTGCGGCAATGTATCATCCGATTCGGTCTTGTACCCTGCTACAGAAGCCCTCAGAGATTCAGTTGTGGAGCTTATCACCGTTGGTGGCTACGAGGATGAACTGGACACACTGACGAACCGGATGCTGAATTACATCGGCTATGTCAACATGGCATCTGTCTCTAGCTGTACAGGGGATCAGGACGACTGCTTTTCCACTTACGACGCAGAGTTCTATGCCCAGGACGACATTAGTCAAGACTGGCGGCTATGGCCCTACCAGTATTGCACACAGTGAGTACATGATGACATCGCTGCAAGTATCAATGCTAATAGCATTGCCAGATGGGGTTTTTTGCAGACCGGCAGTGGAGTCCCAGAGGATATACTACCTCTGATATCTCGCACTATCGACCTGGAGTACTCATCCCTGATATGCCGGGACTCATTCAACATCACCGAGCCAGCTGACGTCGACGCCATCAACAAATACGGCGGTTTCAACATCAGCTACCCCCGACTGGCCTTTGTCGACGGCGAATGGGACCCATGGCGCGCGGCAGGCGTGCACGCCCGTGAAATCCCCGCGCGCGAGTCTACCACCGAGGAGCCGTACATTCTAATCGCGAAGGCGGTCCACCACTGGGATGAGAACGGTGTCTTCCCAAACGAGACTTCGGCCGGCTTCCCGCCCGCACCTGTGGCTGATACTCAGGCGCAAGAGGCAGCGTTTGTCAAGGCGTGGGTGGACGAATTCAAGGCACAGCGTACATCGACCGGTAAAGACTAGCAGAGACGCAGGTCGGTAGAGCTGATGCAGGAGTTGCTAACGGACTGTCCAGTTCCCCCCGCCGAGCTGTAAAGTGTTAAAAGTACACTACCTAGACTTAATCATTAAGCCGTAATTGCAACCGCTCGATACGTGCTGCTGCATTCGGCATTTGTCATGTTGTGGGGGCCCTCCATCGTGTCGGTACCGCAATTGTTAAACCAGATGCTAACACTTGCATTAAGAGACCGTGTAATTCTTGGACGCCCACAGATTTTCTCTCGCGACTGTACGATCTCCAAATGCTTGATCTTATTCCCAGGAGACTGCTACAGCGGCATGAAGACTTTCGGAAAGGAGGAGTTATGGAGGCGTGGCGAGCCCACTGGGTCGACTTGCCCGCTGTATTCGGTGTAGAGCCATTCGCTGAACTTGATATCTCCCCTCCATGCACCACGCGTCTTTGAGGAAGCATCAAGATTGTGGAAGCATGCTGTGTTTTGTGGATGTCGGCGTGGACCAGTGTCGGCGCGGTGCTTGTCGCCGCCGTCACCCTTTGGTATACCAGAGTGAAGAGCTACTATAAACAGGATCAGCATATGATCCCACCACATACGGCCATAGGATCAGGAGAACTTGGCATCCCGTCCGCTCTGCCTTAAATAAGCCTGATACCGCCGGATTAGTAGTTGGGTCGGTGACGACCAGCGAATCCCCGGTGTTGTATGTTTTGTCATTTTTTCACTCATTATTGGAAGATTATATGGGCTCCGTGATCTACCGCCCGCTCGCCCGCTCCCCCCCCCCCCCCTTTTTGTTTACGGCGAGAGCGGTGACACACCTCTTCCCATGACCGATATCAGGCCTCCTCCTCATCCTCCTGGGCCTCCTCGCCTTCTTCTGGCTCGTTTTCAGCACCTCCATACCGTACCTCGACGGCAGCAATTGCCTCGATTGGTACAGGCATGTGGAGAAGGGAGAGGTTCGGGATGAGCTCACTACGAAGGCGTGATGCTTTGTGATACACAGGCGAGATCGTCTATAGCGACGCAGTGGTGGAAAATGGACGCACCTCATAAGACGTGGACTTTCCGCGATAGAATCATAATGCAGTTCGTCGGGAGGAAGTGCTGCCCCCCTTCGACGACGAAAACTCTCCGCCCCGACCTGGTGAACGACGAGTAGGAACAACCGAACACTGCAAGTATCGTGCTGGAACGCTGTCACATGGAGTTCTTCTCATCCCCAACGCCAGCATTTTCATCTTCCAATATCGCATCGATACGCATTGCCGGCCAAGTCTGCCGCAGCAGCGTTGCCATGTACCGGATACCCCACTCCTCACAGGTGCGGTGTCAGACACAGACAACGGCCATGCCTCTCGCAAGCGCGGCTTCAAGGCCTAGTTCCCGCACTGCGCCTGTGAGATACAGCACCTGCTCACACCTGTCGACTGAAGGAAGCAGGCCCAGGTTGAATGCGAGTTCTGCTACTCTCGCCACTTCCTCGGGGTGGAAGGCGTTCATGATGGCTACCGCAGTGACGTCCTGATCTGCTTCAAGCTGGCGATTCCCGTCACAAGCTTCCTCAAAGCCAAACGCACCCTCGACAGCATGGTTTTCCGGACAATAGCCGGTACGAAACGCACGATGCGAATCGTCCATCCGGATCTCCCTTGTAGCCCTGGATGACCGCACTCCGCGCGAGGTCCATGCCCAGGACAGAAGCAAGGGCAGCATTGTTCCCGACGGTAAGAACCTCGTCAAACCCCTTGTGACAAGACAGCACCGTGGCAAGACGCGGGACTCGTCTCCCGTCAAGCCGCCACGGCCGCTGCAAGAAGCCCAGTGGTGTCGGAGAAGGCGACGCAGCAAGGGCAGCGTAGAAGCCCGGCGTCGGCGTGATGCTCAGCACGGCGTGGGAGGCCGGGCTGGTATGGGGGGTGGATCTGATGGGCCGGGGAACGTGGTAATCAAATCGCGTGTCTCCATCTCTTTGGGGGAATAGGGATTGGAGGTATACTGAGAGCTGCGCTACCGTTGGGAGACTGTTGGCGTCGATGAGGGGGGCATGATTGTTACGGAGGCCTATCTGACCGGACATTGCATCCAACGTGATGATGAGTTATGAATAACAGTGGCAACTCGTGCTTAAGGAGACACCAATATAGGCAATATTCATTGGAAAGCTGGGCTAGGTCGATGACGTATTGAAGCGCGCTGGGTACGGTATCGCCCTTTAGTCGATGGTGCAGAGCCCCAAAACATCCCTCGTTTGAGGAGATGCTTCAACATCACAAGTGCAAACATACGCACTCATACTCATTCGAGCTTCATATTTGAAAAGAAGTCGTCAACAGGCGATAAGAAGATCGGGAAGAATGTTCGCAAACCGTCGATACAGGGCAAGGCGCTGAGCCGTTTGCAAAAGCCAAGACACAGAAGTCATTCGTCCTCAAGAACAATAGATTGTTGACTAATATAATAGAATAATCGTATTGTTGATTTTGTGTTGAAAGTGTAGGGGGTGGCCATTGGAGGCCCGAGATGAGGGCTTGGATTGAGGAGGTCATTGGAATTCGAGAGGGCCACGGTCGCTGCTGTATGAGAGCACGAAGATGTAGTGATGTGGTGTAGTGCGTGGCCTTACTTGGTGAAACTGACGATGTGAACGAAAGGTTGGGGAACATGGATGGTTTTGTATGGGAGGGCGGCAGGCTCGTGAAGGAGCGTCGCGATGGGCGTGCGGTGGCAGGTGAAGAGGCCCCTGCAACAAGCCACAAAGGTTGTTCTAAATAGCTCCTCAACGCGTAAAACCATGGGCTAGAGCTAGTAGAACCAGTACGACGGCTCCTGAGCTTCGTGTTCTAAGGAGTAGGTGCGTGTCGTGGCGCTTGCCTATCTTACCCCTAAGGTAGACAACCCGCGTAAAGTCACGGTCCACGGGTCGGGATCCTCAAGGAGACATAGAATGCGACAATCTCGGATACTCCAAGGATAGTGAAATTTGATAGACGCTTGATAACGCTCGTGATAGCAGATCCCAACCCGAAATCAGCCGCAGCACATCGTCGTATCGTCAATACCCCCAAGCCCTTTTGCTTGCTGACTTCCGTCGCCAACCACAACCTTCTGAATCATCCAGTCGCACACAAACTTCCCAATACCCGCCCCAATGATGATGGAGATGATGATGTACCCGTTAAAGCCCATCGCTATCAGCATGATGATGTACGCCAGTCCAAAAGCCACGGCGTGAATGACGGAGCGGATGAGCTGCTGCAGCGGCGTAGCTCTGAAAGTGACGGTCTGGGGACCCGGACTCGGCAGGTCTGAACAGCAAGCGTCGTCGCCTGCCGACTTGGAGAGCGCGGTCTGGGCTGCGATATGTTGCTGAAATTGGCGCAGGATGAAGGTGTCGTATTCCTTGCCTACGCGGCGGACGAACTCTAGAACTACCACGAGCAGCATCACGCCGATGCAGGAGGCTGCAAACATGCCATTGTTCGTGATCTGCCACGATTCTGATAGGAAGCCTATCGAATGTCAGTATCGGCTATCGGAGTCTCGAGGGAGGGTATTTCGTTCATACACGCATCAACAACCTTCCAATTCCATAGCATCTGCAGAAATGGTCAGTCTCCGGATCGGATCGACAGCGACTCGTCGGCGCTCACGTGTGACTCGCAGGTCGAGTCGCTCGAACCCATATCCATGTGAGACATCTTTGCGGTAATCCAAAAGGCGGCAGGTCTTTTTTGTATGGATGTGTTTGATGACTGCGCTGGAGTTGCGGCGCTGGAGGAGGCTGAATGCTGGAGTATTCGTGATGTTGGTCGATTTCACAACATGGAAGTTGTCACTCTTATCTCTGTTGCTCTCAACGAAGATTTCGTGACGATCACAGCAAATTTGACACAAGTAAAACGGCCGTAAAGGTTGATTCGACAGGATAAGAGCAAGATTGCGGGAATGGGAACAGGGTATCCGGCCAAAAATAGGGACAAGAGAGTTTGCAAGCGCAAATATAGGTATACCACATGTGTGGACGTATGGGATCGGATCCGCCCTGAGGAAAGGGTTCTTCTCAGGGTCTCGTCTCAGGTGTCTTCCTGATTTCTGACCTTGTTCTTTCTCTGCGGGCACTCTGCGATGGACAGGTGATAAGTCGACTCTTCGGCATGCAGCGGCTGGACGACAGATCGAAACGAAACCGACGACCAAAACACAGAAACATAGGGGAGTGCGGGGAGGCGGGCGGGGAAACAGTGTAACATACCCGGTAGGCCTACCCGACAGACACCCTGATGGGCTGATGGGCAGTGGTGGCCTTGCCTGCAGGACACCCCCAGGACCCCCTGGCGGGTGATGCTTGCCAAGATATAAACCCTTGGAAAACGTGCTCATTTCTTCTCAACCTCCTCAAGCCTCGCCGCTCCTACCCCTCTCATCAGTGACGCCTCGTGCGTCGTCTATCAACCGCGGCTGCTGACTGCATCACCGCACCTCGCAGTCACCACCAGATGTGTGAGAATCGTTCGTTTCGGGTCTTGGCAAACTTTGAGGGGGTGACTGGATACGACATATGAGCAAGTTTCTAATCTACCTGGCCATGATGACCGAGACCAGAGCTCCAGAGATCCATGGAGATGGGGAACCCGGAAGGGTCGACTGGCATAACGGGAAGTCCCATCTGCGTTGAGCCGTGGACCAGCAGGCAGGGACGGACCACACTGACTTGTCGATAATGATAGAAAGGTAATCATATATCGACGAACCGCTGCTAGCTGCGACGCGGGAAAACAATCACCGGTGCCGTTATCAACAAGCTCTACATTTTACGACTTCCCACTCTCTGGGGTGTCCCTTCACGCATCTTGGTTACTGTGTTTGTTCTATATATCTACTCCGAGCAGACTTAACGGTCCACCATGGCGGCACACGAGACGGCGCTTCTGGCTGCTCGCCATATCCAGAACTATAGCGATGCACAGGAGCTGGAACCGCACTGGGGCTACCTCGCCCGCAAGCTCCCGTGTACGAATGATGCCGGCTCATGTGCCTATCTGGATCAGGTCTACGAGTCGCACGACCTGGGAATGCTGTATTCCGGCATCCTCTGGGCAACCATCGGCAGCATCCTATTCCTCTGGGCCATTGGGAGGCGGGCCTTTCCATCAACTCGAGCCGACGGGTTGCTCTACGGAACCGTAGGCGCTGCCAAATCCTCGACAGCGCGGATAAGACGGACAATAGCAACCTACGTACGGATAACATTGCTACCTGAGGCTGTACGTCCCATCTTCGGCCGAACGACGCGACTCCAGGTCCTCATTTTGGCCGTGCTATCAGGATACCTCTTGATATGGAGCTTTGCCGGCATAGCTTACAACACATGGATCACGCCCGTGAAGAACTCACCCGGCTTATACAATACAAGAACGAGTATGGGACCGTGGTCCGATCGCATCGGTATCTTGGCCTATGCCCTCACGCCGCTAGCCATCTTGCTGAGCTGCAGAGAATCAATCCTCTCCGTACTCACAGGAATCCCCTATCAGGGCTTCAACTTCCTTCACCGGTGGCTAGGCTACATTATTGTGATCCAAGGTGCCTTGCATACTATTGCTTGGACTATCATCGAGGTCCGCCTGTACCAACCGCAACCCACCACCGCCCTGGAATGGGCCACCGAGACCTACATGATCTGGGGTATGGGGGCCATGATCCTCTCCCTGCTCCTCTTCGTCCTGAGCACCCCGTGGGCCATCCGCCTCACAGGTTACGAATTCTTCCGAAAGGCCCATTATGTCCTGGCAATGGTGTACGTCGGGGCCTGCTGGGGACACTGGAAGCAACTGAAGTGCTTCCTCCTCCCATCTCTGCTCATCTTCTTCCTCGACCGAGCCATCCGACTTGTGCGGACGGGCCTTATCCACTACCAATACCTACCCAATGGCTCGATGGGTTTCCGAGCCGCCCAGGCCTCACTCACTCACTTTTCCGACCCCGAACATGGCGATGTCGTGAGAATGGACTTCGTCCACCCCCAAAATGCGTGGAAAGTCGGCCAGCATTTCTATATCTGCTTCACCGAGTGCAGCATCTGGCAATCCCACCCTTTCACGCCATTGAACCTACCGGAGATACGAAACGGCCTCGTCTCGCACTCGTACATCTTCCGAGCCAAGAAGGGAGAGACCAAGACAGTCGCCGACCTGGCCTTGAAGAAAGCTTCCGCATCCGACAAGGTGACAACCCCACTCATCCTGACCGGACCATGCGGCGAGTCCATCGTGGAGACCTTGACACCGGATGCGAACGTGCTGTGCGTTGCTGGCGGAACAGGCATTACCTCCGTCCTCCCAGTCTTACTCGGTCTTGTGCAGCAACCAGCGGTGAGGGACCGCAAGATCCAGCTAGTCTGGGCCATTCGGCGAAAGGAAGACATGCATTGGGTTGAGCAGGAAATCAACTCGATATACAAAGCGGCAAAGTCGCACAATGTCGAGGTGCATATCTACGTGACGAGGGAAGCGAGTAGCAGAAGCCCCTCATTACGAGACGATAAGTCAACACAGGGCGAAACGCAAGTAAGGGAGGCTAGCGGCCCTTCCTCTGCCGCGACGTCCATCAAGGGGGTCCACACGCACACGCACACATCGATATACGTCCAGAAGATCGGCGGCGAGGGCTTCGACCGGCATCCGGACCTCAAGAAGCTCGTCAACGAGTTCGTCGAGAGCACAGTGGCGGGACCTACGGGGGTGTACGCCAGCGGACCCTGTGGCATGATCAGTGACCTCCGAAGCATCGTCGCGTCGTGCAACTCGGGCACGAAGGTCTGGAGGGGCAATGAGCGGTTTGATGTCAGCTTGACGTGCGATGATCGGTTGGAGTGGTGATAGATGATAGCGCCTTTGATGAATTATTTAGCGATAATACCATTGATTTTATTTCATGAGCCGCTTCCTGGCCTGGATACGTCTTCTTTACAGCATATCTTGACATGTACATTGGTTCAGTGGGATGGTATGAGGAATGATGTCCATCAAAGCGCACGTAAATTAGGGAGCTTGGTCGAATGTGAGTCGGATGACTTAATACCGCGGAGCCATCCATGTGGCAAGCTACATATAACAGAAATCACACCTCGAGTCTCGCAGACGACGGTCATCTTCATGACAAACTTAAACCCCGGGGACCAAGAAGCCGTCCAATTCCAAGTAACAGTCCAGAGCATCTCACCACATCCGCACTGCCCCAAACATCCCAAACCAGCCTACTCACTCTCATCATCATCCTCCACCTCAATCCCAAGCAAAGCCCACTTCTCCTCCTTAATCGTCGGGAACCTCTCGACCTCCAAACTTGCCTTGCCCCTCGTCTCAACCTCAATATCGACAAGCTGCCGGAAGAACCCCGTGTTGGGCCTGACGTCTGGGCGGGCGCGCACCAGTAGTGCTAGGGCCTCTTTGAGGCTTAGGTTGCACTCGTGGACTAGATAGTAGGCGATTACGGTCGCGGAGCGGGAGACGCCTGCTTCGCAGTGGACTATGATTTTGGGGTCTTTGGGGTCTTCGGTGTGTGTACCCTTGGCGTCCTTGGTGTCCTTGGTGTCCTTGGTGTCCTTGGTACCGAGTGAGGTTGAGGAGGAGCAGCGCATGGCCTCGTTATAATACAAGCCGCGCGCTCGACGACATCCGCGATGGGCGCGCGCTCGATGTCCTCTAGGGCCAGGCGGTGGTACGTTATCGAGGGGTCGCGGGCGTCGTCGTCATCGGCCGGGGCGCAACCAATGGAGAGGATGTGAGTTATTCCGTGCGCGAGGGCCTTTTTGGGCGCGCTAGCGGCGCGGGGACCTGGGTAGAGGTAGGGGAGGATGGGAACGGGCCTTGACAGTGGCTTGTTCTGGTGGCCTTAGGGTTTTTTTCTGGGAAGGAGGCATGGTGGGCGGTCTGGTCGGAGGAGCTGTGTAATGTCTAGTGAGGGGGGTTCGGTGGTGGTGGATTTTGGAACGAGCAGGTGAGGATGGGGGTCTGAGGGTCCAGTTCGGAATCGAAAGGTTTATGTTATTGGGGTTTATGAGAAGGAGTCTTGTCTGGGGTTTGGCGAAGGGGGTAGAGTACATAGGTCATCGTGTACTGATTCATTTGCCGCCTTGAGTGACTGCGAGGCGAGGTGTCACGGAACGAGTTTGCACGGGCTGGGCACACGTGTAGGTGTCAAGAAACGTCTCAGGTATCATGGTGATTCCGGGTGAGTGGACTGTCTGTTTGGCGTTTGAATCCCGGAATGGCTGTGGCGGGAGTCTGGCTGACGACCTTCTCGTGCTTCTGACGGTTTGAATTTTTGCGGGATGGCGTGCGACCACAAAGAAATCTACCGCATGATGCAAATGAGAGAATGGATAGCTTGCGCCCTGACACTGTCTTCAATTTATACGCTCATCGCAGCCTCCTCTCATTCCCTATGCCTCCCGCCTTCGCAGAGCGACCACAGTCAAAGCATTAGGCCACACATCGAACGGCGGATTGCCCGTATGAATCAGAGGCTTTTCGTTGTTGTCGCGACGAAGCACCTCGATGACCGTATCAAACTTCTCTCCGTAGGTCTCGCCACGTGTTTTCCTCTCGCCAGTCGTGGGGTCGATTGACCGCCCCCAGATGAACGCAGTTCTTCATGATGTTGGGAACACTTGTGCTGTACAGGAAGCGGACCACATCGACGACCCCTTCCTCAAGCATCCGGCGCACCTCTATTGGGGCCCGGGCACTATGCCACTGCTTCTCGTGGCTGGTTGCCGGAACGTGGATGGCGATCTCACTTAGTCGTGGGAGCGCTCGTCGAAGCAGTGCCGCAAACGGAGTAGACTGGCTGTTTCTTTGCTTGGACCAGGCAACCTGGTTGCCACGTTCGTCCATAACAAAGACGCCTGCAGTCAGCACCACCGACCGAATGCGCTGGCGCACGGCATCTGGAATCCTCCTCAAGAAAGACGCGGACTCTTGCGACGATAGGTTGAACACGAAGGGGCTGCTCATACAGTGCTCAAGCATCAAGGATGCACTGGCTGCTGGAACACATCGCCTTTGAGTGAGCTTTTGATGGCGGCATGTAGCGCCTCTTGGACGACTATGAGCCTCGGACGGAGTTCGCCGAATATCTGGCGGGAAACCAGTAGAAGAGGTGTGAAGGTTGATAGCCTGTACGCAAGGATCGGGTTCTCGCTCGTTTTCCATTCCGGTACATCCCTTTCTTCGTCGTCGTCATACCACCCATCACGGATGTCTTCATCGTATTCGTCGCCGTCATCTCCCCAGTGATAGGGGTAGGTATCCTCGTCATCTTCGTCTTCGTCTTCATCGTCCCACCGCTTCTCGTGGCGCTTTCTTATCTTCCGACGGTTCACAGGTGGGAAGCAAAGCCCAGTGTCATTGACCTATAACTCATCCGACCACTCTTGGCCACCGGCCAGCTCGAGTTCATGCCGTGCGGTGTGGTGGAAGACAAGACGGGATTCGATGACGTACTGGTAGACCCTGTCACGCACGTTTCTTGGCAGTTCCAGGAGAACGGACCGGCGTTGGGGTTGCTTCATCGTGATTGACGTACATAATATTGACCCAGGATTCAGAAAGATGTCGGGTGTCGGTGATGAGGTGTCACCCCGCCCAAAATGGGGGCCGCTCGAGCTACCGCCTTTTCTAAGCAACCCCGCTAGATTCCTCACGGATCACCGGCTTGGGCACGGACGTTACCTGCTCAGACTCTCCAGTCTCATTGGTTCTAGAATCCCGGGAAGCATGTCTTGTTATGCACGTCATCTTGTCAGACGATAAGGATTCCGGTGTGAAAAAACTTGGCTTGGCGAACTTGTGGTCCGTGAGGTTGCCAGTGGCCACCAGCAAGCTACAGAGTGTCTCTTATACACGAGGTTCCCAGCGAGACGCCCGGACACCTGTGGTTTCAGGTGAACCCAGCTGTCAGCTATCCTGTCGGTTGGGCCGGGAATGCTACCCAAGGTAGAAGGTACTTTTGTACTGTTTCTAGTACCTGAGTGACCTTCTGTATGGGCAAGCGGAACATGTAGAATACAGACCAACACCCTATCGTGACATGGTCCCGTTTTGGAGCCTTGCTGGAAGGCATACACCTCCCTTCTCTGCTCTAGCAGCTTAGTAGGATAACACAACGGGGAGAGCTACTACTGCAATCCGTATGCGTTGTTTTTATTTGGAATTCACATTGACGCCCCCAATACCAAGACATCAGAGGCAGATTGGCTACGACATAGAGGCAGTCAGAGCTACGATATACAGTCAGACAGGCTAAGCAGCCCTGATGTAGGTAGGTTCGGATCCCGGCAATACACAAGCCTCACAACTTACAAGCTGGTATACGGTATACCACGTGTAGTTCAGCACGCCAAGCCCGCTGCGGCTGTCAGCTTGGCTTGCGTGTCTGGCCCAATAACGTTGCAATATTGCTTACCTCGTATTGCTTCGTGCAGGAGATCGGCGCTGCCACCTCCCATAACCGCCGTAGCGCGCAGCCATGGGCTTTTCCAATTCGCGACCGAGAGTCCTCGTGATGTTTTTTTTTATCCTGCTCCAGTTATCTATTTACCTTTTCGTCTGTCTCGTCTGTCTCGCTGTCGTTTTCTCTTTCGTTTGCTTTTTCCTCTGCCTTGTGTACTCTACTCTAATCGTAATACTTGCTCCCTATACCATGCGTCGCCCCATTTCAGCCGCGGTCTTGGCGGCCGCCGGCCTCGTTGGCAATGCACACGGCCAGTGCCAAGAGGTTGTCCCAGGCCAATATACTGGGACTCCCTTCCAAAACAACCTGACATCAACACATGAGCTCTCCGAGATCACCTTCTTCAAGATCAAGGACCCATCAGGTCAACATCTCTGCACAGCCGATGCTGCAGGGGACCTCAGTCTCCTCGCCTATCAGTCGCTCAACACGACCCTAGGACGGCCTGTCAACACCGACATAAAGCGTGCCATAATCGTCATCCACGGCGCGTTAGACGACCCATGGAACTACCACTCAGCCATGATCCAGGCGCTACAGATGGTCACCAACGATGATATCAGCCCGGACACTGTTGCTATAACCGCGCCATACTTCCCGAACGATGGCGACGCAGGTGGTGGCTTCCCTTACGACCCGAGTGGTACTACCCCAGCAGAAAAGTATCCGTCTCCAGCTTTGGCCTGGTACTTTGACAACTGGTCCGGCGGTGCCCATAACCAGTATCCTCCCAACACGAAAACTGTGTCTTCCTTCGACGTACTGGACCAGATCGTTCAGTGGTATGGCAACAAGGCAATGTTCCCCAACATCAACCAAATTATCATTGCCGGCCACTCGATGGGCGGGCAGATGGCGCAACGATATGCCGCTATTGGTAAGACCGGAGCTCAGCTCGGCATCACCACGCCAGTTAGCTACTGGATCGGGGATCCGAACAGCTTCGTGTGGTTCGCGACAGACCGCCCGGAATCCACTGGGAAGTGCGCCGCTTTCGACAACTACCGCGAGGGCTTCACGAACTACAGCGCCTATGGCACGCCGCAGTCTACGGCTATGACGTACAACTCCGCCTTGGTTGCAGCTGGCCGGGATGCCATCCTGGCCAACTTCCAGAGCAGGACCATTGCGTACGCTCGCGCCACCCTGGACAAGGGTGACTACAACAAGGACAACTCGTGTAGCTTCTACACGACGGGTGCGGACCGCAACGAGCGCTTTTTTGAGTTCATAAAGCGCTTCCCTACCACGTGCCCCGACCCCGCCGGCGCCTGCAAGACGGTCGACATCGTCGTCGCCAAGCACGATGCCCCGTCCCTGTTCCAGGCACCGTCCGGCCTGACCCGCCTGTTCTATGACAACTGGGACGGCTCCGGCAACCGCGCCTTCGACTTTGGCTACCCGCGCCACGCCCCCTACGACGACCCCTACCCGGACCCGTCGCAGGCCGGGCAGCCCCTCGTCGACGAGGACAACTCTACCTACGCCGGCGGCAAGACCTTCCGCGGCTGCTTCACCGACGTCGACAAAGCCCAGAGCGTCCCCTCGCTGCCCATCTCGGCATACGTGGGGACGCTGAACTCCAAAACCTACTGCAGCAGCCTTTGCACCCAGCAGGGATACAGCATCGCTGGCGTCAGCTACGAGAACTGCTACTGCGGCAACGCCCTGGGCAGCCAGACCTCTATGGTGGTCGTGACGTCGTGCGAGGGTTCCTGCCCCGCGGGCCCCTCGACTGCTTTCTGTGGTGGGCCCAGTCGGCTGTCCATCTTCTCTAGCATTGACCTGTAAATTGGGGAAGCGCCTGGTAACGAATAATCTGTTGGAAGTTCTATGTAAAACGCATTTTTTTGTATTTTATATCCGTCTAGTGGGCTGCATGGGTATATATTGGCTTGGGTTGATATAGCAACATGTCGTTTCTTGTACTATAACCGTAATGATACATAATGATACTTTTTGGACAGAGGTTTACAGCATCAAGCTGGGAGTATAGGAACTGAACTTACTACCCACGCTGCCAGCCGCCCCTCCCTCTCCCACCCCAAAATCGACATGAACTCACAGCTGCCTTTCAACAATCTCCGTCGTCGATGAAACGGAAAACGCTGAAACCATTACATTCGCCCTTGCGCAATAGCTCGTCTTGGTGTTGAATACTGATGACTTCGCATCCACGGCAGACCGTACAGCATACCGCGTTGCTTGCCCCGGTTATCAGACACATGCTTCTCGACCCCCTCAACACAAGCACGCGCAGCTTTTCTCCACAGCTTCACTTAAGGCGCTGCCTCATCTCGAGTCGCCATAGAAGTCTGCTACGGGGGCGACAGAATGGAGGGGGAAAAACGGAGGCGTAAGCCAAGTCTAAGCCAAGTCCTTGGCGGGGAACACGAAAGATTCTACGTGTACTTCCTACGCTGGGTCTTTCATGACTGGAGTGCCAAGTATTGCGTTAAGATACTGCAGTCACTACCTAGTGCCCGGTGGGAGGAAAAGTGGGAGGGTTCTCGTGGGCGACATCTGCATTCCTGGGCCGGGGCAGGAGGGCATTCCCGCCGATCGCGGACTCTGGCAGATGGATATCTCGGTAAAGGCTTTCAACAATGCCAGAGAACGTGATGCTACGACATGAGCGATGTTCTTTACAGCAGCGGACTCGAAGTTCGAGTTCCTAGGTGTCACCTTGCCAGTAGGGGCGAGGATGGCAATCAATCGTTCTGAGAGTGTGGACGGGTGACGAGCAACGAGCCAGACTCCGAAGACGGCCTTCGTTCAATCCCCATTCATTCATTCAAGCCTCTTCACATACCAGCGTGACCTGGTCGGCATCCTTCAGCCTCAACAGCATCTCCAGGTCGACATCGTTAAGACAGGAATCAACCCGCCCAAGAGCCCCTTCATCGCTCTCCCCCGATTGCTTCTTCGCCGAGATACGGTGTCCTCCAAACAGGCTCGCCAACACAGCCACGCCCTCGACCTCGGCGAACTTCTTACCGGGGCATATCTGCGGGCCTTCACCCCATGGGAAGAAGATACTTTTGCTCGGCTCGGAGAACTGTTCTCTGACCAGCTGGTCAGGTGAAGGTGAAGGGGAGCCGATGGGAGCGGAGTTGGAGATCCATCGCGAGGGCTGCCAAACATTGCCGTCTGACCAGTACTGTGGGTGCACCTGCATCGCTCGAAGGTTTACAGTGAGGTTGACTCCCTCTGGTATGTAAAGAGTGCGATCGCCAATGCGGAGGTGTTGCGTCCCGTTGGACGTGATGGACGGGAGGGCCGGCACCGGCGGGTACAAGCGCAGTGTCTCGTATATGACGGCTCGGCAGCGCTTAAGCTGCGGGAAAAGGTCATTGTAGTCACAGGCCTCTAGGGGCCGATCTCCGGTGACATATGCAATCTCGGAGGCCACCCAGGCTTGGACATCCGGGCGTGAAGCTAGGAGTAGCATCGCGAATGCTAGAGTGTTGGCTGTGGTATCATGGCCAGCGAAGTTGATGACGAACAGGTTGCCGAAGACCTCGTCTGCGGAGAGGCCTTTCTTGGCGCCCCGGAGGTCTGAATCTGATGCAGTAGCGGCGCCCTGATGGGGCATGTTGGCTGCGCGCACGAGGGACGTCATGATGGTGCCAGAACCGGGCTTGCCCTGCTGTAGTGCTGTGGTCTCCTTGTCGAGCATCTCAACCATATGGCGCTCGAAAGCAATCCCAGCATTGCCGATTCTAGCCCACCTTCCTGGCATCATGCGGAGGATACGGAACGGTACCAGCATCAGGAATGATATCATCAAGGACAGTCTGCAAAGAGTCACGGTAGCTCCCGATCTCGTCTGTTGCGGGTTCCGCGGAGCCGCGGAAGTCGTACGATCTTCGGAATCCGGTGGCCGCGAGGACGTTGAGCGAGAGCGTCCGCGTGTCTTTCTGGTAACTCGGAATGCCGGTCGAGCGTGCGCTGGACCATGAGTGCAGCATGCCCTTGGCTTGACGAACGGACTCTTCCCAGACGAACTTCATGATCGTCTCGTTGAATGGAGTGGCCATGACTTTGCGGTGGCGAGGCCAGTCGTCCCATTTGGCAGTTGATATGCAGGGGCCGTAGAGCTCCAAGAGCGCTGTGTTTGATCAGCTAAGTTCTTTCTATCAGGCCAGTAACGGGTCTCATGTACATACCCAACTCTTTGGCAGGTCGCTGGAAATCGCCACGTCGAGTTACAATATCGTGGATAGTGTCGGGATCTGCAAAGTGCATGTTGATGGCTATGGGTGATACCAGCGCCCAGACTGGGCCCAGCTGTACATGAGCCTCTGCCCGCTCGGCGAAGTACCATCCCCGGCGCGAGAAGCGGACGAATCGTGGATAAGATGACCATGAGAAGGGAAGTCCATCGAGAAACTTCCAGACATGAGGCTGGAGGATGATCCAAAAGACGTTGTTGGAATCAATGGGGAGGCGCACGATGGGCACTTTGAGACTGCGAGCTTTGCGCACGTTGGTCTCTAAGCAAGCGATAGACCACGCAATGTAGGCCACAGCGCAGCCGAGAAAGAGGTCCCTAACATGTTGGTATTCTTGGGGGCCGCTTCGATGATACTGCTGAGTGCTCTCGCTCGCAATAAGGCTTGATTTGGGTTGGTTCGTGGAGAGTAGGAAGTAGTGGTGGTAGCGTGGTCGTGTCAAATGCCTGAAGGTTCTTTTCGACTTCATGCGGTTGGGACCTGGGTTGCGGATCACCAACCTACAAAACACTCCCCTGTCGTGTAAGCTGATGTTGGCAGCGTGCAGGTGCCGTGAACAATGTTGTTGTTGTTGTTGTTGTTGTCGTACTACTGCTACAGCTGACAGCTACGCGGAAGGCCTGATCTAGCTATAGGGCACGGACCACGTGACCTCCAACAGCTGACATTCCTGCTGATTGCCGGGCATCAGGCAATTTCGGTTCCGGGGGGACGGTACCGACTGAGAATTGCCGCTACAAGCCTCGTCAGTCTTGTTCTCCCCCCCCAAATACGTGATCGTGACGAATCCGTGGATCACTCGTCAGGAAGAGGCCGCATAATATCCATATCTGCGTTTTCTGGTAGGTCGTACTTGACGAGCTGACGGTGGCACGGGATCTCATAGTCCTAATCTTGACCTCTTGTAAGCCGAGTACCACTTCTTGCTGGTGGACTTACCACGGTTTAGTAACTTAATTTGACCGTGAGTTCAAAGGGCAATATTACTGGAGAGGAAGGATGGAGCGGCATTCATCCGAAAATTAGACTTATTTCCTACACGTAGTTTTATGTTGACTCTGTCGCTGAACCCAAGTACATTTTGCCCCTATTCATAACCCGCCGATCGCACATAGCCGTTCGACCATTGACTGTCAAAGACGAGATCTCATTTGCTACCTCTCATCTGGCTTTGCATAACCCATTCGTCCCCGGGCGGACTGGGAGTTCTTCTCCAGGAACGCAATGATATGTCCAGAAATAACCTCCGGTTGATCTTCCAACGAGAAATGTCCGCAGTCCTGTATGATGTCTAGCTCAGAGCCAGGAATTGCCCCTTTCAGCTTGTGTGCCCAGTCCATGACCTGCCAGGCATCGTCGGCGCCCCATAACAGCTTCACCGGTAGTTTTCCCAGCTCATGAAGGCGGTCTCCGATTTCCATTGTGTGCTTGGGATCGTAATGTCGGACTTGGTGTTGGAACAAGCTGGGCTGGCCAATTGGCCCAGAAATATAATCCAAGAAGGTGTCGAGACTGGAATCAGCGAGTTTCTGCTTGTCGTGAACCGCGGAAAGAAGCCACTCTCTGAAATGTGCGCGGTGTTCCTTGCCGTCTGCCTTGATCAAGGGTTCGAGTCCCTTCTTCATTTGCTCCTTGGTGCGCTTCGACGGGTAGCTGTTTAAGCTCACCACATCGATAAGCGTCAGCGAGCGCACGCGTTCCGGCGAGAAGACCGCGAAGCGTTGGGCAATCCCTCCTCCGATATCGTGCGCTACGATATGCGCTGTCTCCAGGTCCCAGTGGGCGAGTAGCCCTTCAAGGACCGAGACTTGGCCGGAGATGGACGTATCAATGGCCACATCCCACGGCCGCTCCGAAACCCCGTACCCAAGTAGATCGAAGACGTGTGTCTTATAGCCGGCAGCAACCAGACGGGGCACGATGTTGCGCCAGATGAGGGACGACGAAGGAGTCCCGTGCAGTAGGACGACTGGGTCCCCGGCACCGAAGACGCCGTAGGCAATGCGGCTCCCGTTAATCACGACGTTCTCGGTTGATATCGGCTGCATCCTCGCAATGTTTTCACCTAAATTGTCTAATCCTTTCGAAAACCAACGAGGGGTATATTCAGGATAAATACCGCACATCGTCTCGATTTACGATCTATTTTATTTCTAAGCTCTTCGACCGGAAGGGAAGTAGCCCCTCTTTTGATGACAGCAAAAGGGCGCGCTCTTAACCCACATCTCGGGAATCGTGGGGTTACGTGTCTGTCGCCTTTAGCGGTACGCAGCTAAACACGGCATGACCGCGGGCGACTTACTACCAGGCTTCGAATGGGCGCTGAACAGCTGGAATACTATTACGATATCGAGGGCGGCATCTTCATACTCGAAGTCTTGGAGATCTTCCGCCGCTTCCTGTGGTGTTCTTCAGGGTGGAGATGAAATGGGTGCGAAGACACGGCACTGTCAGATATATACTATACTGTTTGGCGATTTCGGTCCTAATATCGATGAAGACTAGTATTGATTCACGCACACATCTCCAGTATCTCCAGCACCTGTTCCTCGCGCTCAATGGGGATTGGGTTCGCCTTGCAGCACGGGTCCTTCAGGCTGTTGACTGCCCACGCCTGGAACTTGTCTCTGCCCACGCCTTTATCCTGCAAGCTGCGCGGCATTCTTAGCCCACGGAAGATGACGTCCAGCGCGTCGCAAGCATCGCTGCTGTCAGGCTTCAAACCTCGACGCTTGAGGACTTCCGCGACTGGAGCCTCGCTCCACATGACGTTCTTCAGTCTCTCCTGCTTCTCGCCGTTCACTTTGGCATTCCACTTCATGACGCTCGGCAGCAGTATACAAGACGTTTCGTCATGCCCAACTCCAAGGGCCCAAGCTGGTGACCAATACCGTGGGACCCTCCAAGCGCGATACCCTTCTTCAGCATAATCATGACCTTGTTCACACCGATCATGCAGTTGAGCCTCGCTTCCTCGTCGGTCCAGTCCTTCCTGGTGATGAGCAGGTTCGGTACGATCAAGTTAAAGCCCTCGATGGCAGCCTGATCCATGTCCTCATCGCGCATGAGTCCTGCAGTACGCCTCTACGCAGTGGTCGATCCCTCGAACGGCGGTCGATAGCCATACCCACTCAGGCGCCGTAATGCTGAGTTTGGGGTCATTGATGATCAATCTGGGACCTAAAAGCAATGGGTGGGTATAGGAGTTAGTGGGTGTCTCGAAAGTCTCGGGGGGCCTCCCAGGGTTCTACGCATCAGTATACTGACCGCAGAAAGGATGTACCATAATTGACTTGAGGTGATCGTCAGGGTATGTGCCACCAGCGTACCACGTGTACTCGCCGCCCGACAGACTCGTTGGGATGCAGATCAAGGCGGCAGTTGGAGATGTCACAGGGATCTCGCTCGACTTCTTGCCGGTTGCATCGCGTGCCGAGCACTTCTTCTCGAACTCCCGGATGCCGTCCACGGAGGTGACATTGTTTACCATGAACAGTAGCATGGCTTTGGCGCCGTCGACTAGGCTACCTCCGCCGATTATAACGAGGCAGTCAGCTTTCTTGGACAGAGCATCCTTGGTTGCCTCGATGACTTCGGCCCAAGGCGTGTGGGGTGCGATGCCCGGCCAAGTGCCGGCGTGTCGGTCACCGAGACCGTTTTCTAGCTTCTTGACTTCGTCGGTGTTTTTCGAGAGCAACGCGGAAGCGATGATGTACGCTCGCTGGGCGTTGTAGGTCTCCTTGATATGGTGTGTGCAAGCAATGTCGAAGGGGACGCCGTATGACACGTACGCAGCATTCTCAAGGTCAGGAAAGGTAGGGAACGCAAGACGGTAGGTCTCGCCCTCAAGCACAGCCATGTTCGGTTATTAGGGGGTAAAAAGACGTAAGTGCGACTCTCATGCGGAACTCTCGAAAGACAAACGCAACGATGGGGGCTCTTACGGGATGAAATACTCTCCCGAGCTTTGGTGCACGATGCTCGAGCTAACAATCAGATGTGTACCCCATCTACAAGCTTACATCTGCCGTCATATGATGACAGGTAGCAAAGATGGTTATGGGTAGCGGTCCCACATGCTGGGTCTGTAGAGGATGCCCGTAAGCCGTAACTGCCATGCTAAACGATAACGAGAAAGTTACCATCGGTATTGCGTAAGATTCTACCTATTACCATTGCAGAGCTGTCCTACAAGGACCTGAAATGTCCCCGGGACCCCGTCACGTGGAACCGCTGACCATTACTATCCTGGACACCTGTACAAATTTCCAGGATGGTAACAGGTAGCGCGGTGTGATACGGGGGGATTACGGTTCCGTATTCTCTCTGTCGAAACATAAAGGGGGTAACGCCCCTGTGCTCCGACGACATCGAGAACATGCTGCGCATGCCGGCCAACTTCCATGATGTAGAACCACCGGCAGGCTTCTATAATTTCTGGTGACAAGTTATACCGAATCTCCAAGGGTCTGCGTACGTCCCTTGTTGATGACCGAAGAGGGTGTTCATTATACGTTGAATAATCGTTCTGGGATAGGCACTGGCAATAACCCAATTGATTAAGCCGGCTCATTACAAGGTGCGTGTTCCTTAATAGACATATAACATTGAGATTTACAGAATAATAGAAGCGTGGACGGAGCTTTGAAGGGCCAGGTGTAACTTAGAGAAACCCCGGGTACATGGAGCCGCCAGGGTGTCATACACTCAGCCCTCATAAGTCTCCGTAATGTTGGAAGAATTCCAGATCACACGTGAGATCTTGGAAATACTGGAATAAGCAAACAGGAATAAGCAGCTCATGGCTATAGAGTCATCTTGGGTGCTTATTCCAGCATGCTTATCCCATTTATGGCAAGTGCACCTTCGCTTGATGGATGAGGAATGTACGGAGACTCATGAGGGTTCAGTGTAGCTTTAGAATTTGCCATTGCAGTCTCATAATCATTCGCTTCCTTAGCTGCAAGGTTGAGGACCTTCATTCCTTTTTAGAACATGAGAAGAATCAAGACACCGAGCCCCATAGTCGAAACATTCGAGGCATACATCAAAATCTCCCTCGTGACAAGAACTACAGCCGTAAGCAGCGGACTTCGGAAAGTCTAATAAACATACGTCGCATATTATCCTTCGGTCCCCATCACCCCAAAGAGTACTGAACGCCCGAAGCTTGGGAAGGCAATCGACACCGCGTAGGGTGAGACCTGTGCGGGCAGCAGCCCCCCTGAGAAGCTCTTCGAGTTGGGTATTGGCGTTTCGCAATGTCCACCAAAGGGGTGTACGCCCAAAGTCATCTTTCGAGTCAATCTGAACGCTTTCGTGCCTTAGCAGCAGTTCCACGGCCTTCCCAGGACCGTGACAGGCTGCCATCGATAAGGGTGTCGAGCCGTAACAATCCCGTGAGTCAACACTGGACGGTGACGGCTGCCTAGAAAGAAACATCTCCAGTTGCGATGTGTTTCCGTGTTGTGCTGCTTCAAACAGTAGCGACCGCCCCATATCATCCTTGCTGTCGATGTCTGCACCATGTGCAAGCAACAAGTTCACCAATTCATCTGATATTCCGTGCCAGTCAAGTTCCCGTTGTGGCCCGCCATTGAAGTGTATACTCTCAATCATGGCACCCTTCTCCAGTAGGAGCTGCGCCATGTCCAGCTGATTATTGATTACTGCATATGCGAGAGGTGTGCGACGATTGTCGTTCTCAGCTTCGGTATCTGCACCATTCTCAATCAGAATCCTCGCTATGTGTGTAGACGTTCTCCTTCCCGTCCTATGCAACGGAGTATGCCCGTATGAGCCTCTGGTCTCGATATCCGCGCCGGCATCAACGAGTGCTTGGACGACTCCCTCCCTCCCATTGACCACTGCCAATGCCAAGGGCGTTAGCTGGTAGTTGTTTCTTGGGTCGATGTCAACACCATTCTCAAGAAGAAGGTGTACTATCGCGTCCTTTCCGTAAGCTGACGCAAATGCTAGTGGGGTATTGCCGTGCACATCGACCGAATTCACGTCGTCATCAGCCAGCTTCGTTTTCATTATCTCTTCAAGCCCAAACATTGCTGCAAGATGAAGCCCAGTGACACCCTTGAACACATGTGCCGCGTTATGTTGCACTAACCAAAGCCTTACCCAGGCTTCTCGGAGTGCCTGGCTCGACGCCTGAACTTGGTTGTGCTTATTGAGCCAAGACAAGATATCTTGATTTGTCGAGCTCGAAGCGTAAAGGGCACTGCAGTATCCAGGATAAGATTATTATCTAAACGTTGCAATGGTTAACCAGCCATGGCCCGAGTCCGATGTTGAATGACTCGTGCCAGGCAGGAAGCCGAATTCAAAGACGCAAAAGAAGGTACAGCGATTGTAGAATTTGGAGTCCACTTACTGATGCCCCCATTGTTGGGCCGCGTAATCGTAGAAGGGGTATGATTCGAGACACTCCTCGTATGCGGCTTGGGTGGCACAGGGCCCACTGGGAAAGGTATCGAAGGAAAGGTAGGTGAGACAGACTTTCACAATCATATCGTTTGCACCAGAGAACCATTTGCTCCACGTCCTCTCGAAGTATTGCTGAGTAGTGTAATGAACTAAGCGGATGATACCGCTTTCGTCGTCGACGGTGACTAGACCGCAGCATACAGTAACGAGGTCGTCTGTATCTGGGAGGTTGTCCTGGTCCAATTCAGGTTCCCCGATTTCCACGGCAAGAGCATGCTGGAGCTCGACAGTAGTGAGTGGCCTTTTCGCACACGCAATCCATGAGAGAACCAATTGGGCAAGCTCAGAATGGTCTCTGACCTGTCCTAATATTCGTTCCATTGCGTCGCTGTAAGCCAGGTGATATACATCAGAGCCTCTTTTCAGCCGAGATAATGCGTTGCGGACTGCTTTAGTCGAGCTTTTGCCAGTCAGCGACTCAACGTAGAGTTGCGCGAGCAGAAACCTATTACGGTTAGTTTGCAAATTTTAACCCATGTCAGGTTCGAACCTACATCCCGTCGACAGCCTGTATGATACTTGTTTTGATTTCGTCTTGGAGATCAGGTTTGCGAGACACGAACTTCGGAAGCTGTGGCATGCGGCCTTCCAGGTACAAACAGACATCGCCATCGCTGGCCCGAATCTCTACCGATGGCGTACCTTCGAAGGCCTTGGTGATTTCCGGGATGAATCTTGAGGTCGCAAAGATGTTAAGCCCTGTTAGTCTTTGGAGATTGAACATCTCGGATAAGAAGCGATCCCTCGAACGGTCAGCTGCGGAGCATTCATCCAATCCATCAACGGCGAGGAAGACTCTAGAGTGTTTTTGTACGACGATTGTAAGGCCTTCCCGTATTTCTCCAAGCGTCGGGGTCGTGCGTTGCTTCTGGTGTTTCACGAATAAATGTCGAACGAACTCCGGCAGAGTAGCGAGGTGTTCGACAAATTGTTCAAGGAGGCTTTTCAGAAGATCATCGACCTTCTGTTCCTCGTGACGTCTGAAGTTGCAGTATATATATGCGACAGCAGTGTTTGGGTCATCTAGAAACCTGTTGCATAAGTCGTCGACGACGATGGATGTAAGGATCGTCTTGCCGGCACCAGGTATTCCTGGGCAAAACAGCGTCTGCTTGTCGCCACTCATCCACGACTGATATTTTGGTTCATCGAGTAACCATTGGCCAGTGCCCGGTTGCTTTCGATTGACATAGTCATTCTGCATCGCGGCATATCCTAAAGGTGAGAGCCAGTCCAGGATGGCTCGCCGTTCCGTGTCAACCTCCTGAGTGATTTGACGCTCATGTAGTCGGTCTACGCCGTCCTTTAGCTGCACGAGCTGGTCCGACTGTTTCTTCGAGGCCTTGTTCACGGCTTCGATAAGCTCGACCAGCTGCCTAGCGCTCTCTTCTCCACGTTCCTTGATGGACTGGATCAGCTTCCGGGAGTTGTTCTCCAGGCTGATCTGCAGAAGACTCTTCTCACGCTCGATAGAGCCGATGATCTTGCCCACTTCACGCTCTGCAAATGGCCACCTCAGAATTGAGAATGCTTTGGCGAGACCATCCTTGGGCTCGAGGCTAGTCTCGAGAGAGCGCATGATGGCCCATAAACGACCCAAAGGTGCGCCAGGCGCCTCGAGAGCCTTGACCGTGTTCGACCATGACTTCCCAGTCTCCGAATCGTCTGACTCGTCCTTCAGCTGTTGTAGAGTATCATCGCATGCTTGTATCTCTCTGCGCAACCGCTGCCGCTCCTTAGTCGAGCCGGATGCCGTGCTGATGTATTGGACAACCTTTGCGGATAGCTGGATGACGGCAACGATGCTCGCTGTGGTGCTGAGAGGATCCATTGGGCATTAGACTCGGATCGGCCCGGCGTCTCTCCTCTTCGTCAGTTGTAGATTCAAAGCAAATGAGCGATGATCCAAGCTGCCACGTCGGAAGACAGTGGTCTAGATAGCCACCCTCCTCTTACGATTGGCTCGCTACGCGCCGCCCCCAAATGCGGGCTGCCTAATGTGAGGGTGGGCGAGCGCAATGCAACAAGAGTGAGGGGCCCTGGTTCATCATAAAGGGTTTCAATGACCGAGGAATGAGATGGTCGCCATCTGGGCAGTTTTCACCACCCAGCTTCGTGTTACACAACATCCGTGTCTGCGCCGCTTCATCCACTAGAAGGCTAAGACGTGTAGATGAGGCATGGTAGGGCAAGGCGACACTTACTCACAAAGAGGGATTCCCATAACTGGAGAAAGATCAGCCCGAGCAAGATTTGGTAGAGGAGCAAGAAACGCTCGCTTCGATAAGTAGTTTCTGAGGGGCAATGGCTGCTCTGAAGCAACAGGTCGACCTCGTCTGAAGAGCCAAGTCGTCGGAGCATTGATCAAGTTCAGGCCACGCCAGTCTCTGAACCGAATATCTCCGTGAACCAGCAGCATTCGATGTTGGCACTGGGAAGGGTAGCCCGCCACGTTCACTGTGGATGAATTGGCAGCCAAAAACTCGCCAAATGGCGTTGAAACCCGAGCCACTATGCAGGAGTATGTTTCATAGCTGACCGTCAGCAGCTGTCAGATGCACAAGTATCGAGGCTCCTGACCGGCCAACGCACCCTCGTCTCCAGTGCCACCAGTCACACATGTCAGCAAGCCTGGGCGCTGACTGCCGAGGAGATTTGCCGCGGGGAGGAGGCAGTCGCGGGCATGCGGTGCGGTCTCGGTGAGCAGGTAGCGCAAGGCTCGACAGAGGACTAGTTGGAGTGTGTGGTATGCCAGCTCGAAAGTCCCCATCGGATCGAGAATCGACTCCATGCTCGTCAAGCATAGTAGTGAGACGGATTACTCCCGGAAGAACAAGTCTGGTTATCCCTCGAAGCACGTCAGGAGCATCATTAATTCATCAAACCCCCATCATACTCGCCGTGCTCATTGCTCGGATGGTTAGAACTTTTGACGTACTTCTTCTGCTACGTAGGATCAGAGAGCGTCGCCATGGATATGAACAGCATCCTGGCAACTGCTGGTGTCTCCCAATGGTGTATGAGATGGACCTGGGCATCGGAATCCACGAGACCAAGCCGGCTGTGATCTGGAGTCCTTCAATCCCGAAGCACGGTCGTAAAAGATCCTAGTCAAGCAGTTCGTAGCCTGCTGTGCAATGTTATACCGCTTGAAGAAGGCGTCGGTGACTGACCTGTACAGACGTGAATTTGCCGACTGGCGATGCGTTCCACGAGCACCACAGAGTTGTTGTTTGACGGTCGTGAGTTCCAAGTTGTGTCCAAATTTGAGTATGCAGCAGAAAGGGCCCGGAAGGATACTCATAGGTGCATATATGCGACAAAACACCATCAGGAATAATTCCGCTCGACCCCGCCAAAATTCCAATTTTCGAGTCCACTGCCATTGATCACCCGCCGTCCATCCCACGATACCACGAAGGAAAGCGAACAACTTCCAACCCTCCACCCGCAAACCCTCCACCCGCAAACCCTCTACACACCTCGATACCCGACTCCCCAAGCAACAGACCCAAAAGAAAATTCAACCCGCCCACCATGCCCTCCGTCAAGAACCCCAACGGCCCCTCCAAGAACCGGCTCGCCGCCCGGCGCGCAACAGCCCGCAGCAAGACGCAGAAGCAGACGGCGCAAGCATCCAAGAACAAGATCGCCAAGGCGGACGCGACGCGCGGGGCGCGCGCGGGCCTGCTGCCCAACAGCGGGCCCCGCGCCGCGCTCAGCTCCAAGAAGCGCCGTAAGCTCGAGCGCAAGATGGGGTATGCGCTGCAGCGCAAGTTTGAGCGGGACGGGGAGGTCTTGATGGAAGGTGCGTAGCTCTGTTTCCATACCATGGGAATCTTTCTTGAGGTATAAGAAAGAAATAGTAGGCTAATGTGGCTTGGACGGTGCAGATGTTCCCGAGGAGACGGACGAGAACGAGACCAAGGAGAAGAAGGCGGGCACCGAGGCTGCGGAGGAGCAGATGGCTGTCGATACCGAGGAGATTTCGTGAGCACGCTCGTCTTACGGGAAAAGGGTGCCTGCCTGCATGTTATACTGCGGGCTACACCTCGCCTCAGAAAGGCATTGGACGGGTGTCCAGAACCACCCAGGCCCCCATCGCGTGTGGGGGGAAGGGAATGCCGCATATGTTCCACCGCACAGTCGTTGAATGTGGGGCCTGCATGAGAGTTTGAATGCCGCCGAGTTGGTCCTACACTACTGGAGTGGGCTTGAAAGTAACAGCCTTCTTGCCGAGCACCAGAATAGTGGAATGGAACATGAAATGAGGCACTGCGGATGAAAGGGATAGCCGCCAGTCGGGTGGAAACTGGGACCCTGTCGCAGAGAGCACACTATACAGCCATGGGGATCTCACAACCATGTTTGGTGCAAGCTCTTCGCATGGTAGGAAAGTGGTCAACCTGGGCCTGTGAGTTAGTGGGCGTACCACGCATCATGAATGAAAAGCCTCTCACGTCAATTTGATGCTCTATATGAGTCTTGCCTCCCAGAGAGAAGTTTCAAGAAAAAAATCTAGGGGTATAATGGCAAAATATACAAACGCTGTTGTCCTTATCCAATGCCCCTTTTTTTTAGAATCCCACACGCTTTCGTCATACATCTGCGCTGTTGTCGACCTTTTCGGCGGTCATGGTATGGTCGTGGACATGTGGCCCGTCACGGGCTCGGGTATCCTCGTGCCTCGCCCGAGCGCTGTATATAGTTCGGTGTAGATGCGCACGGCGCAGGATGCTGCATCAACTTGCTCGCGTAGGAAGCACTATCCAGTCTCGAAACCGCACACGTGGCCAAGCAAACATATGCCGTGGGGTGTCAAACACCGTGATGAACTTTGTAAGTCCAGTACGGCATGCTCGCCCTATCCGAAAAGGTATAAATCAAGCATCGGTTTTCCAATACTTCTCATAATACCCAACTGAGCATCCAAGTCGACCAGGGACGGCGGGCAGTATTTGGGGCTTTCAGCTTGTTCAGGCAGTAGCTCCCGTGATTGCGGTTCTTGCGACCATCACAGTCGCATCGGCAGCCCACCCCGCCAGACATCTCTCCCTTCCAGGTCTCTTTCACACTGTTCAAGGTCTGAGACTCGGGCATCTGGCCTTCAGGCGCGTTGGCAGGGCATTGGTAGTACCAGTCGTGTCTGTATCCAAAGTCGGCAAAGTGATGAACCTGGTGCGGTTCGGCGAGCATGTTCACGGCGAGCGAGTGGACGGCAGCATCACCCCACTGAAGGAAGATGTGTTAGTATGAATATTGCCCAAAAGCCTACATAGGATGGAAGGACGATACGTACCCTCTCGTAGTAGAACCCACCGTCATGCTCCAGCTTCCGGTACAGGTCCTGATAATGCTCATCGCGAAAGAAATCAAGGTCGGCAATCTCAAAGTTACTCCAGTAGTGGCAGAGGTTCCAGCCATCACCGTGGCTGTCCCGATGTGAGAACCAGCTCAAATAATCTCGGAATGGCCACGGAACCCAGGAGGCATCTATGCTCGCCTTCCAGAGGTTGGTGGAGGGGATACTCTGGGCTTCCTTCCAGTCCGCAACCTTCCGGAAGAGACTGGGACACGTGCGCTTCTCCTCCGGGAGCGATATTGTAAAGCCGTAGACCTTGTCATGGCGGGCCATTTCGACGAAGGGATCGTAGGTAATGGAACAGGAGAACTCGACGTCGGGTTCGAGTCGCCAGTACCACTTGTATTTCTTGAGCGCTTCGACCTGATAGAAGTATCTGCATTGCGGTGGGGATTAGCAAAGAGTCCGGTTGACGCGGAAGGGTGATGTTCGACATACCCAGAAAAGAAGCGACACATGTGGTGGTACGTCTCCTTGCCCGCATACAGGATGCCGGCGTCGCCCTGCTTCTTGATGCTCTGGCGCGCATCATTCTGATCGATGTAGCTGGGAAACAGCCAGGCATCCTTCGGGATAAGCTCAAAGCTCGTCAGGGCGCTCGTAGCGGCCTTCAACGTAGCTATGAACTCGTCGCTCCAGGGCTCGTCATTGAGAAACACGATGGGGTATTTGAACCACTGGTTGAACCTCCGCTCGAGGCTCTCGACCGACCGCTTGGCCTTGTCGACTTCCTCGTTGCGCGCCAGCATCACGATGGCGGCATTCTCGCGCGGGCCGTCGGTAACGGGTTCCTGGCATGATGTGTAAAAGGGCGCATCGAGCTCGCGGGCGGGCGTGGGGACGTGGTATTTCGATGCGTGGTGGACGACTTCGACGAAGGCGGCTATGACGACAACCCACAGGAAGGGCGACCTGGGCAGGAAGACGCGTCGGCGCAGGCGTTGTAAGGCGCGACTGAGTACCACCATGTTCCTTTCTTCCAATCAAAATATGTACAGCAACGGCAAGAGCAAACAGCAAACAGCAACTACTACTCACGTCACAAAGGGCAGTGACGAGGTCATGGTGTTCCCGTTGTCTTTTCGGGTTTGCGTCGCTGTGCTCGAGGCTCGAGCTGGCTTGACACAAATTGTGACATCAAACCTCTAACTGCACGCTATCTGGAGCCGTTCAAGGGGATCCCCATGTCGGACTCGTTGCCGGAAAGGGGTAACCTTGTGGGGGCGATCCGTAGGGCCGGGGGGTTTCCCCAGCGCGTACCGGTACCTGGAATATTGGACCGTCTGCCGCCATCTCATCGACGTACCAGTTATGCTCTCATGTTATCACATAGCAAGTTTGGGTTTAAGCTCAAAATTCAGATGTACACGTGGTATTGTCTTGGACTTCTTGCTTCATGAACTCTTTGTACAACATCTTACAAGTTACCAAAGAAAGGGTGTTGCGCTGGATCAGCAAGTAGCGGTACCTGGACTGACCCCTGCAGACAGTTGCGGCATGGCATAGGGCTGCCGCAGCCCACCTGGGCAGGTGGGCGGTGCGATGCGACGCGCAGATTGCGGCGCGACTTGTCTTCGATTTCAGGGATAAACCACCACGCACTACCATAGTAAACCCTCCTGCTCGCCTTCGTCTGAACACGGAAGACACGTCTGCGCTGCATTACACTGCGCCGAATCGAAGGGGCAATTGCAGGAGAACGTGCGGTGGAAGCCCGGCATACCTATCAGACGAACATTGAATCCGAACCTAGATGCACGCACCCGTCGGCGAGCCCCAAACCCTCATGGGGGCTGACTCGTGAGCAATCACTTTTCGTGGAACATCGGATAGGTATCGTCCAACATGACGTCTTTCCGACGGAAACGAAACTTTACTATCCTCACTATCGTCTCTCTTGGGCTCTTCGGCCCCTTCATCCTACCTTCCATAATAAATTTAGGCGCTCGCATACGCCAGACACACCCGTTCTCCTACCAATGGACAGTCCAACAAGACTTTGTGTCGACGAAAGATGAGCTCGACTGTCTTTACGGCCGGCTCCCTCCTTCCACGGCGAGCTCCGACGTCGAGATCGAGCCCATACCGAACCATGTCCACTTCATCTACGGTCTGAGCAACCCCTACGTTAAACCGGGCGCAGGAACCTTCGACTTCCTCTGCTATCTTGCCGTACGGAGTGCCATAGTTGGCATGAAAGCGGACAAGGTCTCCCTTCATTACACCTACCTCGCCGACCCTCCGGCCCCTGAACCGAACACGAGCCCTCTGTCCAATCCCTGGATATACCGGTTGAAAGATGATGTCACGCTCGAATACCATTCGCCCGAGGAGATGGCGGCGCTGAAGAGCTCGCCGGGCGCGACATGGCAGGCGGCGCATATCTCGGACATTCTCCGCCTGAAGCTCCTCCAGGAACAGGGTGGCATCTACCTCGACATGGACGCCTACGGCCTGAGGCCCTTCACCGACCTCCTCAAGTCGCCGCGCGGCATGATCATGGGCCACGAGGGTGGGGATCGCGGGGGGCTCTGCAACGCCATCATGGTGGCGCGACAGAACAGCACCTTCATCGACCGGTGGTTCGGCGAATACAACAACGTCGACCTCTCCAAGGAATGGAACTACCACAGCGTGCGCGTACCGAAGCAGATCCAGCTCGCGCACGCCGACGAGGTATGCGCGCTGCCCCCGTCCAGCTTCTTCTGGCCCACCTGGACCTGGCACCACGTCGAGTGGATGCACCAGCCGCTGAGCGCCGACGAGGCCCGACACTGGGCTGTGGAGATGGAGAAGAACGGCGGTAGTCTGTATGGAGAGCAGCTCGCGTACCACGCATGGAGCCAGATGGCCTGGGACCGCTATCTGAAGAAGCTGACGCCCGAGGTCGTGCGTACCCGTGACACGCGCTTCAACCTCATGGTTCGGGGCTTCCTGCAGGACGACCTTGGTCGGCGAGACCTAAGCGAGGATAAATCTTGCGACGGCCTGTCAACATCGTGCCGTCTCGTCGAATGATATCCTGTGGCATCAACCTCGTCTGGGATGGCAAGGCGTTTGGCATTATCGACTACTAGAGTTCGTTGTTTATTACATACATTACCTTACATTTTGCATTACCGTTGCTATTATAGCGCAAGGATAAATCCACATCCTGATCCGGTCGTGGACACTCTGCTGCGCTGCTTCTTGTCAAGATACCCTCATCTGTTTTTTAGTCTCTTCGAAGATGAAACGGCAATCAGTGCAACCAGAAATACCATGTCTGTCGGACTACAATCATGAATTACCGATCTTTATTGCTCTATGCTTACCAATTTCGCAAGCTCAATCTAGACTTACTCCCCAGGTTCTGGAGGCCACTTCCGTTGCTCTCTTTTGTGATCATGACGGGCAGGATTCCTGGCTCAGGTGTCCCAAAGTCATTCGTGCTCATGGACCATCACTTCTACTAATCTTGTAAACATTATTGTCTTCCAAATACGAAAACTGCCTTCTTACATAACCATATCCACGCCGTCATCCTCATCCTCGCTCATGTCCATAAATGAGCTGGCAGAGCTGTAACCGGGGCTCTCTGGGCCGAATAAGTCGTCGCCATCGTCCTGGTCGCCAGAATCGTCTGCGATGTAAATAGGACTCGTACTGGTGTGATGAGGCCTGCTTGAACTGAACGGTGGATCGGCCGCATTGGACTTGGAGGCGTATGCGCGCATGTTCATGACACCCATACACAGCGCATGTGCCTCCTCCTCTTCGTCCTCCATTACTACCACCTTCCCCTGCTTCTTCCCGGACGCCGCCTTCGGCTTCACCACACTCCGAGCCCGCTTCCTCCCCGTCCCCCCTCCCTCCCCGTCCACCCGCTGCCGCGAAACCTCCCGCGCCCTCTTCTTCCCATCCCAGCCCCAAGCCTTACACACAGCATCGATAGCCCCAAACGTCTGCCTCCGCGCCCCATCCCGCTCGACGCCGTCCCTCAGCAGCTGCTCATAAGCAGTATGCTCATGGCGGACATAAGCGCGCACAGCCAAGACAGCCTTCTCCCCCACCCCCAGCTTCCCCACGCGCCCCACGCGCCGCGCGCCCTTTTTCGTCGTCCAGTCCAGCACCTTGCCCACCTCTTCCTCCGGGACGCGCGGAACCGCCGCGCGGATCGCAGTCTCGAATTCAGCGCGTAGCTTGTCGTCGCGCCTCTGGGTTGCCGCGGCGCGGGTGGAGGCTGTCGCGTTGTGGTCTGCGAGCACGGACTCGTAGACGGCGCGCGGGACGCGGATGCCGACGGGGCGGCGCTTGGCGTTGTGCACGGCGTAGACGGTCTGACCTGCGGCGTGGGTGCGAGCCCGGCAGTGCGATGTTAGGTAGGCGTTGCCTTTGGGGACTTGGATGTAGCGGCCGGGCATGCGGGTGCCGAGGTAGACGGAGGGTTCGTGGGGAGTGCGGGTGGGTGGCATTTCGGCGGTGTTTTTTTGTGTCGTGATTATTGTGAATTTGAGAGGGATGTTTTGATGAGATTGGTAGTTTGGTGAAGAGACACTTAAACAAGCGTGTAATTTTTGTCACAGGTGGTTTGTTAAAGTAGAACGGTTCAGGTTGTGAGTAAATAGAACACTGTTGGAAATGAGTTGTAGTAGCTTGGCCTGGCAGTCGTGTTCTATGCTTCCAGATGTTGCACAATTACCTTGTATCTTGAAACGTTACCTTGACTACTGTTCTTTGAGCAAAGAATCGAAGTGAACAATGGCATCTTATGTCCCAAGTTTTCGTTGACTTGAGGACAACCAATCTCACTACCCTCGAGACAACCAAGAACAATGCAGCGATTGGAACGTACAAGGTTTTGTAAAAGCTTAGCTGACATTCCGATCGCAGTCGATAAAAGCTCGTGAGATAACATATGTACAGATATGAGGCTCGGATACTATCTAGATAACCTCATGCGACGATGATGTATCACACATGGCCCATGAAAGCTTGTGGGTTCTGCGCAAAAAGGGTCCTTACATGGAATTTGCTAACCAATTTCGATGAGAGTACGGTAGAAGGTACCGGAATACAAATTGAAACGGACGAAATGGGCTCCTGGTTGTGATCTTCCGCTATGTTGAGGGATAGGCCTCGAAGTATCATGATGCACGGAGATGAGAGCGTGAGACACGCTTCTGTTACAGCTGATACAGAGAAGTTGTAACAGGAAGAAGAGCAGAGAGTAAAAAATATCTGTGACTCGTTGGGGGTGCAGTCCCACAGTCACTCGACCCCTTCTTATTGTAAGCTGTAAGCCGTGGGCGTAACGACCCCGCTACGATGATTGTTCCTCGATATGAGCATAATCTCGTATTGAATGAAAGCCGAGAATGACGTATAGCGAAGCCGTTGGATCCAGTGCATGGACCCATATGGAGTATTCTGGAACCCCACCAGATATGTTGGAGGTTGGTTACCTGATGAAGGCTGCCTGGCAACCCTTTGTTGCCCCAGGTACCTCACCACTGTAATTTATGTATTTAGATACATCTCGGATGGAATCCTTTCCATCCGACCTGTTAATCAAGCACCACCCAGACAACTGATAGATTACAACAAGACTTGTGATTTATCAGCATCTGGGAAAGCTACCAAAAGTCACAAATAGCTATTTTTGCAGGTAGACCACCACATCCGGTAGCATCTACGCGTCACTTTTGTGTTTCACCTGCGAAAACCAGCCTCATCTCTCACTTTTCACGCGTCTCGACGTGTCACACCCTCAACGACACCCCATCCCTGGCTGTGCTATAGCACACTAGTTGATGATCAACGATACGCTGCAACACTGCAGCACCACTATTTGGAGTGCTATAGCACACTGGTTTGTCACATCCCTGTCTCTATCCCCAATTTTCTTCCCTGTCATCCACAATGCCTCCGAAGAAGACTACCAAGGCTCAGTCAGAGCCACATGATGAATCGGATATCGATTCAGAGGCTGCTGAGCGCCGAGCAGAGATCCGCTGAACAGAGATCATAGAGATCGTTGCGAACCACTTTACAGATCATGATTTTGCTCCGATGCTTGATCAGATCGCTGCTGTGCATTTCAACAGCATTGAGAACAAGATCGAGGCGACTGCTGAAGCACAGCAGATAGCCAACAAAGAGATGATGGACTTAATCGCCGCAATCAAGGAGACTCCAAACCGACTGGAGGCGAAGTTCAACGATCTGAATGGTCGAGTTGACGCGCTCCTCACCTCAAACGGTATTGATCCGAAGAAACTAACTCCTTAAGATGATGCCTTTCCCTTTTCTCGTGTTCCTGCGAATGACTTCAAGAACAAACAATTGGCAAACGGTCGTCTCAACCTCCATCAATTTACACACACCATGGCAACAGAGCCCCCGTCAGAGAGACGAGTCAAGGGAGTCTAGAGCGAGGCAGTGTTATCTTGCGAAGCTGAGTTTCTTCCACCAACTAACAACAAGAACAAAGTCGTGTTGCCGTCCGAACTCAAGCTCATGAGTGCTGATTATACGGTATTTTCTAAGCTTTCAAATATCCAGGATCGCCTCAAGGCTGCCTTGGTGCCATACGACCTCTGGGCACAGCGAGTCTCCATGGAGTTGTCAGATGACTTCGTTCAGGTAGCCCATTTCACGCGATCAGCACCAACTGTCAGGAAGCATCCAGGAGAACAAAGAACCTTCATGTACATATACATGGCCTCCGTGCCTGACTAGTATTGCACCTCTCTGCAGAACAACATACCATTTACCCCCCCCCCCCCCCCCCCCCCCATGGTTCGGCCTTGTGACACCAACGGACTGGGTAACCTTCCTAGTCGCCGTGTTTCAGGTGCTCTCTGATCATAATGCCCTGTACGGCTCTGTGATGGCATTCACTACCCTGCTTCCCTACCAAGACGAGAGTCTCCTCGGTTTTATGAGGCGAATGCGATCCGCCTGGCACCTACTACCGGCTCAGAACCGACACAATACCATGCATCGCAAGCTCGTACTCAACTTGCTTTGCCAACATGCACCCAGTATCTGGATGTCTGTTCAGGACGTCTATATGAACTGGTCCACTGGCGACTTGGTTGATTAAGTGGTTATCCGAGCTGAATCACTCTCCCGAACAGCAATTGAGAAAAAGATATACAGTGAACCAGCCATTTCTGTTTAGTTATAGGGACGATCGGCGCCGTTTTATAACCTCAATATCCCCAAAACCACGGCATCTGGCAAGCCAGTCACCGTAAAGATCGAACAGGGCGACGCCAGAGTGATGAACCAACAGATTATCGCAGACCCTCGCCAGGAGGACAACCAGGTCAATCTGACCAGAGAAGAAGCAGGTTTTCCGGCTTAAGAGACCAATAAGTACAACAATTGCAGTAAAATGCGTCACTAGGCACGAGAGTGCCGCTCTAAAAGCAGTCAGATAACTAGATATTGACCACCTGGTTCTCTGAGGGATCGAAATCTTTGAGATCAGAGCCAGGGTGAGAAGGTCACAATTAGAGGATTTCTGACAAGGGACGACAAGCGAGGTTCGATCACCACTAAGATTCGTAACCAAGTCAACCGCTTGGTGTCGAAGCAAGGCAACAGTTCTCGCCTGTCAACTTCCTCATCATTATCTTCCACGAATAACGCTAAACGAGTGCACTACACTAACAGTTTGGAGCTGATCGGTGGTGACTCTGACAAAGACCGCAGCAAGGGAGAGACTCTTGTTGACAGCGACAACGAGGAACTGGGCTACCTGTTTGCAGCTATGGCTGCGGATCAGGATCGTGAGGGTTGAGAAGGCCGCGCACACTTTGTGGCTGTGTGTGAGGGCTGTGATCCGCCACCGATACCACTGAGACCAATTCGAGAAGGTTTTGGTCAGCACCATCAGGTTTACGTAGCGAGACTGGCACATGAGAAGGATTTCACAGTATTCTTTGATAATGGCTGTTCTGGCTACTATGCAGATAAAGAGATATCAGCACATCTTGATCCGTATCCCTCTCGCAAGCCAACCACAATGAGCGGCGTTGGAAGAACGGGACCCCGAATCACGCAGGATGTGGTGATATTTGTGACGGCCTGCACAGACCTTCCCACATGACAAGCCGATACTTCCCAATAAGGGAAGGATCTGACCAGAGGATCCCCTTAAAGGGGCAACCTCCCGCTGTACCTATATCTCTCTCTCTTCCTTTCCTCTCTAGTCTTGATATTCTCGTCAATAGATTAATAGCTGCTTGCTGCAGGCCATGTCCCAGCTCCTCAGTATGCTCGCCGTGACATTATTATATATAAAAATTTAATAAGTTCTTGTGAGATTCTAGAAGGGTCACAAGCCTTGGTGGTGTAAGCAGTCGCTGCAAATGTTGTTGTCATTCTCAAGTATGCTCGGCAGGGCTAATCTACAGCTAAATACCATACTGCACCATGCCAGGGTGGATCCACTGGTCCCCTAGCAGCCCCCTAGCGGGTACTGTACCTAAGGGCACTATATCTGGGATCCAACATCTAACAGATGTTTAAAAAGCTATTAAAATTCTAGTAAATTTAAGTGCAAATGTGATGGTTGCTACGTCGCTACCATCGGTCATGGTCCTGGGATTACGTGACAGCAAATGACCTCCTGGACGACTAGTTGTCCCAGACCCACTAGGGCTATGTATTATGAGGCGGACGCACTTATCTTGTTGCCCACCAGATTTGGCCGTGCCGCTCAATCTTCTTTTTCCTCTTTAGCCAGAGATAGTTATACGTACATAGTAAACAAGGGCTTCTATGTCCTATTCACGTATACGGAACGTTATAGCAAATATAATAAAACTAGGTATATCTTTTACTATTTAAGTTAAAAATTAAAATTTTAACAAGCGCGCTTTTAAAAGAAGAAGAAAAGAAAAGGTTATATGAATAAAGTAAGAAATATTTTATATACTCCTGCGCGCACGGACCACCACATAATGCCATTAGGTGCCATTAGGTTTGTGGCTTGAGGGTTTCAGCGTTTTCCGCTAGGCTCTTTTGAGGTTAGTGCAATCCAGCCCTGTAGCTCAGCCCCTCGACGTGACGTCGCTGTCATTGTGAGTCGCGAACTCAGCCACACGGACACCCGACAGCCTACCTGGCCGTGCTACCCACGTAGCGCCGCCATGGTAACAACCCAAAACACCACTCACTCAACCGACGAACAACCGACTCCCTGCCGCCTCCTTCGCGAACCCACACCCTAGCAGCGTTCGAGTAATTGCCGTTCTTGCATTTCCCAGCTATCACTATCACGATACGCGCCCTCGAAGTTTGATTCCAGATTGTGACGACCAATAGAGAGACGATTACCACAACACCGCAAACATGTCGTGGGCAGGTATGACACCCACTCAGGCGCCCGCCGGTGAACGACCCACGCTGATCGACCATGACTCCTAGGCTTTAAGAAGAATGTCAACCGCGCGACGACGCAGGTCATGATGAAGACGGGCCATGTTGAGAAGACGAACGATCGCGACTACGAGGTTGAAGAGAGACGGTTCCGCACCATGGAGGCTGCCTCGTTGCGACTCCAGAAGGAAGCCCGAGGATACCTAGATTCGATACGAGGTGAGCCGAGGTACCGACGCAGACGCGCTGTAGACGGCTGTGCTGAGACTACATAGCGATGACCGCGTCGCAAATGCGCATAGCCGAGACGATAGACGCTTTCTATGGTGACGCCGGAGCCAAGGACGGCGTCAGCAGAAGCTACAAGCAGGCGGTTGAAGATCTGGACACCGAGACTATCAAGGCGTTAGATGGGCCTTACCGGTACGCTGCATAATTTCCTGCCCCCATCCGGTCATTGACGTTTTGCAGGACGACAGTATTGGAACCCATCTCTCGGTTCTGCAATTACTTCCCCGATGTGAACGAATGTACGGATACCCCAACACAGATGCGCCCAGTCTCATACTTACGCCATCTCTAGGTATTAAGAAGCGCGGCCATAAACTGCTAGACTACGATGCCCTCCGCGCGAGAGTCAAGAAGCTGGCTGAGAAGCCCGACAAGGACGTGACAAAACTACCCCGCACCGAGAAGGAGATGGACATGGCGAGAGCAGCGTACGAGCAGTTGAACGAGCAGCTCTCGAGCGAGCTGCCGCAGCTGATTGACTTGAGAGTGCCATACCTAGACCCGAGCTTCGAAGCTCTCGTCAAGATCCAACTGCGGTTCTGTGCGGAAGCCTACAGCCGGATGGCCCAAGTCCAACAGTACCTCGATGCCGACACTAGGGAGCAGTACGCGCAGGGACAGCTGGACTCGAGAGTAGAGCAGGTGCTGCAGGAAATCCGGGAGCTCAGCATCAGCGGAACGGTCTAAAAAGGCGCGAACGGCATGTGGTCTCGGGAGTTTACGGGGTGGAGGACGGACGCGGCAACGGCTGGCTTTGGTCTTTCTAGGTTTGCTGCTTGGTGAGTTCCTGAACGAATTACGGATAATGGTAGATACCGCGACGAGGCGAGAGCTTCAATATGATACACCGAGTACATCATACCCCTTTCGTTTTGAAATATCCGTACAAGGTCAGTCTTGTCTATGTCTCGGTGGAGACTCCACTCATAACCGACTCGCGAGTGGGATCACACCTTTCAGAGTCTGGATTGAGAGGCCGCAGACTGAGCCCTATTCAATTCGGGAAGAACAGCACTGCTCTGCTTGAATCGTACCAAGATAGCGTCTGTGTCGTGTGAGGGCCAGGCCATGGGGTAACAGGGATCTTCAGCTGACACGAGCAGCTCCTCGTCCATCTACTCCAGTTTCTTGATCTTGCACTAGGCAGTCACCGTGCCATAAAGCAACATCGCGCCGCTTTTTCTCGACCCGACTCAGGGTGACCCTCGAGTGGATCGCTATATCTCAAACCAATCCAAGCAACGCCCCGAAGACCCTCACCCCATCTTCTCATAAATCCCCCTGTCCTCATCGTGGAAGAAGCGCAATATCGCCGCGGCCACCTTCAAGCCATCGTGCTCCAGATGCGCCGTCTCCTTGGCGCGGTCCGCATGCGCCAGGTCCTGGATGCCGCCGCTCTCGACGCGCATGTCGATCTCGCGACGTACCATCTGTTCGTCGAACGCCAGGTGCGCCTGCGTCGTCAGCACGCGGTCCGCGATGTACACGCCCTGCACCGGTGTGTGCTCGCTCCAGCCCCAGATGTGGACCTTGGCGTCGGGGGGCAACAAATCACCAGCGGATTGGGCCGTCGGCGCCGAATTCACCTGCCCTTGGTGCATCTGGTGCAGGTGCACGCGGCCGCTGGACGTCTTGAAGATCTGCTGGCCGACTGGGGTTAGGTTGATCGGGCTGTGGCCTAGTTCCCAGTCGCCGGCTGGCGAGGGCCCGACTGTGGCGCCGAGAAGGCGGCATATGAGCTGGTGGCCGAAGCAGACACCGCTGAGCTTGCAGTCTGGACGCTGCTTGTACAGATCTGTGGTTCATCGTCAGCTTCTTGTCTTGAATGAGCTAAAGTTGGGAGCAGGTAAGTAGGTAGGTACCTCTCAAGAGATCGAGCAGCTCTATAATCCACGGATTATCCCCCTCGGCATCGAACATGCTGCCCGTGATCAGGACCGAGTGCACGCCCTCGAAGTCCTCGAACTTGGGCACCTTCCCGCCCTTGTCGCGTACCACGAACCGCCGGTCCGTCTCGACGCCCAGTGGCGGATTGTGGCTCTTACCCGCTTCGACGAAGTGCCGGTGCAAGATCTCGCTGTAGGACCCCTTCTCATCGTGCGTCTCTGGGTGCGGGTCGTCGGTCTCGAGCACCATCATCCGGATCTTGGACGTGCCGCCGTTGGACACCGTCCGGTTGATTGCGGAGGGCATTGTGTTGGGTCGTGCTCTTGTTTGTCTCAGACAGGGCGTGGTTGATAGCTTGCGTAAGTAAGATGGCAAGGTTGAGCGTAGAAGACTCATAGTACAGGTCCACCACCACTATGTCTTGTCTTTGGTGCAGGATGCGTAAGAATAGGAGGGTATTCGGTACTCGTCGGAGACCTGTCCTCGACGAGACATTTCAGAGTTTCTTTGTGTTGAAGAAGCTTGCGTATGACGACATGCTCCGACTACGAGGCTCATCGTTCAAGCCATCGAGGTATCATCATCATCATCATCATCATGATCGATGAGTCGGGCCCCGGACTTGGCATGCCCCGGACTCGCCGGACTCACCGCCATCCATCGGTAGTAGCTCCGATATTCGAACCTTCGGGAACCCCGACCTCCAAATCTTCTTTGCCGGATCATCAGATTACACCTACGATTGAAGCGATCCGAATATTCTCATTCCGATTTAAGACTATGTCTTCTCATCATGGGTAATAAACTTTCCATTTTATCCTGGGCGAGAGACGTAACTCCGCTAGTCACACTCTATGCCTCTAGCGTTTATGTTACGGAATGCCAAGATGAAGACCCCTACATCAATGTCATGGACTTCCACGTCATGATGGCCTTGGAGAGCAGTAGTCACAAGCCGTCTTCCAAATCATCGGTAACAGAGTTTCGACCTCGTGATTCCCAGTCCGGGATGCTTGACCTTGAAGCTCTTCCCAAGACCACCTTTTCGATGCGCAGAAAAACAAAGGCGCGTGCGAATGCGGTGCAACTGAATGTCTCGATTGATATCTCCTGATGGTTGGTACTCTTGTCGTTTTGGTCGCCTTGTTGAGGCTTCCTATTGAGTGGTGGGAGTGACACGGTTATCGTGATGGCGTTCGGTTCGGCTCGTTTCGAATGTCGTACGTGTGAAGGTGACGGCTGGATGGTGAGCTGGTTGTCGTTGATAGTGTAAAAGTTGACGGCTGACGGCTCGAGCGGGTCGTCATTGACGTGGTTGGCGGATGGCTGAGTGAACAGGTCGTCTGCTTGAGGTGTATGACGCTCGGAACGTCTCGATTCGAGTGTTTCGCGATAGTTGGCACCTTCGTCGCTTCGGTTGCTTCGAAAGAAGCTTACAATCAAGGGAAAAGCTATGCCGTGTGTATGTGTATAAGTGATGATGCTAAGGTCAGAACTAGCTACTAGGGATGTACGGGAAGTGTCCCTCGTATACTGGACTGGGAACAACACACAATTGGGTGCGAGTTGGAGTAGGGGGGAAGAGCCAGTCGCGGAGCCACAAAGTGAATTATACGGCCACGTCACACGGGAACATTTTGAATGTATCGCAACTGGTCGTGTATTCTATGTGTGTATGTGTGTATGAGAGGGGATTGCTATCTAGAAACGCAAACGCGGAACGCCAAAAATAAAACAAAAACAAAAACACCCCAATTGAACCAAGGCCCTTATATGCCCCTGACTGGATGGACATCAACCCTGCCCCGAAACAATACATGTATCTATGCTACCAGGTGTGGCCCGTCGAATGGTCAAACACACCGCAACAAGCGTCTTATGCCCGGAGGCTTGTATATACAAAGCCTCTACAGTATAGCCACCTGATATATCCAATAGTGGCGATACGAACTCGTGGTATCGATGATCAGTCCGAGTCATAATCACTGCTCTCTTCCCCTGGGTACAGTGTTCGAATCGCTTCGCCATCTCCTTTAGATGGTTTCACATTGACAGGAATGTGCGAGCCATCCGCCTTGACGAGAGCCACCGTGCCAGGCTTAGCGAAGGCGTAGGAATCGTAAAGCATGATGGAATCCCAGTCGAACTTGTCGTCCTCAATCACGTCATTCTGGACGTTGCTGTCAGGAAGGATATGTTCGGCCCAAAACTTGTTGGCCTCAGCGGCCTGCTGGTCCAAGTCTTCACATATCTTGTCCACGTCGACTCCGCGCTCCTTAAGTCGGTCGTAGTCCCCAAGGTTCTGGCAGTTGAGATTTAGCAGGGATGGCCATGCTCTTCTTTGCTGGTGTGTGTGCAACAAGCCGAAGACGTGACCCAGCTCGTGTGCGAAGTTGACAAGGGGGGTGCGCGCGCCGTACGTAGCCGAAAGGTCGAAGTCCAATCTGTTGTCCCCCTTTACATACCCATTGTAAGACAAGATCTTCTTTTCGTTGTTGAGCTTGATTTCCAACATATCTATCTTTCCCCGGTACTTGCTGCACTCTGGCTTTTTGTCATGCACGGGAGCGAACTCCAGCACGGATTCGTCGCCGATGACGTCCCTCCACATTTTCCAGCTCTTCTCTGCCATGTCGAGTATGAGCTCGTGTTCCTTGTTATCGCTGCTGTCTAGACACCACACGACGTCGCCTGGCCAGAGGATGCCGGTTAAATCTGTCATTTTGGTACCCTTAATCATGTAGGCTCTTGACGCTAGAGAAGGACCAGAGAGAGAGTCCGAGTCCGAGTCCGGGTTCGATTTTGAGTCGGGAACGGAGACAGAGCGTGCAAAGACAGCGCACACTGAGAATAGTGCAGCTAGTAGATCGTACTTTAAGACCATGGTGACAGACAAGACGAGAGGCAACCAATAAATTGAGTAAATATATAGCAAAGTCGATGATGCGAGGAGGGTTTTCGAGGTGTTTGTCTCCTGTCGCGGCTTCGAATGGTCTGGCCTGTTGATTCATCTGCTTAATGTTAATGTGACTGGGTGCTAAATTACCTTTATAGCAATGTTATGTGTAGATGAGCGAGAGAGATTGCCACCTTTGGGATCCTTAGTGCGAGACATTTCCCAGCCATTGCCAGCAAGTATATTCGCCCTTTTCCGCTAGACCAGGATAACTGCCCCCGAGCGCTATTTCTAGACCACTCGCCTGCTCCGATATCCGCCAAGGGTGCGCACGGCCGGTCAGCTTGTGTGGAGCTGGTACGCCGTAGGTAGTTATAGGAACAGATCCGTGAACAGATAGTACGAGGGAGCTAGGCTGACGAAGATGACGCGCCAAGGGAAGGAAGGGAAGGAAGGAAAGCAGGCAGAAATCACAAGAAACCTCCCACAACACAATTAACCACCCCACCACCAAAACCTTCTACGTATATGATCTGCTCGTCCATTCTTTCACATTAACATAAACAACATCTATTCCTATATACATCAATCAATTCAGTGTTGCAAGGGCCTTTTTTCTGCTTTTATCATTATTGCGTATCCTTCGCGATCATATGTATTAAGCCTCCGTTGGGGCATGGCAACTGATGTGCGGGCTGTGAAAGGTTTCATGTGATGACTGCCTGGAAGGCTGACGTGAAGGATTGCGGCTCCGCCGAAAGAGAACTTGCCACGCCGTTCGAGCCATAAAGTACGTCATTGCTGAGTTTAGTAGACTGTTGGGAGGGACGAACAAATGCACAAAGTGTTGCCTAGAAAAGGCGATAATCGATACTGACAATGCTTCACGCGGAGACAACGACAAGCAAAGGATTCTCGGCGCTTATTGAGGACAGCGAAACGCTTCCCAGGCGCAATCCTTCTACATCTACCACCAGACCCCAATCATGATGTTGGCATACGTCGGCGTCTCCGCCTCGGTAATCCACAGCCCATTCTCCCGATATGAAAATTAGACGAATAGTTAGGGTGGGGGGGGGGGGCCGGGATCAGACTGCTTATCCAGTCCTGGTGTTGAACCTTGATCGGCGAGAATTCTCGTATCTCAAGCATCTGAACTCACTGCCCAGCCAGTTGGACACTGGGCTGTGATGACACCTAAAGACCACTTGTCGACGGCATTGGTATACGCCAACTCCAGCTCCCAGAATTCCGAAGCCATATAGACATTTGACCAGTATATGTTTGTATTATCCCAGACACGTTACCGCCTTGCCTACGTGGTACGTCCATGGACATAACATCGCCGATACTGACTTGCCGCCTTTGGTGGAACGGCATGCTTCTATAACCTCGAATCTTCCTAGCATCCGGCCCCATCAATCAGACAGCACATCCAAATGTGACCTCATGCAGCCGTCTTCATCACCTGTGTCGTCCAAGGATACACTGTCCTATTCGCAAATGTACGATACCATTTTATTTGTTCATAGAAGCTAGCAAACTTGTCTCAATACTTAGAACTATGCGCAGTAAGAACTTCCGGAAATGCTAGTTGTCTTATTTAGCAAATTGCTCTATCATACGAGTATCAAAGCTGATACGCCGTCTCTCGCGGCGGTCGTCGTGACCTTCATCGGCGTCACTCACTACTTCTTGCGTCGCTGCTCAGCGAGGACGAACTGGACTGCCTCTAGGGCCGTGATCTTGCCGGTGCCGTCGTTGGGGCCTTCCGAGTCGCTGTCCTCCTCGTCCTTCTGCTTGCGGTGGGACTCTTGGCAGCCCGAGCGACGCCTGGCAGATTCTTGTCCTTGTCCTTGTCCTTGTCCTTGGCTGCAGCGGCAGCTTCCTTCAGCGATTCCGCATCCCCGTTGTACCAACAAACTCAAGGTCCTGCATCTATAACCCCTCGAGCTCACTCCGGTTTATCGACACCTATCCCTTCCAACAGAACCATGGCGATCCCTTGCCAGCACCCAGGCTGCGGCCGCAAATACGAACACCATAGTAGCATAGTTAGGCATATGCAGACCAATCATGGTGTTAGCCGAATGCGAGATTAGGCTTGAATTATTACGAGATTGTGTGTCGTGATAGATTGTAGGCTAGTGAATAGTGGGAGAGGAAAATAATGGATCAAGAATTTGCTATGGTTATATAGGTGGATTCTCGCCAGAAGTACAATAGAGGGGAATGAACAATGGCACGTAGCCATTGTTGGATGGACATATTCAAAATGAGATTAGGACCATTGAGTCTGTCCCGACTGGGCCTATTAACATAGCATAGTAAATAGTGTTTCGACAGGCAATGATATAAAAACAAGTTTGCCGGTGTTACGAACCAACAATACCACGGGCCCGTTGGCAGGCCTGAAGGGAAAAGATGACCTGCGAGGGAACCCACTTAGGACGGGGACACAATACGGAACAGCGCAGGGCATCCGGGCACGTGATCCAGGGAGCCAAGATCACGTGACTAGAAGTTGCTCACGTCTGATCACGCGAGTAGCAGTGAGCACACTTCGTCAGTGAGGGAGAGATTGTATATATAAGGATGGACATTTCCTAGCTAGACAGATAGATAGTCTCTATCTTAGTGATCAATCTAAACATCTTAGCCAACCCTAAGGTGGGAGAAATCTCCTGACGACACGAATATTCAGTGATCCCCTGGATCAGACCAAGCCCCAGTACCTAAGTGTCTTCTAGTTAACAGAAGCCTCTATCGTCCTTCGTGTTACCTTACCTCAGAACATAAACCCTATAGAACCCTTTAGCCTTATAGGTTAGACGGCTCGTCACAGCCGTCTTGCTATAAACAAATAAAATAAAAAGTCACATATTATTGAAACTTAGAATATAAAAGATTAAAAAAAAGAAAAGGTTATAGATTTCTCTAATTAAGCCCGGGAGAAGAAATAGTGTGTCCCTACTCCTGCCGTACAGCGCCAGCGAGGCGATTACAGTGCGTATAAGCGGCACGAATAGCGTCATGCCCGATTACTAAGTGGCCCCAGCGAGATACTTGCTTCATACTGCAGATGTGCCTTACAAGTGTAGTGCTTTCATGTTTTCTGTTCTGCTTCACGTCCTACTGGTTTCTTGACGTGATCATCATCTACCATTCTGGAGTCCCTCCGTGCGGTGTACCAGTGCTAAAGAAGAGCACGACGGTGACGGAGATGTGAGCATTCGAGGATAATACGGGCGGCGAATGAGTGTATTCTTTTGTTCGCTAAAAGTAAATAAATAAAACACATACTTGTCGAGGTAACGACTGTAAAGGTCATATGTATGTTCCTATGTACTGTCGTCCAGATTCTGCTACGTGGCACCAAGGTCAGGTTATTTCTCATCCGCTGGTTTATCTATACCCGTACATCTCCGTATTCAGAAAAGCGATTCTGAACTTGTCGTTGTCTGCCTTGATCATCTCATCTGCCCCCTTCTTTTCCTCTGGCAGCAGCTTGGAATTGGCGTAGTCGAGAAGCAATGCCTTGCCATCCTTGTCGATGAGAAACTGGTCCGAGTGCACATCCCCATGGACTAATCCTTTTTCATGTAAGGCGTCAAGCACTTTCCGGCACTTGTCCTCATCGTTCCGAGTCGCCCTGTCCGCTTCAATGTATTGAAGCACAAACGCGACAACCTTTTTGTTCTGCGTGACAAGCGCCAGGAAGTTGGGGGCAATCGATGTGCCTTGGAGCTTTTTGTAGGCGTCTACTTCCGGCTTGAGGCGCTCTGTTGTGCCAGCCTTGACGTACAACATCTTCGAGCCGAGCTTTTGCTCCACGTGCGAATCAGCTGTGACACCATACACTTCCCCTGGTATGACTTCGGCATCTGTGAGCTTTCCCCACTCGATCTTCGGCATGCCGACCCAAACAATCTCATCTTCATCTCTGGGTAGAATTTGGTGGCTCCTAGCGATCGCCGGTACTGATGGTCTGGTCACGGCCCGGGCCTGTTGGTTCCATCAGCGTTAGCATTGGCGTTGCTTCGACTAACGTGGCACAATTTCTACCAAAGACTGACCTCTATTAGGATTTGGAGCGGGCCGTGCATGAAGCCCAACAGGGCCAGGATGGTTGCGCCTCTGCCTTGCATTCTAAACGATTGATAGATTCTTGCTAGTCCGTTCTGTCTCGGCGTTCTTGTCTCTATTCGATGATGATGTTAATGTGTTACCGGTAGTCGGTCTACTCAGTGTCTTCATATGCTACTGCGAGACTTTGAACCCGTTTTATACGAGAAACCATTTGAGAGTTTCTATATATATGTCATGTGACAGCGGCACAGACAGGGGCGGGGCCTCAACTACATCATTATGGTCCATTATTGTTCCAGATGGCAGCGGCACAGAGAGGCACGGGGGTCTCAAGGACATCATTATGGTCGATAATAACGATGCTCCACGCCGAGACAGCAATAAAGTTCCATTCACTAGGTCCCCACTTGGAGGCTCGGTGGAGGATTCTATGGCCTCGGTCAGGATCAGGAATTGCTAAGAAAAGGAAGGATTGTACCTATAAAAAAGTAGTTTTCATAGCACATACTATTTGCGACTTTTTCTGCATCCTTCTTGCCAATGTGCGAGACACTTAAATAGAACAGGAGCTTCTCGGCGCTTACTAACATCGGCGTCTCCGCCCCAACAATCCACAGCCCGTCTCCCGACATGAACATCATATGACGAACAGATAGGGGATGAGATACCATGGGATAAATCCAATCTTGCCTGAGAACGTGGATATCATGTACTCGATGTTATAAATAGCTCTCAGGGATGTTAATGCCTGACTAGCTAGCACCCAACTTACTGCTGGCGGTAACTTGTTGGATTCTGGGCTACGTTAGCCCATCCATAGTCATCCTTCAGGATCAACATCTCCATCTGTAACTCTGTCACATACGTGGCCAATATAAGGCCACGTATCCTTTCCTTTAGTATCTTGGATATATAGGGCCACTCTGGCCGCTCCAGAGTAGCTGGAATTCCTCTCCTTAGATAGAACACTTTGAAATCTCACATAACTACATTTCGCAACCCACATTTGGTTTTGGAAGACGTCCTGACGATATGTATGTACTTTTCGACCACTATATACAAGAAAGTCCCGCCATCTGCTCCTGACTTCAACCCCCAAGATGTCACAGCCAGCCCTACTCAACCCAAATAACAGCACTAAGCCCGTCCTCTTGCTGCTCCGTCCCCGGCGTCGCAACCAACACACTAGCCACCAGGCCCCCCAGCCTGCCCGTCGCCGGGTTCCGACTGATGATCGCCACATTACTGCTCGTCTGCCCTCCGACGGCGACCAGGTCGCCCGCCGCGTTGATCGAGAACGTGCGAGGGAACCAGGCGTGCGCGTTGGTCGCCTCGACCCACGATATCGCCCCCGAGGCCGCGTCGATCGCGTACGTCGCCAGCGAGTCCTGCTCTGCGCCGAACGTCTGGTCCGCGCGGTTGGCCGCGTACAGGAAGTCGCCCGCGACGTGCACCTCGGCAGCCTTGGAGCCGTCGGGGGGTGTGGTGCCGGCGGCGTAGGTGGAGAGGGTCTGCTGCTTGGTGAGGGCGAGGCAGCCGTCGTCCGGGTAGGACACTGCCCAGGCGGAGACGGAGTTGCCGAGCTCGTTGACGGTGTACAGCATCTGGCCGGCTGTCGAGTCGACGCTGGGAGCCCACCAGGCAGCGTGGCGGGGGCCGTCGCCTGGGTCTGCTACGCCGGGGGCGCATGCTGTCAGGTTGCCGGTCGCCGAGTCGATGCTGAAGACGCGGATCAGGTCCGCGCCGAGGTCTGGGACGACGATGAACTTCCCGGTCGGGTCCAACACCGTCGAATGCGGGTGTGGCGCGTTCTGTCGCGGATTCGGGCCTGGCGCGGACATGTTGAACTGCAGCATCTGCAATACCGATGCGCCCTCCGTGAGCGGAAGCTCGTATGTCGTAAGTGTAGACGGGTCACTATGGTCATCGTGAGTCTTGATGTTCCAACACATAGCTGTAGGGCTCATACTATTCGACCGTCGCGAAGAACCAAGCACCATTCTCACCGCCGTAGGGCGTGCCATGGACACTGGCTCCCTTGGTGGCGAGGCTGCCAGTCTGTGTCAAAACGCCGTTGGTGTCAACAGTATACGATGCCAGCAGCCCACTCCCATACCAGCTCTCGTCAACCGAGTACACCGTCTTGCTCTCTGGATCCAGGTGCAACCAAGCAGGCAGCAATCCACAACCAGTAGCCGAGCCTGTGACTGCCAAGGAGCCATTGCTCCCGTAAAGCAACGAGTAGATCTTGCCAGTGTAGTGTGAAGCGAGCAGGTTTGCGCCAAGCACGTGTGCCGACAACCGGAGCGCGGCCGGAACCAAATACCGTAGAGGCGTCATGATGATATTGATATGCTGTCTGCGCAGGGAACGAGCGATCATCTGCAGATAAGAGAAGGAAGAAAAGTGGAAAACAGTACCTTAAGCTATGCGAGCGTGGTTGATTTTGATGCAGCGAGCTGCATAGCAGATCCCATCTGGAAGACATGGCACAACACCCTTGGATGACGGCCTACCCTTCAGCTTGAGGATAATACTACTCAATCTCTCCGCGGGGCAACAGACAGTTACTCCTGTCTTCGCGAGCGAGCTACTACGCTTCGAGCAAAAGCGAGCCTTGGACGTGACTCCGTGAACGCAAAGGGCAATTGCCCGGAAGGGCTGCCCGAATTGTGTGACGTTTCGGACAGGAGGTGTATCTACTCGCGGCAGGGGTTGATGAGGCTAATTGGCCGCCAGCGTGAAATCACCCGCAGCTTTATTAAGGAGCTGGGTCGCGGAGATCTGCTCTGTCTCAGATACCACCCTGAACCTGTACCCCAATATCGGGCAGATACCCCCACACTGCCCCGGACCGACACTCGTCGATCCCGAAGCCGTGGTCGTTGGCACTGCGATACGCCTGAGCGAAGAAGGTGTGTCTCTCACGATGGTGTCAGTCGGCTGTCTGGGTTAGTTACCGTCCCGTGTGACTCCGATGATGCGACTCGACCGTTGAAGCATGGATCTCGACCGCGGAGAAAAGTACAAGGGTTGATTGGATGCAAAGGGAGAGGTGTTGGGCCTCGAGCCACGGCACAATATCAATCGCTGATTAAGGAGTTCTTCCATAGATATAAACTCCGCCTCGTACTGACATTCGGTTGGTTCCGATGCAAGACGACCCTATGACGATCTTCATGGATACGGAGTAGTGGAGGACCGGGTAATTGACTCCGCATAGGCGACTCTCTCAAACTCGACGGAACGTGGCAAGCCATATTGTAGTCATTTACACAATCTCGTCTGCCCTTCAAGGCGTGTTGTCAAGTCGGCGAACTCAGTTTCGAGCAACTGAGAGGTTGGGTCGGATATGCCGCGATATGTAGGCGGGTTTTGTTTGGATGCCTCGTAGCAGGACAGCACCTGGCAAATGAGAGCCTCGTCCCTTGTTACTTGGATCACAACGAGGAGGGTGAACACGGATATCTGCCGACACATGTTATCTGAACGCATATAGTGAATAGTTCTCAACCAAGGCGAGGGGTGTGCCAAGTGTAGCTGATCGCGTCAGCCCTCGCGCGTGACATTTCGTTTGGATAAGCGCCGCGTCCATGACTGCCGACTAAAGTCTTGGCATAAAACCTGGATGCTGAGTGTTCGATCGCCAGAGATTGCGATAAACCGAGATAACCTCTCACGAAGTACCAGGGGCCGGGCCTGCCTGTCCGGGAGATCGTTCCATCGCCACGCCGCTCTTCCGGGAGAGGCTCCTGCGCGCTACGCTGGCCCATGTTGACACGAGACTGGTCAGCAAGCAACTCCCTCGCGTGTCTGAGGCCAAGGCTGCGCTGAAATTAATCATCGGACCATCTTGCCGTATGTCCACTACAGACCGCACATCTGTGCCTTGTTGAGAATGGTTATATGCTCGCAATGAGTGGCTCAGTCATTGAGTTATCGTTCGAGGCTTCGTAATACCTGCGGCCAGCATCACCGGCCAGTAGTTGCGTTTATCCAACGCGGCCTTCAAAGACTCGGCTCACCCCCGGAATTCCTGTTCGAGGGATCGAGAAACCAGGAACTCGAACACCAGACAAGATGCGAACGGCGACCTTCAGCATAGGGTTCCTGGTGGGCTTGGCCCAATCAGCTGCCCTCAACAGACGGGCTGCTCTCGAGGACTGCCTTTCGACGACCAACACTACCATCGATGTCGCCGGATCAGATGATTGGGTTTCCGATGTCAAGCCCTTCAACACGAGGTTGCCGTTCACACCCGAAGTAATCGCTGTCCCAACCACAGTGGAGCAGATCCAAAACGCCATCGCGTGCGGCTCAGAGCTCGAGTACAAGGTAACCCCGAAGAGCGGTGGGCATAGCTATGCTTCGCTCGGTCTTGGAGGCGAAGACGGGCATCTGGTCATCGAGCTCGACCGCATGTTCGCCGTCACGCTTGACAACGAGACGAACGTTGCGACCGTAGAGCCCGGCGCGCGGTTAGGGCATGTCGCTACGGAGCTATACAATCAGGGTGGTCGCGCTATATCTCATGGAACCTGTCCTGGGTGAGTGAATCGCCTTTGCTCCTCGGAACCAAAAGTTGACAAACCAGTGTTGGCATATCAGGTCACGCCCTCCACGGTGGGTATGGCATGGCCTCACACAGTCGAGGTCTGACCCTGGACTGGGTGGCTGGCATGAACGTAGCATTAGCGAACGGCACACTCGTGCATACGTCGGCAACAGAAAACCCAGAACTGTACTGGGGCATGCTCGGGGCCGGATCCAACTTCGGTGTTGTGACATCGTACGAATTCAACACATTTGAGCCTCCGGCGAATCTGACGTGGTTCGTGGCGACCTTGCCCTGGAAGAAGAACAATTCGGTGCAGGCGTTGGAAGCATTGGAAGACTACACCATGAACATCATGCCAGCTGAGTTGAACATGCGTGTATTCGGCACATCAAGCCTGACCCAGTTAGAAGGCGTCTACCAAGGGAACACGACGGACCTCCAAGCTGCGCTGGCACCGCTCTTCAACAAGACCGGGGGCACCATTGGCGCATCGAAAACGACTGACTGGATTGGAAGCCTGGAACACTTTGCGACGATGAGTCTCGACCAGACAATCCCTTACAACCAGGTCAGTAACGTAGCACATGGCGCGACAGGCTGATGCTTACCTGATGATTATAGCAAGAGTACTTTTACAGCATAAGCTTGGAACTCAAGGGTCTGAATGGTACTTCTGCAGAGAACTTTGTCGACTATTGGTTCGACACCGCGAAGAACCAGACCTCGTTCTGGTATTACCAGATGGACCTGCAGGGAGGCGTGAATTCGGGCGTGTGGAAAGTCGACCACGACCTCACGTCGTACGCCCACCGAGACAAGTTGTACATTCTCCAATTCTGGCTCCAGCCAACGAGCGGCGAGATCACCGAGGATGGGTTCAAGTTCATCGACGACTGGGCTTCGACGACCACCGCTCCTCTTGCGCCCGCTGACTGGGGGATGTACGCGAACTATCCAGACACCAGTCTGAACCGGACGACAGCGCAGCAGGTGTACTGGGGCGAAAACCTCTCGAGGTTGCAGGAGCTCAAGGCGCAGTACGATCCGACGGAGCTGTTCTATTATCCCACCTCGCTGGAGCCAGCCGCGGCGACATAGGGCAAGGAGGAGAGGGTAAGATGCCTACCTATGGGGCCACACTGTTGTACATACCTACGAGCTTCTCATTAGCGTGAGCAGATGCCCACCTGGCATCGCCACGAACATTCTAGATTAATCCCAGATACGTAACCGGCTCTCGTAGTCGTCTCTTTCAGTTCGTGAGTCTCGATGGGAGATGTTGCTGTGGTAGCAGCTTGTGGCATGTGTGTTCCGCGTATCGGATTGTGATGTTCGACGAGGACTGCGTGTGATTAAAGCAAGGTTTCTACAACGCATACTGCATCGGTTTCGGTAACGATTCGACCCAGTTGACGAGTTATTGGAGGAAACGCGAATGCCACGAACATTGTGTCCCTTTTGATAATGTCGATAATGTCGATAATGTTGGTTGGTAGCGGAGTCGAAATTGTTAAGGTACCATCCGACGGGGCTAACGCTAGTGGGCCAACAGTTTGAAAAGCAGGTATATAATTGTTCATTTGAGGACAAAGCTTCTAATCAGGGCAGCTTGTTCCAGCTGGATTACAACAGGCGCTTTGGCGGAGTGGTTAACGCGATGCCCTGCTATTACCCAGTAGGGATTATAGTCGGTAGGCATTTCCCTCGGGAGCAAGAGTTCGAATCTCTTAGGCGTCGATATTTCTTTTGCTCTTCAATCTTCCAAATCCCTCGTTCCTTTTGGCGCAGGCGCGGACGCGGGCACGGGTGATGTTGCATGGCCGGCTGATTGAAAAGGTGTTTTGGCAGTCACGATGGTTCAGACCTGCTAAAAATCTCCGCGACTGCCACTTTTGTCAGCGCAAAGTGACCGGCAGCGACCGGCAACACCGCGCGCCACCACCTGCACCCCTGGCACTTTTGACGGTAGCTGTCCACTGAAGTCTCACGTCTTCAACAGCTCATGCAGACCCGTGGACACTGCTGTTCTGCAGAGAACACGTAGAATCGACCTTTTGCGCATTCTGTCCTCGTCAACTGTCAACCACGTGCCAAAATCAGGTCAGCGGCTGAATCCAGAGCTCCGTCGCCACCGGCGTCGCGTCTGTCATTGTTTGAGCAGGATGGCTCGTTTATCGTGACACATCCCCAACTGATCCCACAGCCTTCCGACTCGACATACTGCTTTCATCCCAGATGGCGTCCCTCGCTCGATTCAAAGAGCCATGGATAAAGGCGCTCAATTCCCGACCGGCAGTCCCGTACCGCGACTTACCCGAATATCCTGTCTCCGACCCAGCGTCCTTGGTCTGCACCTCTCGTCCGCTGTCTTTCGAGACGGGTACGGGAGCATCGATCTACACGCGCTCATTACTATCTGCGATCCTCGAGGCGAAGCATGAGGTTATTCTCGTGACTTGCTTCTGGGCTCCATCGACGACCTTGACTGCGCTGAAGGAGACACTGGAGAAACTCGCCGCGTCACGCCGTGAACGCATCCGCAACCAGCTTTCAGCCGGCCCGGGCGAGGAAGCTGTGCCCCCTTTGCGGATAAGGATATGTTTCTCGTCTCGATCCCTACTACAGAAGATATTCCATACGTCTTGCCGAGATGGATATACCTATCCGCCATCCGCATGGCCAACACAACTCGGACTGCCAGACCAGGACACTCTTGAGGCTGGACTCATCGATCTCCGAGTCAAGAGCTTGTTCTTTCTACCCTTTAGCGTGATGCATCCCAAATTTCTGATTGTTGACCGTCGAAAGGCGCGGCTGCCCAGCTGCAATGTCAGTTGGGAACCTTGGTTGGAGGGTTGCGTCGAGCTCGACGGCGCTGCGGTATCCACCCTGTTGAGCTTCTACCAGAGTGTTTGGGACCCGCGTTTGGAGGAAGAACCTGCGATTGAGAGCAATAAGAACCCTCGATCGAACCCTGAAAATCTAAAGCCTTGCAGCTCTGGCAGACTTGGGTTGACCTCAATCCAGAGTCCCGCCACCCGGTTCGTGTCGTTGGGGGCCTCTACAGTACCGACGGTTCTCCTGCCGTCATCCCATCGCCGCAACCCCCAGTTTAGACCTCTGTTCTGGCAGAACTCCCCATCTCCCCCATCGACTCCTCTCAATTGCGCCATCTTACGACTCCTGGACTTGGCCGAGAGGCAAATCTACCTACAGACACCCAATCTGACGTCTGCGACTGTAGTAGACGCATTGCTGGGAGCGTTAGATCGTGGCGTTGATGTCACCATCGTAACCAGCAGAGGTATGATGGTTCTAGAGCAGCTCCTCACGGCTGGGACGACAACTTCATTATGTCTCAAATCATTCATCAAGAAGTACAGCGAGCGCCAGCGCCTCTACGCCCAATCCAGGGATAGACGGGGCAGTGAGGACTCGAATCCTATCATTGATTTGGAAGCGCAACCGCCTCGCTTGGGGTCGCTCAAGATCTCTTACTTCCAGTCCCTCCCCGCCAGCCGAGCCACAAAAACACCAGAGGAGCCAGTGCAGTCGCACCTCAAGCTGACGATTGTCGATGGCCAATACACAGTTCTCGGGTCCGGGAACATGGACCGCGCGAGTTGGTTTACAAGCCAGGAGCTGGGGATACTATTCCAGTCGACAGAGTTTGCGACGGCAGTCAGCGACACTGTTGAAGGGGCTCTCCACGGGAGGCTGCGCCCGCTGTTCAGTTCAGAGGCGTGAAACAAACCAGGTCGAAGTCGCTCGCTCGCTGGATGGTGTCCCGATCGCCCATCACTCGTCTGATCGAAGATCTGGCCCGTCTATTGGGAATCATTTTTAGGCTGCCGAGGTATGCGCATTCCTTCGTTGTCGTGTGCCAAAGCCGTGTGAACAGCCACGAGCAATGCATCATATCTTGGTCGCCTTGCATTCTCGATTGTAGACCGAGCGAACGCGCGATTGAGGGAACTGCGTCGCATGATATACTTTTAGACAATAAGCATAGGCTATCTTTCACCTGTAAGCTTTTTGCAATGTGACCACCCACGAGCGCAGCCGCCACCTTGGAGTTGCACCGAAGGATTCCTAGCTGTCGACCGTGGGCTGGGTATCGCAGGTGGCTTGCTGCCAAGACGGTGCCGAGTCTTGCTTCCACCTTCGGGGCTAGAGCTCTCCGACTCCTCTAGCCCCCCCCCCCCCCCCCCCCCCCCGCCATTTGATTCTAAGCTCGCCGGCGCATGTCATGGTGGTGTTCTTGGACTCTTTGTCGCAGGCTGGGCAGCAGGGGCAGAGAGACCCTTGACCAGTTCTCATGTGCTCAAGACTCAAGAGGATTCGAGCGAGGGTCCTGCATCGCTATCGCAACCCAGCACTGCAAAAGGACCTATCAATTATTCTCGATAATATAGAAACAAGCTCCACCATCACATTCACGCCTCCCGTCCGCATTCATCAACTTGCCCGCCGACCCCTCGCCCCAGGAGCCTGCGAGGGCCCATGACTGATGGCCCTGTACGTACCATCGCGTGGCTGGATTCCGTGTTGAGCTCCATGCATACAAGCTAGGACTATTACTACGGTACTATTGCCACCATTGAGGCCGGGGACTGTTCCTCCCTCAAGTGACCACCATTGCTCGTAACGGGCGACCGACACACCTGGCAGGCGACTGTCTGGTTGGCCACAGAGCATTATAGATGCAACTGCACTCGTGAGACGGTACTTTAGAACGGGAGGATGGCCAGCCTCATCGCCCGATGGTGACCCTGAGGCGCAAGACCTACATGTACAAGCAGCCGTGGGCTTGAAGGAAGCCCTCGGTAAAGCAGACCTCGAATGAACGAACTGACACTCACTGATCAATCACGCATTGAAAAGCCCGTTTTACAGTCGAAGAGATTGGACTTGACGTCATGTCCGACAGAAAGATAGTTGCGCCCAACACAGATTCGTGTAGAACAAGCCCTTTAGCAACCGAACACCACCACATCTGCACCACTGGCACCGCCGATCTCGTCCCGCCAAGTGCAGGCCGTGTCACGGCCTGCATCACCACCACAACGGGAAGACAAATTAGACAATACTCGATCCCCCAGTTCCCCAGGGCCGCTTCTAGGCTCGCAGGCTGCTAATGTGGCCCAGGTCCTGGGATCAGTTCAACCCTGCACCTGCATCTTCTGCAAGCCTGCCCAGCAGCAGCTTCAAGCAGGCAAGTGGATAGCATATTGCATGGGCACCTGTGACTCGTGAGTCTGTGGGCCTATAATAAAGACTGCAACAGCGGAAACCCACGAGGTTATTCCAAATCCGATCCTGCTGTTCATGTTGTTTTCCCTCCTCCCCTCGTCACTGGCCTCCTGAATAGCGGTCTACTGTAAAGGCAAACTTTGCAAGGTGTTCATCGGATGAAGTGCTAGGGATTGACTGATCTGGCCCTTGATTGTGCGCACCACCTCTTGTCACGATCCTCACAATCGCCCACCTCATGGATTCGTGAACCGCGTCTCCTCAACCCTACCTCAAGGCACCATACCGCAGTGTTGGCACTGCGTCGGTTGGTAGTTCCCAGTCGCAAGCCAACCGCAGAATTCCGACCTCACCAAGGCTCTCCACACATATTGTCTGCCGCTCAAGATGTCGACGGGAATCGAATGGGATAGGGCGCCTCCGGGGTACGGCAGCGAGAGCCACTCGCCGGACGCCGAGAAGACGGTGCTCGACCGAGCCGACTCGTTCGCGGTCGGGCGCGCCGACGGCACGCACCGCAAGCTCAAGCCGCGACACATCCAGCTGATCGGCATCGGCGGCACCATCGGCACCGCGCTCTACGTCCAGATCGGCAAGGGCCTGCTCAACGGCGGGCCGGCCAGCCTATCCATCGCCTTCACGCTGTGGTGCACCGTCATCCTGTCCGTGACCATGTGTATGGCCGAGATGGTTACGTACTTACCGATCTCGTCGCCGTTCATCCGCTTCGCCGGCCGCTACGTCGACGAGGCCTTCGGGTTCGCCGCCGGCTGGAATTTCTTTATTTTCGAGGCGGCGCTTGTACCGTTTGAGGTCACGGCCTGCAACCTGATCATCCACTTCTGGAGCGACGCCGTGCCGGCCGGTGTCATCATCGCCATCGTGCTGGTACTCTATGGCTTGATCAACGTGCTAGCCGTCAAGTTCTACGGCGAGACCGAGTTCTGGGCCGCGCTCGGCAAGGTGCTGCTGATCATCGGGCTGATCGTCTTCACCTTCATCGTCATGGTGGGCGGCAACCCGCAGCGCGAGGCGTTCGGCTTCCGGTATTGGGCATGTATAAAAACATCCCTATTTTAGACCCCAAGTCCCCGGGTTTGGAATACGCTTGAACATTCTGCTAACTTTTCGGCAGTAGGTAATTCTGCTAGAGCGATTCCAGAGACATAGGGTACGGTAACTAACGAGGGACATTTTCATACACTAGGTACGAGCCCGGATCGTTCGCCGCATACTACAGCACCGGCCCGCTCGGCCGCTTCCAGGGCTTCTTGCAGTGCTTGATCATGGCTTCCTTTACCATCGCCGGGCCTGACTACGTTTCCATGGCGGCCGGCGAGGCCGTGAACCCGCGCGTCGTCATGCCCAAGGCCTTCAACGCCGTCTTCTACCGCCTGACGGCCTTCTTCATGCTGGGGTCGCTGTGCGTCGGCATCCTGGTCCCCTACGACGACAAGACGCTCAAGGACGCCTTCACCAACGCCGAGCCCGGCGCCGCCGCCTCGCCCTACGTCGTCGCCATGAACCGCATGGGCATCCCCGTGCTGCCGCACATCGTCAACGCCATGGTCCTAACCGCGGCCTTCTCGGCCGGAAACAGCTACGTCTACTGCGCCTCGCGCTCGCTCTACGGCCTCTCCCTCGAGGGCAAGGCCCCCCGCTTCCTGACCAAGTGCACGCGCAACGGCGTGCCCATCTACTGCGTGTCCCTCGTGCTGCTCATCGCCCTGCTCTCCTTCCTGCAGGTCAGCCAGAACGCCGCCGTCGTGCTCGAGTGGTTCGTCGCGCTCGTCACCGCCTCGCAGCTCATCAACTTCAGCGTCATGTGCGTGACGTACCTGTGCTTCTACCGCGCCCTGCGCGCCCAGGGCATCAGCCGCGACGACCTGCCCTACAAGGGCATCCTTCAGCCCTACGCCGCCTGGTACGCGCTCGGAGCGACTTTCGTCATGACTTTTGTTGGCGGGTATACTGTGTTTTTGCCGGGCAACTGGAATGTGCCTGATTTCCTGTTCTCGTGAGTAAATCACCTACCAATAACCCTCTATAACCCTCTCATGCATGCATGCTTCTGGTACATATTCAGGGTCGTGTGGTTCTGAACTAACTGACTTGCAATGCGTCCCAGATACACGATGATCGCTGTGTGCCCAATCCTCTACGTCGGCTGGAAGGTCGTCCACAAGACGCGCATCCGGGCGCCGTACGATGTCGATCTGCATCAGGACCTCGAGGAGGTCGAGGAGTACACGCGGACGTTTGTGGCTGCGCCGCCAAAGTAAGGTTTTTCGCCAACTTTTCTCCTCCCTCCCCATCCCTCCCCTCCCTACCTTTGCTGCTCTGTCACCATCCATCCACCTACCTATACATCATTCCTTCGACCAGACCCCCTAGTTGGCATTGGCACCCGGATAGAAATACATGGCTGACCGATGTGCACAGGAATGCGTTTGAGAAAGGGTTCAACCGGTTCTTCAGCTAAGTGTCTCCAACCTGCGATACTGTGGGCTGTTGTAGGTTCCAGCGGTGATTTATTGTTCTCACATGGCAGACATGTGATAAGCGTTAACACATATCACCGGGGACCTGGCTGGGCGCACATGCCAGTCGGTGTTGAGATCTCGATCGAATAGACAGACATAAACAACAAACACATGATACCTTAGCTCCGACACAGACTCAAGTCCATTTGAAGAACTACGTTGTCCAACTGACTGTGTCTGCGACAGACTGGGTTTTTCGCATCTTCGGGTATTGCAGACGATGTGCGCTGCCAGCAATACACAGGGTTCCATACAGAGATAGTAGGTAGGTACGAAGCCGCGCATTTGAATGTATCGAGTTTGGCCCTTTTCAGGCGCATAGTCGTCGAGTTACCAATCAGACGACGTGTTGATTCAACAAGCTTAGTTCAAGCTGCGGGTTGTAGACTTGGCAGTTGGTAGCCTGAAAGGAAGCAAAAGCCAGCTAAATATATCAACAAGAGCAACCTAATCAGATCGCGTTCTTCTCAGATGGCCGGTACCTTCTGAATATCCCATCGTGCTCCCAGAGCGCTAGCGCACGAATATGGCATCAGATTTATCGGCTTGCGAGCTCCTGACCTTCAAAGATCGGCAGTTCCTTCTCAATATCCTGCCATGTCTTATCGCCATTCACAATGTCCCGGACCGCGGCAATGATCTTCTCCTCCTCTGCGCGGACCTGCTTAGTGGAATCACGATCTCTTAGCGTGATCGTGCCGTCTTCTACTGTCTGGAAGTCAATGGTAATGCCCATGGGCGTGCCCAGCTCGTCGTTTCGGCTATAGCGCTTGCCGATCGTCGCAGACGAGTCATCAACGCGGGCTGAGATCTTGGCGGATCGCAGTTTTTGGGATAGCTTGGTTATGTATGGCCGAAACTTATCGTTCGAAGACAGAGGTACGATGAGCACTTTTGTCGGCGCTGTAGCAGGCGGGAATGATAGAACCTGGGAAATGGTCAGCCTCGGAGAACAGGAAGAGTTGAATCTAGGACTAACACTGCGAGCTTCATCGCCACCCTCGCTTGCTCGGGTCCAGTAGTTGTGCTCACAAAGAGCAAAGAGTATTCTTCCGATGCCAAAGGAAGGCTCGATGACGTTGGGTGTGTAATCCCGAACGTTCTCCGTTCTGGACTTGTACTCCACAGCAAGCAGATCCTTGCCCACGTCCACCTTACCCAGCTCCGGGACGTCAATGGCAGCCTTGCCGGTCTCTTCTATCTCCTTGGCCAGCTTCTCACGCTGCTCTTGTGTGGTGGCCAGAATCACAGCCTCAATGGCCTTGGCATCTTTCTTGAAAGCAGGACCGAACTTCTTCTTCTTGATAACCACATCCCACTCCTGGACAATGCGCGGCTCTTCGAGTCTCTGTCGCACAAGAAGAGGCTTTCCAGTATGTTTGCTGTGGACCGTTAAGTCGTAGGCGCTTCTGTCAGCACAGCCAACACATTCCACCCAGCCAGAGGAGGTTAGAAGTTCTGCGTCCCAGCAATCACACGCGTAGTGAGCCTAGGTAAACAAGTCAGTACAGGTGAGAGCGCCGAGGTATCACCGCGGTGGCTTACCATCTCGTTGGCCTATTCGATGATTAGCCGACTATTTCGTGCAATGGTGGACGTCACGCTGTAACCGTTTGAAGCTTGAGAGTTCAGAGGGAGGGCTTACCATGTGTTGTCGGAATCGAAGCTTGCTCATATCAATGCCGATCTTCTGCATAAAGAGGCTGATGCGGGCCAAAAAGTAGCCGAGCGTCTCGTTGTCCACAACGCCATCCTTCACAGCTTTCCCAATGGTCATCTTCTGGACCGTGGTCTTGCCTGAGAGCTGGGTATCGCGGTGGAGAAGGTCAAGTTCAATGTCCTCAACCTCATAGAACCGGCTGTGCTTTTTGCCGCCCTCAGGGTCCACGACTTTTAAACGAGTCAGTTACACTGCGGTTTGACTCCAGACATATAGGTAAACGGTGCAGCGAAAGAAAGACAAAAACTCACAGTGCTCGATCTCAGCCATCAAGAATTCCCGGACACGGAGCAGACCGGCCCGTGGGGAAATCTCATTTCTGTACGACTTGCCAATGGATGCAGAGGCGAAAGGCATGGCTCCCTGGTTGAACTCGAGAAGCTTGGCAAAGTTGAGGAACTGGCCTTGTGCCGTCTCGGGACGAAGATAGCCAGGCAAATTACTGCTCGGGCCAATCGAGGTTTGGAACATCAGGTTGAATGCGACGGGTGGTGTCGGTTGCAGGCCGCTCTTCGGGACTCTCAGATCGTACTTCTTGATGAGCTCACCCAGCTCTTCGCCGTTGTAGTTGTCGATCTTGGCGAGAATTTCCTCGTATTCCTTGACCACAGCATCGTCGAGCTTGACAGCTTCTTGCTGGTCCTTGGACTTCTTCTTCTCTCTCTTGGCGTCCTTCTTCTTCTCCTCGACTGTCTGACCACGAGCCTCCTTGTCACCCTTCAGCCGCGCCTCAAGCACATCCTCAACGAAGTGGTCGGCTCTGAGGATGTCGCCGAATTTGGGATCTTTGCACATCCAGTCGGCGAATCGGTCGACGTGGCCACTGGTTTTGAAGACCTCGTGGGGGGTCAAGACGCTGCAGTCGACTTCGAGCATATCCTCCTCGACTGTAGTCCATCAGCATCAGCACTGAGCTGCGACCAGTGTGGGAAGAATAGGTGTGTAAGTCGTGAGCGGGGCGCAAAGGTAGACGTACGAACGAAGTGCTTCCTCCATATGTCCAGCAGATTCGACTGTAAGGAGGTACCTGGTGGGCCATAGTCATACAAGCCAGAAACACCCCCATAGATCTACCAATTTGTTCAGTTTCTTTTCTCCTTGGCTCTCGCCAATCGAGGAAGGGCATCGAGGAATATAGGGCCGTACCTCGAAGCTGGGGGTGTAGAACATGCGCCGGCGCATCATGGAATCGAAGGCAGCCCGGTCGAGGGGCTGCCCCTTCAGGGTGGTCGCAGTCGTCGTCATCTCGTCGGTGCTTGTGCCGATCCTGGTCAAGCTCTGGCGCTGTGCGAAGTGCGCACGCAGAAGCGGCGGGGAGGTGTTGAGTCGGCGGTGCTGGAGGGGTTCGAAGAAGCGGACAGACGATGGGGAGGTCGGGGCTCTTCTGTAAAGCAGTTCTGGCAGTCTAGTGCCCGGGAACGAGACTGGGAGAAAAGCACGACAGGTCCACATCAATTGGATGAATAGGTGAGTCAGTCCGTCACCTATGTCGGCCACCTCGCAGCTTCACCCCAATGACCAATGATAGAGAATGTTTGATTTGCGGGAGCATCTGGCAGTTCTTTTGTGCCAGCTGCCACCGCTTCGAGTGTCTGTGCCCGCCCGATGAGGGGCAGGAGGGGCAGGAGGGGTTGGCGGGGTCATCACGTACACCCCTGCCCCTTGGTCTCCAAGAAGCTACACTCCTAGGCTTTTACAACATATTCCAATCGTCCAGCGTTCCAAATCCATTTCCAGCAGTAAGTAAAGTAGTCATGTGCCCCTCTTTCTCGTACCCTGAGCGCCATATACTGTTTCCTCACTAATTGTATGTCTACCGATACTACTTTTGAGCAAGACGTTGCGGTTCGAGGATGCGGAATGCAGCCCATATGTGTTGGTTGCCAACGCCAACTTCACACCAGATCATAACATGTACACCGAATCGGGGCCAGCGTCTCTATGCGTGAGTATGTGGCGCGAAGCGGCACAACATTCGTTGCACTAGGTCTCTACACTTTGGGTTTTCACATGCTCAAGTAGTTTTAGGTTTCTGGTGGGACTTCCTCGTTCTCAACAATAACATTGAAGCGCCACAAGTCACGCTCGGTCAGAACCTGCTGCGTTTAAAAAGATGTCAGATTTCCCCACGGAGGGCTATTTCAATCGATTTATGATAATGCCATCTTCCCATTCACCACCTCGAGATACAACAGCTACACTCGATGATGGCACCGGCCATATTCCTAATACTTGAGCTCTCTCCGGAGCTTCTATTCCAGGTACGCTCCGTCCTGTGCCCTGGCATGTGCAGGGCATGCCTCGACAGGGCAGGACTCCCCGAATACTGCGGAGAGTGGAACGGTAGCCGTTCGGAGACCTTTACCAACCTGAGCCGCCTCTGTCTTGTTTCCAAGGCTTTCTACACGGCAGCACAGCCTATACTATTCCGCTACTTTATGCCCCACCCCGCCAGGTACACTTGTCCCACATAAGTCTCCGTACGCTAGCCCCGATTCAATCTTCTGACGAAAATAACAACGCGATACCCTCATCTTGCGATAAATCATAAAAAAATCAGTTAACCATGGATATCAACAAAATCGGTACGGTTTTGAGCGGCACTCGCCAGCCGAACAGTGAATTCACTTCAGAGGCGTGTGCAAGCATTATCACGGCGCGCACAAAGGGCCGCGGTCGTAGGGATGTCGCACGCGCCTACGGCACAGAACGCGTCGAAACCATCTCTGAGATTTGCTCGCGGGTCAATACCACCAAAACCACGCACACTGCACAATAGAAGGGAATTTCCAGGCTTCTTTCGCATGGGTAAGAACGCCATTTAGTTGATTTGGTTCGGAGGTTTCCTCATAAGAGGCGCTCAAAGCCAAAGCACGCGTCACCTGCCACACAGAGACCATCGTGAGGGCTCTCTGCCGCCATGGCCTCAAGAAATGGCGCGCGGTGAAGCGAATCTCTCTCACAGAGGATGACGCCACGAAATGGCTTATTTGGGCATGAAAATACCGCATATAGTGCGCTCAAAGGGAGCTAATAATGGCCCTCTTCTCAGACAAATGTACCATCCAAAATGATCCTGATAGACCTGGCGAATAGGTCATCCGCCTCTCGAAAAAATGGTACTGCAGGGATCTTATGAACCCACAGAGCTACAGGAGAGCCTGTATGTCAATAATAGTCTGGGGTTTGATATGGTTATATAATGACAAAGGTGGCCTAGGCAAATTAGTCTTCTGTGAAGGAGATCCGGATGTACCATGTAGACAAGTGTCTGCCAGGCGCTATTAACAGGTCTTAAAGAAAGGTCTGTTTCCTTTTTATGAGGCAAGGGACCCTTTTTAATAAAATAATGCTCCTGTGTACATCAAAGGAGGCTTGCCAGAGTGATTAGAGGATCACGGGATCTGGACTATCGACTGGCCTCCTCACAGCCCCGATTTGAACCCTATCGAGCATATTTAGGCAGCTTTAAAAAAAAAAAAAAAAAAAAACCCCTTTATTTTTAAGACCTAAAAAACAATATCGTTTACCAGGCATGGGCTAAAGATATAATCCAAGCTGCATAGTCAGAGTTAGATCCCGACCTCCCGAAGAAGCTCATCAAATCTCTCACTGATCGGATCGCGGCAGTGGTTCGGGCGCGCGGCTGGTACAACCACTACTAAACCGCTATCGAATTCATATTTTGTTATAATTTTCGGCCTTATGATGCCTTCGCAGTTGAGCAGTGAATGTGGTGGTAATGGTGCGTAGAGGGCGCCGTATGGAGACTTGTGTGGGGTTAGTGTACCTCCTCCCAGGAGATCGGCCGAGCTGGGTACCCTTCCTTACTTTGTTGGTCAAGCGTCCGGATTTGGCATCTTCTGTGAGGATTCTCGATATCAAAGACCCTCGCCCTGAAGGATCCATTCCCAACCAGTACCTGAGAGCATCGAGCAGTGCAACGCTGCGCGGCCCTTTGGCACCACTATCTCATGAGCACTTCTTGCAGCGGCAAAAGGACTGTCGCTCTTGGAAGGAAGCGACAAAAGAGCAGTCCGTTACCATCCGACCCCCCGAACCGGCATACCCCCACTACCGGCACAGCCAAACTCCGCCACCACCACCAAAAGACCCCCCTACTCACTTACACGCATTTGAGGCTGTATAAGGTCAAAAAAATCAGCAAAATTATCGTTCTGCGGTGTTTTGGCTGCTCAATCGACGTATCTAGCCGGCGCCCGGATTGACCGCCCGGATCTAGTCATCTGGGCTTCTGTAGCAGGGGCTTCTACAGCCTCTTCAGCGTCCGCAACCTCCTCGTCCTCCTCACCCTCGTCTTCAATAATCTCCGACTCTAAAGAAGAAGAAGAAGACTCTATAGCAACCGGAACTAACGGATCACCACCCTGGGCTAGTATTCCTATCATTATTATGAACTTTTTATTAGGATTTGGAAAAAAAAAAATTTATTGGGCCGTAGCCGTTCCAGTTCAGCCTCCAGGGCCCTGATCTTTTGGTCTTTTATGGCCAGTTACGTCTCCTGGTTCTCAAAGGCATGAGAGATCTTCCGGAACTTCAGCCGAGTGGCTGGGGAACGGTTCTTTCCGAAATCCTGGATTTGCCGGCTCGTGGTAGGGGTCTGTTAGTCCTCCGGCTCCGAGTCCTCCTGTTCTTCCGGCTCGGGGGTCTTCCGCTTGTCTTTTTATATTTCTGGATGGTCTAGACACTTTTTGTGGCTAATTGGATAGCACCCCGTTACTCAGAAGCCCGAACGGATGTTTTTTGACGTAAATGCTATGTTCCTTGCCTTGCTATAATAGCGGATAAAGTTGATCTTATCAACAGGGGAGGAATCAGTCAGAGAATTTAACTGGGTGAGGAATCTCTGGTAGTAAGACTTGAGGGAGTTATAGGGGCCGTTATCTAGTGGTTGCATTCTATGACTAGTGTGTGCTGGGAAAAAGCACAGCAAGATGTTGACAAAATAACACCGCATCATAAATTCATCCTTTTCTATAGTCAGTTGTTATTCAAATCGGCATAAATCAAACAACCAGTGAATAAAATAGAAAAAATTAGTGTACGTACAGAGGTATGGCTACCATGGTCATCTAGGATCAAAAGGACTGGTTCCCACTGCTCCTGGCCACGAGTTTCATCCACTTATGGTATAAAAATGTGCTCAAGCCACTGGCAGGCGATATCGTTACTGGTCCAGCCGTTTTCCGACGTTATATAATACCAGTCGGCTATCTTCTGGAATTCCTCGAGGAACCACTGCGCTTGGAGATCTTTTCCCTTGAAAATCAGGCCTGGTTTGAGCACTCTATCGGTAGCTGAAATGGTCTCAATAAAAGATGTCCACGAGCGGCCCTGAGGGCTCTTTAGGAAAGCTTTCCTCGTCTCAGAACTTCCCAGAATTAGGGAATCACTGCCTATAAGGATAATTAATTAACTATAAAGATAGGGGGCTCAAAAGAGTTACCAAAACCCGACATGATGCCGCCCTTATCGACATTGTATGTATTTTCTGGCTTTATCCAGCCGTAGTCCTCCAAGATATTGAAGAACCAGTTCACAGACTTAGGGGTAAACCCCTTAAACTGAGCGGATTCCATTCGCTTACCAATTTTAGTCTGAATGATAGGGTTGCGTCGTTTAAAGCTGTCCATATAGTGGTTCCCAAGCAGTGCGAAATCCCCCTTTCTTTTTAGGAGTTCTACCATAATTCCCCTGACGGCTGAGTGAGAGGGGGCAAGCCCCAAAGTCTCCTGGCGTAATATCCAGGCTGCTACCTTGCTTTCTTGCTCAGGAGAAATTCTCTGCTCGGTGGTGTGAGCCTCCGTTTTAGTCCCTCTCCCCCTTATGCGTGCTGACAGCGTGCTGGCCGGGACGCCGTATTTTTGGCTGGATTTTCTCACGGACATGCCATTATTTGTGACGTCTAGGTAGGCATCCACCACATCATGCTCTGTATACGTGGGCGGAGGCATTTAAGGGCGGGGCACGGAGGCTGCTAAATGCCGATGCTGATGGCCTAGCAATTAAATAATCTATATTCCGCTAAACCCCAAGAAAAGGGCTATCTAACCATCTAAAGAACGTCTAGTTACCCTCAAAAGGGGCTGTAATCCGTGTAAGTGAGTAAGGGGACTTTTGGTGGTGGTTGTGGGGTTTGGCTGTGCCGGTTGGGGGGGTGTGCCGGTTCGGGGGGTCGGATGGTAGCCCACAATCTTACCAAGGCCAGCCCTTATCAAGAGTTCCCTGCCCATACTGGGGTTTCGACTGGAAGCCCGCAGATTTACAACTCGTGCTGGACGCCGGGGCTGAATTGGGCTTCGATCTAAACCCTTCGCTGCGTCACCACCTTACTTGGACGATTGAGCATCGTCAGCTAGAGCTGGAATCGCTCTTGCCGGTCCTTCTGCTTCTGTGGACACCTAAGTTGACGCACCTATCATTTACGTATAGGGGCTTACGAAATTCGCTCGGCTCACGGAACTGACGGAACTGAACAAGGAGCTACCGGCGCTCAGATCTCTCAAGTTGTCGATAAGCCATGACCCCTATTATCATCACCGGGGGTTTACCTTCATCCATTTCGTGGAATTCCGTGATTTGCAGCCTTTGCTAAGTGTTGCTTTGGGCCTCCGCTGCCTACACCTTAATCGATGCTCGATGGGGAGAAGCGCGACGGAGCTTTCGCTTTCTAGCATCCGAGAACTGTATCTCGAGAACAGCTATTTTACTCGGGGGGGCATCTCACATCTGGTGCGGTGTCGTCCGCAACTAGAGTCCTTCGTGTACCGCGAGGACCCGAACCTACATGGCCACCGACAATACGTTCTCGGACTCTCCCCCGGTGGCCCTGTGGAGAAGCGGGCGTTGCAGCCCGTCGACCTTGTAGCCACAGTCAAACCAGTCCGAGGAAGTCTGAAACACTTTGAAATGGATCTGTACGGTTTCATGGCCCCTTTCGTCCAGCACAAGAAGTTACAACCATGCTGGTGGCGCGACTTCGCAAAGCTCGAGGTTGTGTCAGTTCCTCTGCGTCATCTCGAATGCGAACACGAACTCGGCCCGGTGTACCCTCAGAACTGCCAGTTTCCACAATAATTCTTCGATTTACGTGGATTCGTTCCACCGACTATGGTCGCATTCAAGTACTCCGACCGACGGCTCCCAGAATTTGTTAGGAACGAGGATATCATGAGGGGGCTCTGGATGTTGGCAGTATCATCCTCGTTGGAGTATCCACGACTGAAAAAAGTCGTCGTGGACTGCGGTTTGTTGAGCCGGAGTCACGCAATGGACCAAGTGTGGGACACCTTTCACGGGGCTCATATCAACATGGAGATGGTCTCCCATATGGGGAACAACCCCCGCTGGCTGGAGAAACACATCAAAAGGGGGGCCAAGTTCAGCTGGGCTAGGGATAACTCCCTCACGTGGGACGAATTCGACGAACCTTGCAATCCTCAATGGTGGAGATAAGTTGCAGGATAATAGAGGCAGGGGATGTGACGGCCTGCACAGACCTTCCCACATGACAAGCGGATACTTCCCAATAGGGGAAAGATCTGACCAGAGGATCCCCTTAAAGGGGCAACCTCCCACTGTACCTATCTTTCTCTCTCTCTTCCTTTCCTCTCTAGTCTTGATATTCTCGTCAATAGAGTAATAGCTGCTTGCTGCCGGCCATGTCCCAGCTCCCCAGTACGCTCGCCGTGACAGGGGATGGTTTCCGGCACACCAGGAAAAATTGGTATTGAATCGTCATACATCTCATTGCCGTTCCTGAGGTACCCGCTTGCGTTACATTAGTGGATTCGAATCATGCCGTCTGCTTCGCTCTGCCAGGCCTCCTTTCCGCTCGCCTTCTGCACCATGCAAGCGCTCGAGGCCGGGCAGCGGATAACGCTTATGGCCTTCGGCCAGGGACCAGGCTTGCAGAAAAACGGAACAGTGGCTACCCGTCTCCGATGGAAGCCTAGAACGTACAACGGTACTGGTGTGATTACAGCTACGACGAGGTCGTGGCCTCGCCAGTAGGTGCCAAGCACTCCAGCTTCAAGACGACCGCTCTACACCGTGATAGAGGCGAGGATGGTCGTGGAGTATACGGATCCGACGACGCAACGAGCGAGTATACCTTCTGAGGCGATGAGACGCCGATTTCTTTGATCAAATACGTGGTTGGCGCTTTCACTAGCAACTTGTTTGTGAACGATTATTCTCTTGCGGACCAAGAGAGAGTCCTGCATCTGGGCGAGTTTCTCTACGGCGCCGACCTGGAAGCATTGGCTAAAATATGGCAGAGACGTTGACAGTCCAGGGCAGGCAGAACATCAGCAAAGACAGCGAACTAGCAAGCACACATTATGGCACGGCCACATACGACGTCGTGTACTACAACGTCAGCCGGGGGTAGTTGGCGGTACCTTATATCGAGACAATCGCAACCGCACTCCTGCCCTTAGTTACGGTGCTGATTACACGCAAAGACGGACTGCTCAGGTCGTCTCAGATTGCACTGATGGCACATGGCCTTGATGTACGCGGGATGGAGAATATGGAAAGGGCTGGGCCAGGGGCATCTTCAAAGCACTTGTAACAAGTTGCTGGCGATATCCGAGTTGTATTTGCATAGGATGTAGATGGTAGACCGATATTCATCAAGAATTGAGCAGGCTCGAAGGGTAGATATTTGCAACGAAGGTTGAACGACACATTCTGTTTTTGCTGCGGATTTCTGCAAGAATAGCAGTGGGAATATCGTTTCGAATGAATGGTTGCCGATACCTAGTTCGTATCCGAAGCGTTATATGTTTACGCTTTCTGGTTCTCAGACACAAACATCTTCAAGCATTGTAGGCTTCAGGAGCCATCCCGCTCGCCATTATTACGATGTGCGAAAGCTGCATGATCCTACCGTGGTGGCTACCGATACAATTCTCAGCCACCTGGGCACGAACTTCCGTGCTGCAGTTGCATGGCTTTCAGGCTGGATCCCCCCTTGCGCTGAGTTAAACTTCTGCGGTGAGTAACTTAGTCTTGTAATGGAGTACAAGGAGTTAAGCTAGCAAGCTAACTAACTGCTGCCCAGACACATCCGGACGCTGCGGTACCGTAAGTGCTTGAGGGGAGTGTATGTACAGTGTGAAATACATGTATGGGCTCTGTGAGTATGCCGGTGCCAAACGGAAGAACCATAGTCAATCGCTGGCTGCTTGACAACCTCCAGGTTTGAAAGCTTGTTATTATATCCCCGGCACCGGTTGCCAGCTGATCGGAGTCGATCTGCGGCTATATTAAGCGTAAGTGGAGAATGCTACTATATAAGTTACCAATTCCTTCGTGGGTCCTCTAGTTAAGTAGACCCCTTACAGGCTACAGCTGATCTGCCAGAGGATGCTGACTCCGCCCACACGTACGTCAGCAGACACAGGCGAACTCTAACACTCCTGACGGATTGGCCACATATTATTAGTCTAGGCGGGTAGTACTGCGGGTAAGGCCGTAGGGCGATGCGGTTGACCCAAACCAAGGGGACTGTCACATACTAGCCAGCTCTGGATGCTTGCATAGGCCGTGGGGGATGTCCACTCTCAATCGGCTCCCAACCAGCTTCTAGTCGGAAGGCAGGTAGTTATCCGGGTAGGTTAGTAGGGTTTCGCATCGAGTACCACAAGGCCTCGCGGCCTCAAAGTGGAACCCGGGGGGGACAGGACCCCTAAAAGTATCAGATGGAATCGTGTGGGATTCGGGCCAGTTCAATCCCACAGGCTCCATGAGAACGGCGATCTACTCGGTGGTGACCCAGCCGGGGGTCTCAGCCTGAGCTACTCGTCAATAAATCGAAAGACTTGGCACAGTTCGAAGAGTCGTCCGGCATGAGCACCCCCTTCAACTTCATGCTAAATCCAATATTTGCCCATCAACAACACAACCTGGTCCTCAACCGCCACCCTCACAAGACAGCAGCACTCAGCTCTCCCAGCTCGAACATGAAGTTCTCAACGGGCCTCCCCTTCCTCGCTACCGTTGGGATCGCGGGCGCCGCCGCTCTCCAACGCAGGGGCTCCGAAAGCGCAAAGGACTTGGACGACGATACCAAGTATCTCCAACGCAGGGGCTCCGAAAGCAAAACGGACTTCGACAACGACACCAAGTCCTTGAAATCCCAAGGCCTCTGTCGCATGTACGTCGGCGCAGCCGACCCCTCGTATTCCAGGTTCGAAGACCTGTGCGAGCCGACCTGCGGCGACCTCGTGAAGACCGTAAATGAGACCGGCAAGCTTGCCAGCGTCAGCTGCGTCGGTTCGGGCGGCCAGGGGATCCCCACGGACACCGACTACAACGGGCTGCAGTACCAGATGGGCATCTGCAAGTGCAACCTGCCCATCGTCAACTGGGCCGCCGGCGAGTTCATGGCGGCCCTGCCCGCCATCGGCATGGTCGCCTGTTCCGTGTGGCAGCAGGCTATCGTCTACGGGTTGTCGCTGGCTACGGCTGCCATTCCGCCCAGTGGTCTCATCCAGGCTCTGATCAAGGTCGGTATGACGATCTCAAGTGCTGGCAAAGGCGTTTCTACATTCCAGACCTACGTCGAGCAGCACCTAGCGAAGGGCGACTCTTGCAACCTGAACTTCAAGCATATGTTCGAAATCTTCAGTGGAATTTCGGACCAGACTCTCTCCAACATTGGGACCAACTGAAGAGCTGATGCGATGGACTTGGGCTGGGCTGAAGACCATAACGCGGGTTTCGCATACAGGGACTTGGGCTCGGCGCAAGTTGTGTATTGAGTTCTTATGTTTTTAATACCTTTAGATATCTTGTATTTTCGCGTTATGTTAAAACCATGTACTAAGCGAGTTAACATCGAATTATGATAGTTTTAGTAGAATCGAACTTAATATAGCAATTTGAGTTCAAGGTGACTTGCAATGGCAGGGATTACAAGAAGGTTTACATACAAGCCAGTATCCTTCGGCGGCGCCCAGTCTCTGCGGCGAGGAGGCGCGAGGACCGTGCTCATCTCCGCCGTGATGTTGTTCTCGAGGAGGTCCTGCCGCCCAATACGCTTGCTCACGGCGCGTTTCGGCGCGTTTCAAACTCTGCTCTCGCTGCAAGTTCTCAGATTAGCGGGAAATTTTGCTCCGGTATACCCAAGTTGAGCGACTCGCCGTTCATTAGCCCAAAGACATACGATTTGCCAAGAAAGGTGTGATGCTTTCCATCTGTACGAGGTCGGAGGATATATGGTATTTGACCACAGTACAAGGGTGCTCACAACCTCACGAGACTAACACGCAAGATACCCTCCGACTTCTCCAGATCCTCAATGACCTCCTTAGTGACCGCGCCGTCCACACCCAGAATCATAAGCGCCTCGTCACCATTAGCCTTCCCATTCCCAGCCCCATCACCACCATCACCACCATCCCCTACGATCGTGACCCCTGAAACCAGTCTACTCAGTCCCAACCCCTTGCCGCTCTCACTCTCACGCTCATGCCGCTCACGAGCCGGATCCAAGCTCGCCACCTGCATGAACATAACATTAATCCCGTAGCGACCGAGCACCGTGCCCACGCCGCCGATCTTCCCCGGTTCGTCGTAGTTGTGCAAGATGAGCAAGGTACCCTCAGGCGTGAAGCTGGCGGCGAAGCGATCGAGACGCGCAATGTAGATGTTATTCCCGGAGACGTAACCCTCGATAACCTGACCCTGGCCGTCGCCGTCGAGGGCGCGCAGCGAGACCAGACTCGCGTAAGCCGAGCTCTCGGCGGCGCGGCTCTCGCGCGGAGTGTGCATGTGGACCTCGTTGATGACGACGCCCTTCTGCTTGGCGATGAGGGTCGCGTTGACGATGTTGACGTCGCGCCCACCCGAGTCCGAGATGGCCGACACGAGGCCCTTGACCAGCGCCGCGAACAGCGGTCGCGTGTTCGACACCCCGGCTAGATTCCCCTGGTACGCGAGCTCGAAGCGGCGTCCGCCGACCATGCCGCCTCGTCCGCGGGCGTAGTGTTGCGTATATAGGCCGCCCATGCGCTCGACCAATCGCACGAACGGCTGTAGTTGCCGGTACTCCTCCGGCAGGATCATCGGCGCGTTAACCGCGCTCGTCGGGAGCCCTCCTTGCAGGATCGCTAGAACCTGGGTACAGACGTCCAGTGATACGTTTTCCTGCGCCTCGACGGTCGACGCCCCGAGGTGCGGCGTCGCGACGACCTTCTCGTGGCGGATGAGCGTCGCGGCCGGCGATTCCGGCGCCGGCGGCTCCGCCGTGAACACGTCGAGCCCGGCACCCGCGATCCAGCTCTCGTCGAGCGCCTTCAGCAGCGCCGCCTCGTTGTAGACGCCGCCGCGGGCGACGTTGAGCACGCGCGCCGTGCGCTTCATCTGCTGCAGTTCCGCCTCGCCGAGCAGGTCCAGCGTCGATGCGAGGAGGGGTGTGTGGATCGTTAGGAAGTCCACCACTGGCAGGAGGTCGGCTAGCGAGGGGACCAGCTCGACGCCCGCTTGTCGCGCGATGTCGGCGCTCGCATATGGGTCTACTGCACGGACAGTCACTTTGAGTTAGAGGGTTAGTAAATACTCTCATCCAAGTGATATCATGATGGTGACCCGGAAGTGCTGGGCCCATCTTGCCAGCTCCTTAAATATCAGTGGAAACGGACCCCATTAGAGCCCTTCGGGCCCCTTGAATATCCTTTTTATCGTCCTCCATGGTGGATGTCACGCCCTTGACGAAGAGAGTGAACACCTAAATGCCATATGGCAAGCTTGAGTGGTAGGGGAATCCATTAGGGGACTACTTACTGCCGAGGCCGACGGCCATCCGTGCGACCTTCATACCGACTTTACCCAAGCCAATGATGCCCAGGATCTTGCGCCCAACCTCAACACCAACCAGCTTGCCCCTGTCCCAACGGCCATCCTTGGACCCGCGGTCCGCACGGCCGATATTCCGCGCCGTAGCCAGCAGCAGCGCGATGGTGTGCTCGGCGGCGGCGACGATGTTACCGGCGGGCGAGTTCACGACGATGATGCCCTGCGCCGTGGCCGCGTCTACGTCAATGTTGTCGACGCCGACGCCGGCGCGTGCCACGACGCGCAGCTTCCGGCCCGCTGCCAGCACCGCCGCCGTCACCTTCGTCTCGGACCGCACGATCAGGCCGTGGTATGACGGGATCAGCTCCATGAGCTTCGCTGCCGACACGCTTTGTCGCACGTCTACGACGAAGTCGGCGGAGAGCAGCGCGAGTCCGTCTGTGGACACTTTTTCCGGAACTAATATCCGGGGTTTGGCGGTGCTGGTCGATGAGGGGAAAGCCATATCGCCGGCCCTCTCATCTGGCAGTGTTCCGGGAGCCATTGTGATGTGAATTTAGGATATGAGGTGGGTAAAGATGAATCTGTCAGTTAGTGATACCTATAATGGGGAATGTCTGCCACAATAATCAAGGGAAGAAGGCCAGAGGATGAGATATCAAAGGTGACGTCTCGTTGCTGGCCGTGGCCGCCCAGCTATATTCACCTACCTTACTCCGCACTCCGCAGCGAGACAGAGTATGCGAAAATTTCCGAACTCGCGCATGACAGACACAATGTAACTAGGCTATGCCTGTCAGATGCAGGTAGCCAATGCGGAACCTGGGCAAATTGAAAGGAAGCGCAATGCGGACCAGGTTGTTCTCGGCTGTATAGTCATACAGCGCGCGCGGGGGAGTACCTCCTACTCCTGCGTTGCTGCAGTATGCAGAGCAATGAAGAAGCCAGTCCAGTCAGTCAGTCACCTGAGGAAGCCGGATGGGCTGCAAGGAGTAGTAGACGAAGTAAGGTAGGTAGGTATGCACGTCGTCTTCGAGCTGCGGCCCGATGTCGAGTTGCCACCCCAGCGCCGGTGCATATCGGAAGGAATGTCATATGACAGAACCTGATACGCAATGCTCCCGACTTCTCATATATTTCCAGCCGTGAGGTGGACCCTGAGCGAGCGAGCAAGCGCCCGCGGAATCGAGACGAAAGTGGTATGATGGTATAGCACCACGCGGAAACCCCAAGTCACTACCATCGCTACCCCTCCCTGTTCCGCTGATCCCCCACGATTTGCTAACGCATGTTACATTACCCTACCCCGCTGCGAGAAGCTGCTTTGAGATCTCTTGGCCGTGCCTGGCTGTCAGATGATGGGTTCCAATAAGAGGTGACCGACCATGCGTGCCACGTCTTTATCAGACTCCGTGTTGTGTCTTTGATCTACGCTGAAGAAGGGGCATCACTCGTGACTAGCCCCGTACGTGAGAGAAGCCTGTGTAAATTTCCCAAAATGGCTTGGAAGTGCCCACAGATGTTTGATGTTGAACATGTAGTAGGGTGAACTCCCACGTAACTCAGGCGTTACAGGCAGAATAGCCCACACCGCCCGGGCGCGCTTTAGAAATGCCGGCAGAAACCCAGACCGCCCTCGTGAGTGGCTGAAGCTAGCCTTGATTGTGGCTGTATCGAATATTCAATGTTCCTCCGAGCGCAGATATCACAGGAAAGCTTCATCACGTTCTCTCCGTCGTTCTCAACTCTGCGATCATCGAGGGCTTGAAGAGCCGCCCTGCCAGTTGTGTTGTCACTCGTTCCCCATAGCATGGCAAGTTTTACAATCTGACGGTCCAATGTCCATTCCATTCGCCCCTCGTTTCCTCGTCGTCAGCCTGGGCAATCAGAAACCCTACTACGACACCCTCCACTCCGCCGGCCACTTTGCCCTCGTCGCCGCCCAGAAGACGCTCGCGCCATCGCAACCTCACTTCATGTCTGAGCGATATGGCAGCAAGGCATGCCAGGCCTCGACGGCCGTGCCGTATACAATGGTGCAAAGCCCGACCATGATGAACATCTGCGGGCCCTGGGTAGCGAAGGCATGGAAGGAGATGCTAAACGCCCACCAACTCAAGCCTTCGGAACTGGCCCTTGTCATAGTGCACGACGATCTCGAAATGAAACTCGGCGACGTCAGGATACGGGACTGGAAAGCGAGCCACCGCGGCCACAATGGCGTCAAGAGCACCAATACGAGTTTGAAGCCGACAGATTTCCCGGAGGCGCGCTGGTCTCGCATATCGATTGGGATCGGCCGGCCAGACGAACGAGATCGTACATCGGTGTCCGACTATGTCTTGAAGAGGATGACTTCATTCCAGAGGAGTACCCTCGACACCAAAGTTGGGCCTAAGCTGGTTGGCCGCCTGCGGGAGCTGCACGACGACTGGGAGGAGGAAAACGATAGAGAAACCTCGAACATGTAGGTCATGTTCTACATGCGACCCGGATCAGATGTCCACCTGCTCCTGTGACATAAGAGACAAGCCCTTCGGCAAATGACAGGCAGCGATCCCTTACGAAACGCCGGGAACCCGATTAAACCCTTCCAGGAGACGGCGCACCGTAGTATAGTAGCTCAGGATGCGCGCACGGAATCTTGATATGATCGTACGGCCACCAAGACGTCCAGTTTGAATGTGGGATGGTATACGGCTGTACAGGTCGAAGATCAATACAGTAGTATCAACCGTGTAGCGACCATGGTCTGCCCTTGCTGATGCTACGTGGACAACGCTTTGAACATGATATGGATTTCTTGTGGGCATGTTGATACGTTCAGGAATATGATGACTCTTCCACATCCCCGCTGAACAGCGCCGACACCCGCTCAGTGCGCCACCGAGGTCCATCGCCAAAGCAGATGAATGTCTCAGCCAGCTTCTGCACGAGCAGGCGGACGAGTATCGGGACCTGATCCCTCACAACCGGCAACCCACCGCCGTCGACATTGGACAGTGAACCAGAATCCGCACCGGCATCGCACGACCTCAACGTGTGCTCGAGACGCGAAAACCCGACACTGCCCAGCTGCCGGCGGAGGTGATACTCAACAGCAGAGGGTGACAGCCACTTCGACTGGTCCTCACCGCGCTCAGCATAGTCGGCAGCGACCTGGAGCTGCAGCAGGGCCGCCGAGTCCTCCTCGCCTGCGGCAGCGTTGGGGCCCTCGATGTAGCCTTGCTCGCGATACTCGAGTCGCGCATCGGCCATGGCCTTGATATAGCGGACGTTTTGCAACGGCGGCGAATGCTGAATCAGCTTGCGCAGACGTGCGTCAGCTTCCTTGCCCCTTTGGACTGCATATGCTGGTGGTCGCAGCTGGGCATGGCGGTATGGCAGGGCCAGCTCGCATAGGTTGGCCGTGTAATGGCAGCAGGCCCAGAAGACGCGGCCGGCGAAGCTGTGCCTGCCCTCGCCTAGATACGGGACTATGCCTGCTGGGGGGTTGATGAGCCGCATGAACCGGCTCGCGTCAATCCACACGCTGTAGTCTAGTCGTTGAGCCGGCCCTGTCCACGATGTGTATGCCGAGGTTTCGTTACTGAATGCGACCGCTGATTCCCCTATGCTCGTTGGTCTTCCTGGTTCAACACCACTCGTGACAGGTGTGGACATGGCAATGCTAACATAGGGTCCTGATGACGACGCTGCATGCGTCGTCGAAGAAGCAGCTGCAGTGATGCTGCACGGTGCCCCAATAGTACCTTCTACAACGGTATCTTCATCGGCATCACTGCCACTGACCAGCTCCGGCGCCACCACTCCAGCAGCTTCGGCAGCCCTGATGACCGCTCTGAGCAAGTCATCGCGGTCGCTACGCCGCGCGACCTTGACAATATCCTCGATGGCGGCTTTCAGTTGCTGGTTCTCATCGCGCATCACCTGCGACGCTTGGGATTGACGCTTCCGGAACTGCGCCTGGGAGACTCTGCCGCGCTCGCGGCGGCGCTGGGACTGGGGTCAGCGTTGTCGGTTCCCCTATCCATCCAGCCCTCCGCGTCTCGGTGACGGCATCACTTACCCGGAGCTCCTCTTCGGCGGCTTGGAGTTCCTCCAGTCTTTGTCTGTCCATATTTTCTTCGTAGACGTTTTATATCCTCCATTGGGTCAGCAATTGGAATTTCTCGATGAGGTGAGGTGAGATTACGTGATGGGTAGGGAGTCCTGCTCGCAGATTTGTCAGCCGCTGAACAGCCCACCGGACCAATAACTCTCCGGTCACGTAACCACACGTAGTATCGCACAGGTCGCCGTCGCATCGCCTTCGCGAACATGATCCTGAGGACAAATACGTGCCCTCCTACCACATGAGAATTATTGATGTTTCCAGGCGCGCCACCCCAAACGTTTACCAATCGCGAAGTCTGTCATTCACCGCTGCCCGACACTAGCCCGAGAAAGAGCGCGACAGACATCAGAATCTGCTTCTCTAGCTTCCACATTCCAGTATGCAGTTCGGTCGAAATATCGGGTGTATTGTTGAATCTTACAAGAGTGTCAGGAATCGAGAAAGGCAGCCCCTGTTCCATCATTTGGTCTGTTGTCCTCGTCGTCGCTGGCTTTCGGCCACCGACCTCTTTCCGTTCAATTATTCGCTCAATCCTCAATCTCGTCTTTGGTGTGCGCTGTGGCTCGGGCCAGGGAGTCCGACTCCTCGTATATGTTGACCGGGTGCAATTCAGTCGGGTATGATCTGCCGCGATGAACAACTTGTCAGCAAACAGTCAGCCTGGAGTTCAAGTTCTAACCCTTCCTTCTACTCTTCTCTATACTCACAGAGGCGCCGATTCGAGGAGGAATGCCATGTATCGGTCCACTGAAAAAGTAGCTGGGCTTGCTCTACGACACGCCTAGCTCCAACCTGATGCCAAAAAAACTTCGATTGGGCTCTTACCTACCTGCCAAAGAAGCCCTGAGGTAGCCACTGCTTGAGCAAGGCCCACTGTGCGAGGTTCTAGTCCTGGAAGACAAATACTCCCGTGGGTCTTTCATGATGGCCCATATGGAAGCTTTGTTGCCTGTCTAGAGGGGACGCATGCCAAAGAGAGTAGCAAATGATCGACACTCGATGGAGCTCAGGTCCCAATATGCGGTGCTATGTTCTCTTGGTTCCGTCCCTTCAACGTAGTTTTGGGTGTCCAGGCCAAAGCGAGTCAGCGGAAGCCAACAAAGCATCACAACTCCAGAGATGGCAGTCACGCTAATTTGCTTGCCCCTGACGCCCACCCACTGGTGACTCTTTGCTTGTACTAGTGGTCCCATATGATGTTTGTGCCTCCTCTTCAGCATGAGCCAAGCAATCCACACTGTATACCTGCCTTGAGCGGTTGCTCCTTCCCCATCATGCGGCATAAGTGGCATCCACATAGACTGGCTACAAGGCTGACCGGAGACACACAATTTGTCCATCAAGTGTGTGCCGAGATTTGCTGACAACCAAAGGGTCAGGTCGGCGATGACTACATACATAAGGTACCTGTCATCCCCATGAAGCAAACATTACCCCATCTCTGACGGCCATCGAGCTAGGCCTTTGTTGGATAGATGTGGACTTCATCCTTCCTCTCAACCAAACATCAACACCCATCACACGACCTTCTAATATGCCCTCAGCTTTCGCCAGACCCGTCGTAACTATCACAACAACTGCAACACTGGTTCTGCATCTCGAACGAGTACACCCACATGCACCATTGCGGCCAACCCAGAGCCAGAGTTACGATTCGACTTGTTGCATTCATCGGCTCATCGATAGCACTGGGTACGTATCTCCACACCGCCATGGGCTGCTGCACCTGACCACCAACGAGGACTTGAGAGCATGTGCTGACATCAGTCCAGGAGCCCCACTGCCACTTCTGAGGAGAGAGATAGGGTCGCGCATCAGTTTCTGGTCCTCTGAGAGCCCGACTCGGCTACTAAGATTACTACCTGTAAGGAGCTCACCTAGAACTACGAGAGGTCCGGCTTGTTGTTTATACTAATCATCCTTACTCCAGTCATTCGTCCCACCCAGGCCGAACGCAGCTCCTTATGCCACGTTGCGTCGGCTGGTCCTCATTATTCGCCCGAGACCGCTTCTGGACTATCAAAGTCCTCCTCTTTTCGGTCGTGCTACGACTTGTCGTAGAAATCGGCCCAGAACTTAAGCTCTTTATTCGGATCCTGTCCATCATCGCCTGCACCTACGACATTCTGTGGGCCTTCGGGATCGTAGGAGCGCCCGACACGACAACCGTAGCCGAACAGCTTGACGACCTGGAAGAGTCAGGCGAAGCAGTCTGGAAGCTGGGATTACCTCAAACTCGTACGATGCCGCCGTTTCCCACAAGCACCCCTGTTGTGAAGGGGGGGGGAGTCTACAGATTGTGGATCGGAAGCTTTGTTCCGCTACAAGGTGCAGAGTCGATGGGATGACGTCTAGGAGACCATCCATGTGGCTTATCTGTGTCTGGGAAAGCTGAGAGAACATCATGACTCTGCTGTGAGTACTGTGGCCAGTCCAAGGTTCTTCGGCATGCCTTGCGAGTTTGATTCTTGATTTTTATATTTTTTGGTATCTTTCCTCTCCTTTAGGCTGATTTTCTCGATCATACTGACCGCAAGAACTGCAGTGGAAGCAAGAAGACGCGGCGATGGATTCCAATGTAGGAATCCCGGCGTTGGAGATCGCGATCGCCGACCTTTGCGTGAACATAGTCTCCGCAAACTTCGACCTGCAAGATACGATCAGCAGCCAGTATCAACTAGACCTCTGGCGAAGCAGTCTCCCCGGTCTCATATTCCTGACGAAGCTGGATCTCGCTCTGAAACAAATCAATGACCGGACCAAGGCGTGCAAAGAGCATGTCAAGCAGCAAGAGGATGACGCTTGGCGCCGAGGTCGCAACCGCTGGAATAAACATCGTGGCTACCTCGAGAAGGGTGACTATTCCCAGCCTCCCCCCAGCCTAGCGAAAGGCAATAAATCTCCGCTGTCCTCAGTTTACACCGCACTCGATGAGCCTCGAACCGAACTCACCCACACCGAGGAAACCACCGAAGAGAACACGTTGGAGTTTGAGGGAGCAGGGTCTCTGAGCTGGGAAGATTACGAAAGCCAGGGAAACGCGAGCCACGATCCGATTAAAGCTCATCGTGAGGTACTGAAGCAACAGATTGCGTCTGAACGTCAGAAGTGGGCTTAGGATACGGCTTGACTGTCTGATAAGGAAGCTACGTCCAAGACATGTGGGAGGTCAATGAGCCAACGGTGCGCCTACTTCTTTGTTATCATCTGTGGAAAGTTTAGAAGCTACTCCATTCGAATCGATTCTGGCAAATTGCTGGTTCATCTGTTATTCATCCAATGCAAAAGGGGATTCTACCAGCCTCGGCGAGCTGGCCGTTACGGTACACTAAACCCTCAAATGTCTCCGTACACCACCCATCCAGCAATCAACGGTAAACTTACCGTATCTAGAATAAGCACACCGGAATAAGAATCATAAGCAGCGTAGGAAAACGGAATTGTTTGTCCCAGCATCCTTATTCCAGTGTTCCAACATTTCCTACGGGTGATCTGGGAAGGCCGCTGGCGAGCTGCGGTTGTTTAGTAGCTGGAGAGATCTAGACGAGACCGGCTTGCTGGAGCTGCTCGCTTGAGCATTGATCGTATGTGACAGTACTGATGGCGTCCCATCATGATCCTATGAGTGTCGTTGAAATTAGCGCTGTTGGTTACCCGAATGAGAGGGACGCTGACCCGCTACGGACAAAGAGGTCGGAGTAATGCTGGTCTGCCGAAGCGGCTCTCGGGCAGCTTAATGTGCAGATGTTGCCGTCTTGCCTTGTCCATACTGTCGGGTCTAGAGGGGGAGTGTAGTTGAAATAAGCGTAGACGATTACGCGATTAGGAGATATGCTAGCGCTGCTGCGGACGCTCATTGGCTAGCTGGCTTAGGTGGAGATGGGGAGCGATATGGGGGCAGTTCTCTGTGTTGACCTCGCTATCTCCGTATACATTTCACAAAGCTTGGATGAGGCTGAAATAAGCGTGAACGATTACGCTTTTAGGAATACGTTAGTTTCGCTGCGGACGCTTATTGGCTAGCGAGTGCTGGGTGAAGATGGAGAGCGATGCGGCTCCCGTTCCAAGTGCCGACCTCGCTGTCTTTTCCTACCCATATCATAGATCTGGGATGACGTTGAATTAACGGCGGGGACTTAGATGTGGGACAGCCCCCCATGTGGGACAGTTTCCACACCAAAAGGCCACAATTGCACCCACGGATAACTCTGTCCGAATTAAAGCTATATATAATACAAGTGCATCATTAAAACCGCCTTTTCTTGGAATTTTTAGCAATACTAATTGTTCTCGCGGTATCGTGCAGGCTGGCGGATTGCGCGGCGCGAAGAACGCACCACAATCGGCTCGTTATCTTCATCATCCGGGCTACTACCCTCTTTATCCACATTGATTGATTGATTGTATTTATCGTGGGTGCAGTCCCTCCATAGGGCAAACCACGCCTCCCAGGGCCATTGCATCGCAAGGTTGTAGAGGTGTCAGTCTAGATACATTCAGATCCGTGCACGAGCCTATCCTCGCTGTAGCGGTACCAACCTTGAGTGACCAGATAGTTTTAGTCAATACCCAAGCACGGTTCCGTTAGAAAAACCTCCTGTCCAGTGACAAAGCAACCCAATGAACCTCAATCCTCTGGTGTACACATCGTTCCAGTAGCCGTTCAATATATGTCGCATTGGTGGGTGAAATAGGTGTTTGTTATCTGCTGGCGAGGGAAACCATAAGGGGAAAAATCTCGTAGGAGTGGGTGTTGTGGAGACAAGCTGCTTGGCTATCGGGCTCTGTAATAAGGGGCCTCTCCACTGTCGTGTGCTGGTTGTCGACTCGCACAAGCCGGGCCAGAAGGGGGCCATAGCAGGATTCGAACCCACTTGTTCTCGTCGCCCACCGCACAAACGAGAACACAACCAGGCGCATTTGACTATTGCGCCATACGGCCCCTCTTTATCCACAGCAACACCCTCATCCTCAGAGGGCTCCAATTCCTCCTATTCTTCTGATTCTGACTCCTCAGAGTCCTTAGAGAGAGATCTCTCTGATTCGTCAGTGTTCAGGTTCTGTAAATCAGCCAAAAACCGTCGTTTTTCCTCCTAATGCTCGATTACAGCTCTTCCGGCTGCTGTAGCCTTGATTTGCTCAGCAATAACGTTCCCAACCTTCCATAGCCGTTGATCAGGCTCTTCTTGAGGGGCCTTACGGCGTCGTTTCGGCTGCAATCGGAGTATTTCGTCGTCTTTGGCCTTGATCTGCTCTCTCGCGATCGCCAACTCTACCACCATCTCATCGTATGCCCTGGCAACCGAACGGACTCCTGTTCGCTGCTTCGGGGTCTCTGCCAATGTCACAAGGCCGAACCGTGAGGGGGGGGGGGGGGGGGTAAATAGTATGTTGTTCTGCAGAGAGGTGCAATACTAGTCAGGCACGGAGGCCATGTATATATACATGAAGGTTCTTTGTTCTCCTCGATGCTTCCTGACAGTACTCCCCTCTTCCAAACCTCATTTGTCCGCAAATGAGGCAATTCAAACATTGTAATCAGTGGTATTGTCGCTTTCTGTGGAGTTCTCATCTGAATCCGTGTCCGAATCGTCACTTGACTCTGATTCACTTTCTTCTCTTCTTTTATGCCAATCCCTCTGTTCGAGGGCTTCCTTCTTCCTGTACCACCATGAGGGTCCTGGTTTGGACTTATTCCTCTAGTAAAACTCATACAACACCCAGTGACAGCCTTGAAGGTTGTGAGCTGGATGTCATGAAGCAGTCCCGTCCTTCCACAAGACGTGATACATCAGGCCTTGCTCGCGATCTGTATGGCTGTCAGTGACCTTCTCAAATACCCACTTCCTTTGTAGACGGCTCTTATCATTGAGCACGATGATGAGGTCCTTCTGATCATCCTGAGACTCCTAGTTAATTGCCACCTGGTCCTGCGTGCGTGGTTCTTTAACCGTGCGCAACAGCGAGTGGTGAAACACAGGGAAAATGTCGTTGAATCGGTTGTCAAGCTCGAGGGCGCAGGCGCGCTTGTATGTCCGTGATACTGCAAATGGTCCCAGCCACTTGTCACTCAGCTTCCTCGAAGGTCTCTGAGTGACGATATTTGCGGAGCTGAGCCATACGAGGTCTCCCACGTTGTACACTGGGGCGTCCCCTCGCTTCGTATTTGCGTATTTTTTGTGGTCTTCTTGTGTGCAAGCCATGTTGTGACGGAGCTCTTTGAATAGATCTTTTATGAGTTCAGCGTGCCTGTCAGCCTTGTCCCATTCCCGTGCTTCATCTCTTGACATGTTCGGAGGTCGCGGTGAGGGCGGCTCGATGCTGAGGCGTGGGTTCCAACTGTAATTAGCGAAAAATGGTGAGAACTTCGTGGTGCTGGAGACCGAGTTATTTGAAGCGAACTCCGCGAGGGGCAAGTGATCCACCCAGTCGTCTTGATCGAGCCAGATGTAAATCCTCGGGTATTGCTCAAGTACAGAATTCATGATCTCTGTCTGTCCGTTCAAAGCTGGATGGTACGCTGACGAGAGTTTTAGCCTGGCACCCAGGCGCTTTGCTAGTCGTTGCTGGAACTGTGAGATGAACTGCGTTCCCCTGTCGGACGTGATGAATTTGGGGGCTCTATAGAGAGAGAATACGCGGTGGATGAAGGCATCGACCATCGTGGGTACGTCCAGTTTGTCAACTAGGACAAAATGATGCATCTTTGTCAGACGATCGACTACCACGAAGATGTGCCTGTATGTGATTCCGTAACGTATACACTCTGGTAACCCAGTGATATAGTCGACTGAGATGTTGGCCCATGGCCTGTACGGGACTGTCAGTGAATGCAGCAGGCCTTGAGTACTCTCTTTGAGGCTCTTAGCCCTCCTGCATGTATGACAGGCTGCTACAAAGCCTCCGATCTCCCGGTACATTCCTGGCCACTAGTAGCTTCTCTGGATCAACTCTGTTGTTTTCGCTTTTCCTTGGTGACCACTGGGAGGGAGTGCGTGTGTACGATACTCAATCTGTGGCCGCAGGTGATCGTTCTTCGGAATGAACAGCTTATTGCGGTAAAAGACGCGGCCGTTGCGCAACTCACAGTTACCGAATGGCACTCACATGAACCGTTTCACGGTCTTTGGCCACGATCTCTGTATTAGCAAGGCTCTCACCACCTTTTTTGCTATCGGGTCTGTACTGTATGCCATGTCGATCAGGTCATCGAGGTCTTCGAAGGTGTCCAACACGCACAAGTACTCCTTGTCCTGTTAATCCATACCTGGGGATATCCGTGAAGCTAGGAGAATTGTCTGCTGTCTGGCCGCCACACGAGAGTCCGTGGTGTCGAACTTCGTAGGTGTGTCGTCAGGCCGTCTGCTGAGCGCATCAGGTTTGACAGACTGCTTGTCACTGCAATAGACAATCTGGAAGTTGAACTGGCTGAGGAACTCCGCCCAACGAGCCTGTCTATGCGTCAAAAGTTTGGTCGTCATGAAGTACTGCAAGTTCTTGTGGTCAGTGATGATCTCAAACGGCTCGTCTGTGCCTTAGAGCTCTGGTCGCCACTCTTTAAGTGCCTTGATGATCGCCAGCAGTTCCTTGTCGTATATCTCGTAATTTGCCTCAGCAGGCGTGTATTTGGCCGAATAGAAGCCGATAGGGTGCAAGTCTCCGTCGTCATCATACTGTGAGACCACACCTCCGGCTGCCCAATCCGAGGCATCCGTCTCGACCACCATTCGCCTCGCGGGATGGAAGTACAAGAAGACTGGTGCGAGTGTGAAAGACTCCTTGAAGCTCTGGAATGCTGTCTGGCAATCGCAGGTCTAATCCCACCGTTCTGATGTCTTGAGGCGACCCGTCAGAGGTCTTGTAATTGACAAAGCTGCGGATGAACCGTTGATAGAAGTTTGCAAAGCACAGGAAGCGCTGGAGATCCTTAACATTGCGTGGACTCTCCCAATCAAGCAGCGCGTCAACCTTCTCTGGGTCCATGCCAATGCCGTCTGTAGATATGATGAGGCCGAGGTACTTGGTCTTGGTCGTGTGGAACTCGCACTTCCCAATATCGATGTGCAGATTCGCTGCCCTCAGTGCCTCAAGCACTTTGTGAACGTGTTCCATGTACTCCTTGAGGTTTTTTGAGTATATGAGGATGTTGTCGAGGTAGGCTGACGCAAATTGATTAAGGAACTCGTACAGTGTGTCGTTAATGTAATGCTGGAAGGTTAATGGCGCGTTGCAGAGCCTGAAGGGTGTGACTAAGGTCTCGTAAAGGCCGAATCTCGTCGTGAAGGCCGTCTTCCACTCGTCGCCTTCTGCGATCTGTATCTGGTTGAACGCTACTATGATGTCCAGTTTCAAGAAGATATTAGACGTTAACAACGCGTCAAGCATCTCGCGGATGAGTGGAAGTGGGTACCTATTCTTGATTGTAACGTCGTTGAGGCCGCGATAGTCGACGCAGACTCGTACGCCGCCACCTGGCTTCCGTGCCAGCAGAAGCGGTGCTGCTGATCTCGACTTCGAAGGCCGGATGAACTTCTTTTGCATGTTGTCATCTAGGTATTTCTTCACGACTCGGAGCTCGGATTGGGACATGGGACGCATTTTCAGGTTAGGTATGAACTTGCCGGGTTCGATATTAATGTGATGGTCGTACGAGCGGTGTTCGGGCAGAGTGGTTGCTCCAGAAGGCAGGAAAACGTCAATAAGATCATGGTATTCGGGTGGCAGCTTCTTTTTGATGTCGTTGACCGTGGCAGGCTCCTTGTCCTTGAGGTATCTCTCGATATCCTTGTCCGTGACCCGGTTCAGGAAGTGTTTGTTGAACATGTCGTCCACGAACGCGTTGTACCGAGTGTCCAGCTTCGCTTTGTGTTCTTCTGCCGACCCTTCCGTAGTCAGGATCTGTCGGATGTCGTGTTCGGAGAGTTCTGGGGGCTTGAGTTCTGGGAGGCTGGCTTGCGCGAGTTGCTCGACCGTGATCCGGGATATCGTGACGTTCTTCTGACGGCAAAACCATGCGAAGAGACTGCTAAAGAGATCTTGAGGTCGTCAGGTGAACAGTCGCGGAGGGGTTCAGTTTCAGCGAACTGGACCTTTTTCCTGTGCTGGTTTGGGTTTGGTGCTTTCCTACCGCCTCTGACCTGAACAGGTCGGATATGGAAACAATTGTTCCTGCAGAAGTCAGAACAGAAGGTTATTTCGCATGTCTGCCAGTCAATAGAAGGATTGTGCATCTGGAGCCATGGAAAGCCCAGGATCAGAGGATTCTTGTTGCCCAGTTCCGTTAAGAAGCACAGCAGGGTTTCCAGGTGGCCATCCACCTCCATCGTCACGGCAACGAATTCGGTGACGTTGTTCCTCCGCTTACTATCAGCAAGGCAAAGTTGTTTTGGTTTTGGTAGTTGTAAAATATTAGAATTATGATCTCGCGCAAAAGTAGTGTCCATGAAAGAGAGTGCTGTACACCATGAATCGAGCAAAATGACAATATTCACCTTGCCGCGGCCGCCTTGACGGACGGTTGCACGCAGTAGGAGAGAATTCCCGCCCGTGTTCGCCGATTTGAGGTACAGCACATCCATATCTGGAACCTCTTCGTGGTCAAGGTCCTGGGGGCGACTTTCTTCAGGACCTAACCTTTTGACTCTCCCAAGGGTTGATCGCCATTGCCCTCGTTGCCGTACTGCTGACCGTATCCGTTGTTGTATCCGGGGGTGCTTTCATTGCTCCCTGGCCAGTCATCCGCGTTCCCTCTCTAGCCAATGGCTCTGATCCAAAGGTCCGACGCGTGGCCCTGTCGAAAAGGGTTGGTGTTGTTGCTGCCGCCTCCCTGGAGGTTCCCGCCAGGCGGCGCAGATCCGGGTCTAATCAGGTTGAATCCGCCGCCTCTCGCGGGAGTGGCTGATTGCAGGAGCTGGGGGGCCTAAGGGCAGTTTCGCTTCATGTGTCCCTCTCCTCCGCAGTATAGGCACAGACCCTTCTCGATCCGTTTCTGCCTCTCTTTGGTTGACAAGCGTCGCAGTCTAATGGAATCGAGGTCCATCGGGTCACCTGCTGCTGGCGCTGGGTTCTGCGCTCAGGGTGGGTATTGAGGCGTCTGGTTGTTCTTGTTGTTACTGTCCTTGTTATTGTTCTTGTTGCTGTTATTGTTAAACGGATTGTTGTTTGTGAAGGGGTTCTTGTTGCCAGTGTGGTGTGCGTAGTCGGCAATGTTCTCGGTCAGTGATCGGTAGCATTCCACCCAACCGTCAAAGTCTTTGTTCTGGGGCTTGGGAAACACGCTGATTACCGCCGATTGTAGCTCGTTGTTCACCTTCTTCTTTAGCTTCTCGACCTTCGCCTTGTTGTCAAGACCCAAGTCACCGGCGAGTGCTAGGAACTCAGAAAGGAATAGGTTGAACGCAGTGTTTTTCTGCTTCAAGTCATCCATCTCCCTGCTGGCGTCACCCGATCGGTTGTGCGAGTCGTATGCCCGCTCCAGCCAGTCGAAGAAGGTGTCAACATCCTGCCACTCCCACATCGTTGGGTTGTCAGGGTTGCTGTAGATCTTCGCCAGGTACCCATCAGTGGTCACGCTCACGGTGCTGTTGAGGCGAGAGACTGCGTACAAGATCTTGTTGTATTCGGTGTTGTATTTCCTTGTCTCAACGTTGATCTTCATGGGCGCGCTGCTCAACTAAGCCCTGAACTGTCGACGGCGCTTCTTGTCGTCTTTCTCCTCTCTGTCGAAGAGCGCTGGGTCAGATACCAACGACGAGGGTTCCCTCTTTGGGTTGTTGCTCATGCCCTTGATGCCCTGATTGAAGGCCTGCGTGAGGGTGCCATTGTTCTGCTCGAAGCCCTCGATACGTCCACGAGCAGTGTTCAGCTGGTCTCGCAGTGCCTGGAACTCGCCAGTGCCCGTCGTGACGGTCTGCTAGAGCTGCGCTATCTTCGCCTCCTGAAGACTCAGAGCCTCTTTGAGCGCGTTGAAGATTACTAATGCCTGTGTATTGGCCTGCAAGTTATTGCCAGAATCATTGGAGAGGGCGTTATGAAAGGGGCGAAAGTTACCGGCACAGTTGCGTTCGACGCAAGACTTGAGCACTGTCGGCCAACTACTGCCAAGCAGCTCCTCGATGCTGAGTGTCTCGTCTCCTGACTGTCCGAAGTTGCCGTTTGTGTTGATAGCCATGGTTAGGGAATTCAAGTATAGAACAGTGTGAGGGTCAGGGTCAGGGTCAAGGTGTGTGTTGTTGATCTCGTGGTCTGAATCAGGAGGAGGGGATATTCGCCTCATATGTACAACCGTCGCTACCAACGCCATTACGGCGCGTCTCAGGTTCGCCATTGATTCTGCTGTTGATTCCGAAGGTTCTGACGTTGACTCCGGGTTCATTCCTTGTTTTTCTGTGGTCCTGGGGGTCTGAGAGCGCTTGCGGTGAGGCTGTGATCGTCTTGTGAACAAAGGACTGAACCAGGGCTCGCTTGGCAACGACCCTTCCAACGAGAAGATTCAGGGGACTAAGGCTGAAGTGGCGGTTTGAAAAGCTGAAGCTGAGGTCTGAGAGCGACGTGATATCTGATATATCGACTGAAGCTGAAAACGCGAGGTCTGAGAGCGAGAAATATGCTGTAATAACTGATACCGTGATTGAAGCAGTGGTCTTGAGGTTGTTTATTTGTTAAAGGCAGAACAAACTGTCACAAGGCCGAACCATGGAGGGGGGGGGGGGGGGGGGGGGGGGGGGGGGGGGGGTAAATAGTATGTTGTTCTGCAGAGAGGTGCAATACTAGTCAGGCACGGAGGCCATGTATATATACATGAAGGTTCTTTGTTCTCCTGGATGCTTCCTGACAGCCAACTTTGATAGCATCAGGGCTATGTCCTGCCCTGATTTAGGGTCTTCTGCTGCTTTAGGAGTGGTCTCTGGGTTCATTATAGCAGCAGCTGCTGCTTGAATCTCTGCTGCCTTTACCACATAAGGGTTGTTCAGGATTTTCTGCCAATTTACAGGCCAAAGGCCAGCAGCACGCCATCCCGCACGCACAATAGCCTCTGTGGCTTCCTCACGGGCTTTAGCCAGGCAGCTAAGGAAGTATACTTTCATCTGACCGAGCTGGTTGATGAGGCGGAAGTAGGCGGCTTTCACCACAGAAAAAACGGTCAAATCCAGGGACTGGAAGATGTGAGACTACTTTGGTTAGCGAAATAACTACTTATTATCGTGTAACCTACCATATAAGCCGGAAAAAGCACATATAAATGTTGATTATATAGCACAGATAAACTGGGTGGACAAAAGTCTCCGCCCGACCCACCACAATCTCCTTCAGATCAAAACAACGCGTCAATCACCCTTCGACTTCACCACTCTCTCAACACCGCAATTGATAATAGATTTACGATCTTTTGAAGACAAATTAAGCGGTAATCACGTCGCTAACGGCGAATTCACTTCAGAAGCTCGCTCGGCAATCGTGGCAGCGCGAATTGACAGCAGAACGCGTAGGGATGTTGTAACCGCATTTAAAACGAAGCGCCTGAAAACCATCTCTGATATTATCACCAATTTTGAGGCCACTTTTACACCAAAATCTGCCCCAAGGAGCGGTCGCCCACCCGTTTTGAATACTCGCGAACGCGCTCATGTGATTGAGAAGGTGAGAGAGCTCCCCAGGTCGACGTGGCAGAAGATTTGAAATGAAGCCTGCGTTTTGTGCTCTCCCAAGACTATCAAGAGGATATGTCACGCACACGACCTCCAAAGTGGCGCGCAGCAAAGCGAATCAAGCTCACAGATGAGGACGCTCAGAAGAGGCTCGCTTTTGCCAATTATTATAGCACACCAGAGCGCCTAGAGGAGTTGTTGCGAGCTATATTCTCAGACGAATATACGGTCCAAAACTTATCCGATAATCCAGGCAATTGGGCCATCCGATTCTCTTTAGAGCGGTACCGTTATGATCTCGTGAATGAGACGGATCACGACAAATCTCGTATTTCGATAATGGTGTGGTCTATGATCTGTCTACACGGCGGAGAAGGAGGACTAGGCAAGTTGGTCTTCTGCCCACTTGATCCGGATGCTCTGCGCGGAGGAGTATCCGCAGAGTCATACAAATGGGTTCTTGAGGAAGGCCTGCTTCCGTTCTACGAGGCTGGAGATCCTTTTGTTCAAGATAACGCGAAAATTCACCTCACTGGCAGTGTTCCGGAGTGGATAGAGGAGCACAGCATCCACTGTATTGACTGGCCTCCTCACAGCTCCGATATGAACCCAATCGAGCACGTTTGTCGACTTCTGAAGAAGAACATACATGAAATCAAGCCTGAATTTTCTGAATTGAAGGATAATATCCCCCATTATCGCTACGCACACGAGTTAATTGAGCAGGCGTGGTCAGAGATCGATCCGGAGCAGGTTCACGCCTTGATGGAGTCACTGGAGGACCGAATAGCTGCAGTGAGGCGCGCCGGTGGTTGGTATACACACTATTGACTTAGTTATTAAATACAATTTATTTGAGAATTCTATTACCAGAATTGGATGCGTTATGGTTCAATTGAGTTGGAGGGTATAGTAGATGGAAAGGGTAAAATTGGGGATCGGGCGGAGACTTTTGTCCACGCATTGTCCATGAATTCATTTGAGCAGTGGCTGCTATGGCTGTTGAGCACTAATAGGCGAAATTCATCCGGATCTTTAGGGGCAGTGTCTGGTAGGTAGATCTGGGGCTTAATTAGCACATAGTTAACGCCAGTTAATAGTAATTAACTTGCCTTTTTGAGCCATTACAGCACAATCTCGTTCAAAGACCAGCTGTTGATAGAATAGGTTGTGTAGACCTCCCTTCTTTTGCTTCTCACATCACAGACTTGGGATGACGTTGAAGCAAGTGTTCCAATTACGCTTTTAGGCAATACGCTAGTGCCTCTACGGACGCTCATTAGCTGGCGAGCTCTAGATGAGGATAGAGAGCGGTATGTCTTTTCTGCTCATATTGCGTTCGGTTGATGTTGAAATACACATTCCGACTACGCTTCAAGGCGATACTTCAATTATCTGTGCACGCAGATTGGACGGCCAGCTTAAGGCGGAAATTCTCTGCTAAAGGGACCCAACATTTGATAGGTACCGTAGGTTTGCATTGTTCATTTGCTTTTCCAAGCTGGACGGCCATGTGCAAGTCCCACCAGACGTTCTGGATGTGCTTTCGCGATACACAATACTGGTCCAACTCATGCCATTCGTAGCAGAGTCGTGAGGGGATTTATTGTGTCGACTTGGTCACCAATCCTACGTGTGCATCTGTATGCCTTTCTTGTCCTGACGTTGTCTCCCTTGGAAATTCAACGGAATGTTCCGACCACATTTCACTGACGGATGCTACAAGCCTGTGAGCGATCACTGGTGTGTGAGGCCTAAGACCATTGTTTGCAGAGCCTCCAAGTTTGCCCTCACGCTTTGATCCCATTTCTCACCAGTGATGTATTGAACCGATTAGATCTTGCGGACATGTATCTAGACTGAGCGGCATGCTTGGTGTATATATATATATACCATTGTCGACAGAACCGAGGGCCTTATCGACAGGATCGCCGACAGCGTCACTAACAAGATCGCCGGACAGGCTAATCGACCCCTCATTCCACGGCATGACTGCTATAGACATATAGGATACAGCTAGATATCGGTGCCTCGAGAATTACCAGGCACCCGCAGCTGTTTTGTTCTCGCAGTACACAACTTCCCCTCCCTTTACCTCAATTTCTTCACACACAGCTTTCTGCTATTCTCTGTGCCCTGATTCACGGATTAGAGGCTTTGAAATCTTCCGCAAGAAAACAAAAAGATATGTCCTTGTTCGATTCCTGGTTAGTCTTGCCCACGCCCTGTGCCCTAATCCATCACCCCCGTCTCCCACGTTTGTGGTATTCTTCTCAAGGTGGTGAAATTCCCATATTGCTCCGGCCCACATTCCACGCCCACGCCCACGCCAACGCCCCAAGCCCTGACTCATGAGAGTTGCTGATTTTCCTGTCAGTCAACCCCAAAAGGTAATTACATCTCCCACCCCTCTGACTTATTCCTACTTTCTGCTTCCCTTTCACACCATTGTATCTGCCTTGCACAGCTTGAGGTATGTTGCTGCCTCGAAATCACTGCTCTCCTTCTCTTATGAGTTGCTCGTCACTACCCATGGACCCCGATACCCTCATCTGTCAAAACGGAACCACAAGGTGAGACACCAGTACACATTCATCACCATTTTGATCATGACACACACACTTGGACTCAGCCAGGCCTGTCAGAGTTGAAAATTTCCTCTGAACATACTTATCGATGCCCTACCTGGCCTATGCTGCGAAGCTGACCAAGTTTCCACTCAGCACCCTCCCACATTTGCCTCCCATACTTCAAGAGTTGATACCTTGTGCCCGTTCAGGCACATCAGAACTAATTGCGGTCATAGCTTTCTTTCTCGTGTATCTAGGTACCTCTACCATCAAGTTACAGGGCTGATGCGCCCCACCACCCCCCTATCAAACCACCAAAACAACCCGGGTTGAACTCTGATTACCACTCCCAGAGTAAGTACCTCATTGTCATAACATTCAGGAAAACATATGTCACGAATTCTCTGTCCCTCTCCTCTCAACAAAAATTATCCCCTCATCTCTGTTCGTACCCTCCACTACCAACTCGTTCTCTCTCTTGTTCACCTGCTGTATTTTCTTACCGTATTTTATCGTTTCCACATCTAACATTGGGCTCACATCTACGCCCTTCCTTTCATCAACGATCAGGATAAATTCTGGCAGATTTTACTCCGGTGCCTAACCTCTACCTATCAACCATTCTTCTGGCATTTTTACCGTCTGCACCAGCTGTTCATTCGACACGGTCAAACTTGCGGAAAGTGGAAGAGAACCACTGCAGGGTGTCCAGAGGAATGTAAGTCAACCCCGTACCCCGTCGACCCCATGCTCAATCGGTTCGAAAAGCGCGAGACCGAAGCCTAACCAAGCCGAAAAAGCGAGTCAAGACTCCGTTCTTTCATCCTCCGACGGTGACGCTGACGCTGACGGCGAGGAAGATGAAGAGATGCATGACTCCGACGCTGACGCCGAGGGCTAGACCGACTCTGACGTTGACGCCGAGGGCGAGACCAACGACTAACTGACCGACGCCTTTGAGAGCAGTGACAGCATGATCGTTTCATGCGGCGACTTTGTTCCCATCCGCTTTACAAATCGCCGATCTACACCATCGCCTCTCGATCCAGAACCTGATCAGGGACGATACCACCATGTCGAACTCGATGGTTCCCGATCGTCTCCTCCCGCTCTTCTCTATACCGCAAGGTCCTTTACCGTAGTAAATGCAAGGAGGAAAGGGCAAGGCGTAAGTATAGCTTTTATAGCCTCTAGAAAGCCTTTACTAACCCACTAGCAGTACTGAGTGGAGGACACAAACTTCCTGTGATTCTCGGTAAGTTTTGACGCCTCTCTCTCTTCACATCTTCTGCAGATAACATAGAAGGTGTTAATTTGATTTATGCAAAGTTGGCGTTGTGTCTGCCCCTCCACGGGCGCAAAAGTAGATAATAGTGGCAGTCTGGGTCGGATCCCTTCTGGACCGTCCCTCTCTGGACTCATTGTCCTTGACCATCCCGTTACTGGCGAGGAACACCTTCACCGAGAAACATATCTTCAAGGAACAGACACTAATCGAACTATCCAAGCAGAACCTAATGCCAAGACCGGCAAACTTCCCTCGCACCATTAGTAGATAACTCAGACAAGTACGGAAGATACAGATGCAGCGTCTTAACATACTCTACCACAACCCGTCTATGGCGGAGGCCCCTGCGCGCCGAGATGCGCAAGTAACCCCTTAAACCCTGAATACGTGCGTTTTAGCGCTGTTCGTCTTGTACAAAACGGGCATGGCCTTAACAGAACACCTGCAAGTTGGAACTCAGTCTGCGCGGCAGTATTGCCTAACATTTAAATTTCCATATACGCACGGTCATTGGCTACAATCCCTGATCACGCTAAAACGTAGGTGTTCAGGCCCCTTAAGGGGATATGGTCACGCGGGGGGTCATAGAGGAGACTGCTGCTGCCCGGCCCACTGAAGCCAGAGAACATGTCCACCAGCTAGAGTGTTCAGACCAATGAACAACTGAACTCGTAGGGGTGATCGAACTAGACTTGGGTCCTTCGCCAGCCAATGGAAAGGGATACGACATGACCGACGCCGGCAAGGGCCTTCCTCGTTACACTCCAAACCCGAACGGAGACGGTACTTCTGGCGGCGCGGCTTCTAACTCCACCGATCAGACTGACGATGGCACTGCATCGTCTTCTGCCACCACTCCTGCTGCTTCTTCCGGTCGTTGAGCCTGCCTCTGGTTTGCCTGCCTCTGTTCCTGCTCCGGCCGAGTCCGCCTCTGGTTCGTCTGCGTCTGGTCCTGCTCCATCTGCGTCCTGTCCTTCTCCATCTGCGTCTGGTGCTGCTTTTAACCTTCTTCCAGATATCGTTGTGCCGCCAGAGGCTCTTACGAACATCGAGACCCAGATGGTCATCATCCTCCCGTGCATGGACGAAGACTACCGTACCATCGAGGGAGACAGCATGCTTACGTTGTACCCGATCGCCCCTCTCGACCGCTCTCCTCGACCGCTCCCCTCGACAGCTCCCTCGATGCCGCTGTCTTTCCAATACGCAGCAAGTTGCCAGCACTGAGGCTATCTTGCCTCCTCAAGAGATGCACCGCATTGTTCGGTTTCCTTTGCGAGATCGCTCTCAATTTGACGCAGTCTATGATCAAAGTGGTTACCGACAAAGGAAACTACCCGATGCTCATCCACTGTACTCAAGGAAAGCATCGCACTGGGTGTGTCGTTGATGTCATCCGCATGACCAACTCATGGGACACGAAGAGAGTACTCGAAGAATACACCACGTTCGCCAGCGACAGGCTCGATTTGAGGTATGTTACATTCGCAACGTACAGCCCATACAATCCTTGACACTGACTGAATATTTATAGCGGGGAAAGGCTGGCTAGGGACCGACAAGCCCCTGGGACCCTTCATACCAATGCCCTCTATTCCGTGTACACTTGTCGGTAGGGGCAACTGGTGTACAATGCCAGACGTGAGGGCGATCATTGTACCCACGGTAAGGGGGTTCCCGGGGCTTTACGCGAAATTCAGGAGCGTGGGTGACCTTGCTGAGAATCGGCCCAGCAGGTCATCAAGCAGATCCAGGACTGCTCATTAATGCCCCGAGTCTCTCAAGGGCCGACTTAGTAGGTCGAAAGATGGTAATTGAGCCAAATACTCGTGCTCATCCCCAGTACCGAAGCCCCTTTGAGAGACCCGGGCATCAACAAGCTCTTTAGTGGCCAGAACAACGGTGACGGTAATGCCGTTGTGGCCCTGCCCCCCTCGGACCACGTGGCAATTGCGGCAAGTCAATCAAGATCAATTACAAGGGCAACTCGGCCGCCGCCAAGGTCGTCGACACCTGTCCCGACTGTTGAGCTCAGCCCACACGAGACCCAACCTTCCACACCGACACCCAACGATCGCTTGGGATCTCACCCTGGCGCGTGCCCACTGCCATTACCTACCTCGAACGCGCCTCACCTTTATTACCTACTCGAGTTCAAGGCCACCAAACCACAAGTATGTGCCACTCCCCCTTTCCCTCCTCGCACCTTCGACACAGCCTTCATGATCTCATCACCCGTGGCCATCAAGCACTACCTGGAGGCCTACCTGGAGCAATAGGCTGCGCTCCAGCGTTGGAATAAGCAAAGAACCGACGAAAAAGCCCAACGACCCCGACGATTACCCTTCTCATCGTGGCCCCCCGATAATCGGTGCACTGCCCCTCCGTACTGACAACTATTTCTGCCGCGGCTGCTCAGGCTCGAGGACTCAACGCCAACGACGGTGCCCGCCTTGCCGTGGCCACGCATGAGTTTAGCGTCGTGATGAACATGCCGTACGACAGAGACGCAGAAGACGCAGATAGAGATGATGGCGTCACGGCGCACGGTCTACGACTACTCTCCAACGACAGACATGGCCTTGTTCGTCGAAGCAGCTGAACGCCAGCTTTTGCAATTATTCAAGAAGATAGACCGAGAGGTTCATGAGTGGGGCACGAAAGACATCCGAAGCGTCTTTCCAGCAATTGCTGCCAAGTCCTACGAAACTCGCACTCGCGATGGAAAACTGGACAAAGAGGAGCTCCATGGCGCATTTCAACGCGCCGGCATCGCGGTCCCCTGACGCAGATTGGATGCGTTCTTCCAGGATATGGACAACACCCCTCGTTGTCAACAGGGAGGCAAAGGCAGAAGGAGAAGCAGTCAGCGGACAATATGGAGCCGTTCACTCCCTATTACTCGGGGAATGACTCCCACCCAGGGCGGCCCGTTTACTACTTCCGCATGATGAACGGTGTGAAGGCTCCCCAGGCCATGTACCCCTATGAAGGGAGTAGGCTACCATATGCCTTCTGCAGGTAGCATGGAGCCCTTCACGCGCTCTGACGCAGGGATGACTCCGACCCAGGACTGGAGCCAGCCTCCGGTTCCCTGGCCCCAGACGCCGGCTACGCCAACGCCCAGCAGACTGTACGGAGGAGCATATGCGCCCAGAAACAGTGATCTAGATCTACGCCCAAGGCTACGTCGCTGATGGCTTGGGTGACGGTACCTGCTCAAACTGCGTTGTGCTCACGGGATGAGGACCATGTGCAGTTTCAGCAATGCCCAGAGGCGGGGCTGCCATCCAGTCCCCTCGTAACTTCTCGAGTCGAAAAGCTGCCAGGCTCAGACTGAACAGAGTCTCAACCGACGCCCTGGTGTTCACCAGCTCCCCTGCCGCTCCGTGTAGCCCTGCCGGGATGGGATTGGGCAACTAGAACCTGCTTCCAGGTAAGTCATTGGCGAGGGCGGCCTGCCTGATCCTCCGCCTCGTTGCGCGCGATCAATGGTGTCTGACTATGGAACATGGACTAATATAAAAACGACAGTTTCCCAGCAGCCCCGACAAGTCAGCGAGGTAGAGCAGTCCCGAGTAGTCCGCGAGGCGGACCCCAAGAACCCGAACTGGACACCAGCGCTTGCGAGGTGGTGACACCCTCCGTCTGAGGCTCGCGGTCGCATTCATGCCATGCGCTTGGGCCCTGGTGTCGTTCGAAGTTCGAAGATGACATCTTAATAATGGGCTACCGGAGTGGAGAGAATGGCAGGCATGTCGATAACGGTGATGCCATCAATCCGGTATTACACCCGGCATTCAGCAGCGTGTTCGTCGTTCCGACCAGGATTTCCCCTTGAGGACAGCAGCTGGCAGGCCCTCGTGAAGGCTGGGTCCAAGACTTTCATAACATGAACTTGGGCCGCACTGCCGGTGCCAATGCCCTTCATCATGGTCGGCGTAGCCAGATTATGGGACCTGGATGTTCTCCGGCTTTTGCCCCCATCCTGTTCCAAGCCCCGATCCTGTTCCAAGCCCCGGCAGCCTTCCATCCTCAGGTGCGACACCACTCTGGTATTGCACCCGGTCTTCAGCAAGGGAAGCAATTTCCCGGCTTTTGTCCCTGCATTCTATTAACCGCCTTTCTCTTTAGGCGCATTTAACAATATCGCTCGTGTCAAACAGTCAGTATGCAACGCTGAGTTCGACAAGGCAATGAGCGAGTGGATGAAGATGACCGGCTGGTCTCAAAAGTAGGGTGTTATCGCTCGACGGACCTAGAGGCTGTGAGAATTTGTCGACAATGCCAATGGACACAAACACTCGTCTGCAAGCAACTATGACGGTGCAACATGGGTCGGGACTGCTACCAGCAACGTTGCTGAAGGGATCAGACGCAGCAATGTTGACTATCGTCGCCAAAAGCCAACGCCTGATGCCGTTTCACTGTAAGCGAAAGAACCTTCCCTTGCGCACCAGAGATCTGCATATGTCTCACGTGTGTGCTACGCAGGTCAGCGCTCTGTCTCATTGTCAACTTTGCGCACTGGCAAGATCATCTGGAGCGTGGCGAACCAATCCCAACCATCCCGCGAGGAAAGAATCCGGAGTGGAACCAAGCCCTCATAGCCAAAAATGCGTCCATCGTCCGCAGAGCATTGCACAGTCCTCTGCCGATAGATCGAGGTGTTGAACGGGGCAAAAGTGGATTGCTGGCTTCTCTGCCAGTAGCCTATTTAACACGAGGCTCTAAGCCCGCACGCCGCGCCGGAGCGCTCACTCTCCAGGACGCCGAGCAGATCTGGTTCGACTAGGGCCCCTCAGACACAGCTCGAACGGCCATCACAAGACGACTAGGTCCACATGCTTTTCCCGTCAAGCAGCGGAGCTACGAGACGCCGTCTGGCAATTCGTCCTGGGGTCGCAGGACGGTCAGATCGTCGTGCCGCAGTTGCAGAAGATTGTCCAAGCGCCATGCACTGCCTGGTCTTTGATAAGCACGAATTTGAGCAGAACACTGGGCGGGCGTGAGCCAGTACAGCTTCGAGGCCAGTTGGCACCAAGATGCCCAGATCTTCCCTGCGAAGTCGAAACTCACAATTGCTCCAGTGGTTTTCTCCATCTTCACAAGGAGGATCACAACGTGGCAATTGTCCAGACGAATTCGTTTGCCAATCTCATCATTTCCAATGTCCTATCTCTCTGGTTGAGGGATCATGATAGGTTGCGAGCTGGCTTCATGTTCCCGACCCAGCGGATTGAGAGATGGTATCGATCTTGGAATCAATTCAGGCTCCGCCGGGTTGCGAGACGCAGCCGTTCGCGAATTTGCTGATGTCCGCCGATCTCTGCCGTCCAATATCGATTCGGGAGAAACAGTATCGGAAGTCGAATCCAAGAAGCTTCAAGTCGGACCCGAGACAGTCGTTAACTGGCAGCATCTCTGACAGCACCGGTTGCGCACACGCCGTCAGACACGAGGAGCGCATGATCGCCTAGTGCGTCTAGGCTGTTTCGGAGTGGATGTGATGGGTTTCTGCTCTGATACCGCTTGGACATTTGAGAGCATGGACATCTCGCCGATCAGTATTGCTTCTCGTAGGCACGAAGAGCATGATGGACTGCGGCGATTGTCCTACTCCTATTCCACCTCCCATCTGGCTGGAGGATGAGAACCTGCTGGCGCGATTCCGGGAGGTCAACCGCGAGCGCACGGCTACCAATGGCCGACGAGCGCGTATCTGCACAACGATAAAGCAGAGCCTGATGGCAGCATCAAGACTTGTATGAAGTGCAAATCCACGCACGGCGAGGACGACGACATGGACAGACCTGAGAGGCTAGACAAGAACCTCGAGGCTGCGTTGGTAGAAGGAGACTGGCATGGCTGCCCGCAGTGCCGACGCATGCTCTCCCTTGGGGATGGATGTCATCATTTGTGGTGAGTGTCTCTTCTCTTGTCCCTCTCCTGAAGCTCCCGGAGGCTCCAATACCCTTTTGTTGATTTCCTCCATTCAACGCCACTACAAGCACCAGCACCTGTCAAACAGTGCGTTGATGGTTCATATGGTGGTGTTCGTGTTTTCAGTGCTGATTGTGTGTTCTGAAGGTCTGCCACGTGGCCTTGGTGTCCAAAATGCACCAATGGCCCGTGCACTGTTCAGTGCACTGCCACCTCCCTAACGCCACGGTGGCTTGTGTGCCATTCAACAGCACGACCACGAAGCAAGCTACACCATGCTTATACACTACAATCAAGGCAAGTATCGGACCAGATGTGTCGTTGGTGTCGTCCGCATGACAAAATCATTGAACACCAAGAGATTCCTGGAAGAATATACCAAGTTCGCAGCTTCTAAGGCTGGTGATGCCCGGTAAAACCCCGGCAGGGGGGTTCTATTGAAGTGCCGTTATCCATCTAATGACGAACGAGCCATGGCATTTTCTCCGATGTCAACACGGAGACTATCCATCATGCCGATGCTGGCAAAGTCAAAGATGAAGACGAAACGCTGCTCACGTTGTTGGGTGCCGCCAGGCCGCCGCCACTCATGGTGGTCCCGACCGGAAGAACACAGATATAGCCACCTTGACAACAAGAACTGCCAGCCGACATCTTGACTTGCGGATATCAATTTGTCATCCTTCCGAGGCGATGAGCGCTGGGGAAGAGATGAGTCTTCGGGACTTCCAACATCATCAAACACTGGTGACGCTCCCTCTTCCACAGACACACGTGTTCTGTCCCTTGACAGTTTGGCGGACTCACTATCCGGGGTGCGCATTTATCTCAAAAACAGAGATACGTGGGAAGACTGTTTCGATCATCTCGACGAGACGGGGGTTATCATCGCGAGAGATCCCCGATGGTGCTTCTACACTGACCTTCCAATTTTATCCGCACATCACAGGTGTGCGGAGATTATTGGTGGGTTATTGGTCCTCGACAACGTGCTAAACTCCACGCCAGCAGACCAAGATGGCTGAAGTCATATCAGCCACAGGGTAGACTTGTCCTCATCTTGGCTGAGGACCTCTCTTATCCATGGTTGGCCAAGACGCCATCACGGTGTTTGTCACAAAATTCACAGACTTGGAAAATGCTTGCTTGGCACATTCTTACCATGGTCGGCACTATCGCAGAGAAGCATGAGATAATTTTATGGCGAAGTATCGGGAAAGCACAACGCACGACTTGCCTAAAGTCCGAATCATGATGACTTTGTATTCGACCCAGGACGTGCTCGCGTGCCGGGGCGGCGATGGTAAAGATCATGACGGCGACAGTGATGTCGATGCCCTTGGTTGGTACGAATAGGCGAAGCTGGTGGCGGACCTGTTTGGATCCCCTCTCGATGGCGACGATATGACTCAATGCTGAGGAAAAGACGGAAGCCTTCTGGCGAGCCAGCGGTCGATGTAAATGAGAGCAGGTTGCGGCGGCGACTCATGCGAACAGTCAACTGCACAGCCTCCACTTCGAAAAAGCTCAGACGTTATCTCGCATGGCAACAACACAACGCCAAGCCCGGGCCCGCGCGCTTGGCCGCGCTACTGCTTTTGCTGCCCGCGGCGAAGACATCGAGCTGAGGGCGACGGTGACCGTGCCTGCGCCGACGACCACACCCGCCGGACGCCTCTCCCGCCGGACGCCTCTCCCGCCAGACGCCTCTCCCGCCCGACATCCGAGATCCGCCGCTTCGAACAGAACGCCGCTAGCCTCGAATTCCCCTACGGCAAGCCCGCCTCTCGTGTCGATAATGGCTGAGGCATCCTGGCCCAAGGATGTGAAGCCGAAGTCGCTGAAGCAGCAGTATACGTTGGCGTATGTCCCCCCTTTCTATCCCATGCCATCTCATGCCATCTCATGTCCTGACCGCCATACCGACTTGCGGCCCTGCACAAGATCTTCCCCTTTCACCTTCAACAACCAAACACAACCACACACACCACCAACCCAATCACTCTCACCAGCAATCATGGTTTCCTTCACCAACGTTGTCACCGGTGTCCTCATCGGCGCTGCCGGTCTCGTCAATGCCTACTCCGGCGACATGACCTTCCACCCCGTGCCCTTTAAGAACGAGGCGGGACAAACCGTTATGCAGGATGTCACCAGACGCCGCTGGCCGACCTCAGTCGGCTTATCGTATCTCGACCTCCGTGACGTCGTCGATGCGCGAACGCCACCCCCCAGGCCTCGGTGCCTGCGGCGGAACCAACGGTGCTGGTGACTTCATCGTCGCCCTCTCTCAGTCCCAGTACAACGGCAATTGCGGCAAGTCAATCAAGATCACCTACCAGGGCAAGACCGCCGTCGCCAAGGTCGTTGGCCTCTGTCCCGGCTGCGGTTCTGGTTCCATCGACGCCTCTCCTGCCGTCTTCAACAGCCTGGCCAACCCTGACCTCGGACGCATCCACGTCGACTGGGGGGTAGTCGACAACGCCAAGGTAACCAAAGAAGCCGACAAGCTCAAGACTCGGGGACCTTCACCACCGGACGGTACTCCGAACATTCCCGTCGACTTCCGCTGCAACAGGACTCGCGTCGGCCAATTGGTACATCGGCTGCCCCCGAACACGATCAACCCAATCGCTACCGAGCAGTATTTCTTAATTGGCTGTCGTCGCCCGGGCTTGTGACTGTCGATCGTATGGACCTCTCAGCACGAGCGAGCTCGGGTCGAAAAGGGGGCACCACTGCAAGCAAGACCTAGGCCGCCGTTTCGAGACGTTCCACGGCGAATCGAACATACAGCCCCTTTGCTAAGAGAGGAGTTAACGACGTTTTCCTCGTTAGCAACCAGTACATTTTCCAGATCGACGTCAATTGCCCGCAGGGCCGCGACGGCCGGGTGGTTCTGTGTGGGTCCGCCAGAACGGCCAGGAGAGAAGAACCAGACTGAACCTGACCGTGGTGAACGTGGTCGACTACGTGGATCGTCAACACTTGCAAAAGGCGCACCGCATTCTTGCCAATCCGCGATTCTTCTGATTTCGTCGTCAACCCTGTCATCACGAGGCAAACGCAAGAATCTCCATATCAAGTGAATAGGGGTATGACGATATTGTCGAGTATCTTCTCGCACAGGGAGCAAACGTTGACCAGCTCGAGGATATCGCCAGAGACGTTGCGCGCCTATTTGCGCTGTAAGTACATAACGCAGTCGACGCTATTTTCATTATCCTGAGCCGACTGGGGTGGTCGATCAAGGGACCGCCGAACCGCCCTCGTGGTCATGACCTTGATTTCCAAGGCATACCCGATTGTCTGAGCCTACAACTGCGCAGATCGGATGAGTTCTTTCGGGCTATTGACCACAACCGAGAAGGATATGTAACTTATCTGAGTCTCCGTTGAGATCTATCGCCAACCGCACTGGTACGATCAACTCCCTTGTGTCGATCGGGTACGTACCCGGACCATTGCGAGAACCCCCGATCATCACCGAAGCGGTCACCCCCAACAGTGAGAAGAGTGGCTGATAAGTGGCACGAGATTTGATGTCGCAGGTATATCGCTTACCGATCTTTGCATTGTACCATCCTGACAGTGTCCCTCTTCTAATCTGCATGCACGCTGCCTTTGCAATAAAGCTGCCAAAATGGGCGACAAGGTCTGCCTCTACGACGGCTGTAGCACTACCAGCAAGGCGAAGGGGGCAGCCATGATGATGGGCATTGCCATTTGCCACATTGCGAAGAAGAAGTGATAGCATCGCCTATGTGACGAGCACAGTGGGTTTTCACGATCATTCAAGGAGTAAGTTACTCACGGTGAGTACACGATCCTCCAGTTGATCGTTTGAACCGGCAGATCACGCATTGGCGCTGCGCTCTCTCATCGTCGCGTCTGTTTAGTGACGACCGGGACGATTTCTCGCGCGTCGTGAGGCAGGACAAGGCACGGGACGCTGATGCGGATGCCACAGGGGGAGGCTACGCAAGGTCTGGTCCGCCGTTCGATGCGGAAGCTAGCCCAGCACTCCCTTTCCAGCCAGCGCCGGAGCCCCAGAGGCAAGACCCAGGGCCCCTCTCTGGCGATAACAATATCGACTCGTTCGACGACAGCCTCCCGAATGGCAAGGACAACAACACATCCTCATCGATCCCACCCGTGTGGCCAGCGCCTCCACCAAATCAAACAAGCCGACCAATCTGAAGTACTTGATTGACAAGCTCTTGTAACTCTACATGAGCCTGACCACCTGGTTTCAAGGTTGCATGATAGAGTTTTCCCAGGATTGGCTTGATCGAATCTAAGCACGGACCACGAGATAAAGATTATCCGCCGAGCCGGATTAAAGGCTTTCCCGAAAGCCCCGGCCCGGTCGGAACCTTGGAACCTTTAGTGTTCCTCCCAAAATGAAGATCTCCACGGCCAAGATGGAAGGTCACAGGGTCTCATCAATACCATACAAAATGAGTCCTTATGGGTATCCTGGCAGCCCAGGGGTCCCTGAGGCTTGCTTGACTAGAGTCAAATCCAGGGAGAGTGTGTTTGGCTTGCAAGATTGTTAATAACCTCGGTTTGGTCAAATCAGGGCAAGTCAAGCCGTCAAATCAAGCAAATCCGCATGATTTGGCAGAGACGCTGCGTATGCCCAGCCTGACACCGACGATAAATACCTTACGGATTTAGAATAGACGGCGGGCTCAGCGTCGGTGGCAAGATGGAATCGAATGGCGCTGGTGCTGGTGGCAACAATACCCAGCCGCCAAACGGAACCGACGGCATTGCGCACGCTTAAGGCAGTCCTGCCAATGGTAGTCCTTTGGGAGGCAGTCCGGCAGGAGGGTCAGATCTCTTTGGCGACCCAGACGGGATTCGAATCTGCAATCACATTGGAGTCATGAGCGGTGATATATAAGTACCGAACCCTACGACCAGTTTCCGTCTTTTGAAGCGTCGTGCATGAAGTAGTTCGTCGGGCGGATTGGTTCCGTCGAAACCCAAATATTGCATATCGCTAACGGCCTCTTACGACTCGTAACAGACTCTTCCGAACCTTCTCCCCTTTTTTTTCCGTTGCCCGCTGGGGAGCCCTTTCAGCTAGGCGCCTTAGCAACACTACCCGCGACGTCCATGGCATCCCCTAGCCATGAAGTACATTGAGGCGACGCCCCGTGAAGGGTTCATGGTTCCATTTATCGACACAACCTTTCCAATAAAGGTGCCACCACTTTGAAACTCATCGTCGAGACTGATGGGACTGCAAGGTCCGACATCCACGAGCCGCGGGACTTGCGAGATATTCTAACGTGAAAGGCCTATAACTGCCTCCGTCTCGGCAATGAAAACAGCACGGGTCCATCGACCATGCCATGAAGGTAGACATCCCCGACATGTAATCCGACCAGCCAGTCGATGAGTGCCCCCAATACCAAGTCAAAGACATGTCCTGGGAAAGGCTATCAAGGGTGAAGATGGTGTTGAGGTCGCCCGATATAACCATCAGATGTCCCAAGATTCTGATGTCAAAAAGAACACGAGTCTTAACCTGTTCGACGACACTCAGTGGAAGGACGGCGCCGCTTTTGTTGCCGATATGTTTTGCAACCCAACCTCTCGGCGCGACTACCTGAGGCCTCTGAGCCTGCCGTCAGTTCGCCATCTAGAAGTGGGGTTTTGACCCCTGGGCTCGGCGGTTGCGAGCGAGGAAGTCTCCGATGACGATGGCGGGGACGTTGCCATGGGAGGTATCCCCGATGCCGGCCAGGGGTACCAGAATGAGGACGAGGACCAAGGCGACGAGGTCGGTGAGACTGAGCTGATGGATGACGATGATGCCGACAAAAATGACGACAATGTTGTCGACAAGGTTACCGACAAGCTTACCGATGATGCTGCCGACAATGTCGCTGAAAATGATGCCGACAATGATCTGATGATCATCGGCCAAGAGTGAGTCCCATCGATTCTGATAGACAGCGACGACGACTGAAGTAAACGGCTTTGAGCAATTCTCACGCCTCGCCGTTAACGGCGATGCCCCCTTGAATGTTGCGGGACGGCTTCCGGATTTTTATCTGAATTTCATGTTGCAGGCGATACTACCGCAGAAAGACCTGTTCGACCAACTTGGGCCGGTCCCATCTCGTCCGGAGCAGCGTGAGGGGCTTCAGGGCCAGTCACTTGACGAGGACCCCGTGGGCCGACATTGGCACCTCTGCCAGGTCTAGGACTGTCTATTCTTCCACCACCGCTTCTGGTCCAGATGAACGGAGTTTGCCGAGGAGATCGAAAAGGATGAAATCATCACCGAGTTCATTCGCGAGGTCGACCACATGGAGAGCAATGGCTAAGTACCCCTGGTGGCACTTGCCTGCAGTCTGTCGCTTGCACTTTCAGACATACTCGCCGGATCCTTTGTCGGAATTCCCGTTGGCGCTAGGGTGCGCACTTCATCGTCATACCTGCTTGTCGGCGCATTGGTAGTTTGTATTTGCCGGGGATGGAGTCTGATCACTTGTCAACGGTCTTCTTCGTGCTGCCGGCGCATTGGTTAGTGGCCACGTTGGCACAACACCAATAGACGTACGAGAATAGTACGAGCACCTCTTTTCTGCATTCGGGTGCGTGATCCCGTGTTGGATATGGCTCGTTTGCGGTTCGCTAATCCGATATAGAACCCTGAGCACTTCTGCACGCAGAAGATGACTTCGCGCACAGCGAAATGCACTAAGTGTGTCCAGAAGCACATAGGCGCGCGTGCTGGCGGTTGCTGTGAGCTAAGTTCTTGTCGTGAATCCAGCTCGCAAACGCCTCGCTAACGACTTGCAGCTCGAGACTCGCGAGTCAACCCGAGGCGCCCGAGGCGCCCGCGCTGCCCGCTCTGCCCGCGCTGCCCGTTGGTCTGCACCAAAAGATGCGGAGAAAGATGAGGAGGACGAGCGTGCTGCTGGCAACAGAGGTGTCAATGGTGCTGGTGGTAACGGAGCCCGAGAATCCCTCAAGACCACGCTAGCAACAGCCGGAGACCACCCCTCTCTTTCAGCGGATTGGTCTTCGTAAGACTAGGGTGACGTTAATATTGCGAATGTGGCGGACAAGACTGGCTTTACTGGCTTTACTGGCTTTACTGGCTTTACTGGCCTTACTAGCCTGATCTGGCTACGCTGTGCTGATGCATCGACTTTTGGAAGTCGAGACAAGGGAGATGTTGGTAACGAGCAAACCAGTGAAGCCTCGTCTATTCATCTTGTAACCTGGTGATGGTGGTTACCGCCCCCAAGGCCTCCCTGCGGGGATTTTATCGAACATATTCGTGGGTACCTTCCTAAACGGCGCCACCAAGTTCGTCTGTTATGAGCAGGCTCACCAGCACGGGCTTGTGCCATGCCGCCTTGAACAACGTCGGGAAGAGTCTGGAAACGGATTTCGACTCAAGACATAAGCCCAGCTCTGCATTCAACAAAAAGCAAGACAAGACGATGGTGTTCAAATGCTCCGTATCGGGTTGCAATTATGACTTGGCTAGGTTCAACGCGCACCTGAGACATCGGGCGTGGTGTGCATAGGTTGAAGGGAACCGAGAATTCGCTCTTGGTTGAGGCCGCGCCTGATTGGCATTGCGGCTGGAACTGCCGCGGCTCTTGTGGCCCAGGCTAGCAAATTAGCACCACGCCCGGTACGAAGTGAGGGAAAGCCTACGAGCGCTTCCAACCGCGGATCTCCTCTGAAGACGCCATCTCCAGGCCAGAGACACATGTCCATATCGCCCAGTGCTGATCCCGCTGGCAGAATCCCGGCCCTGGCCTCTTGGCGCCCGTATAGTTCGCATCGGCCCGGACGGGGACCTTTTTTACGAGAAATGGCGGATACCCGCTGGCACACCTGCGGGACAACATTTGTCCTGGTCAGCGCAGATGAAGCTCTATATACGGAACCTTGTCACTTTAACCCACATCGGTGGATGAAGTTTGCCGGTGAACAGAACTTCAGCAAGACCTTTGCCCCTTTTCTGAGAGAAACACGGGCTTGTTTCGGACTCGATGTTGCCGCGGACATTACCTCCCCGAGTGGAAGACTATCGATGAGAAGAAGCATTAGTTATCTACGCCAGGTGGCATCAACAGGTGTTCTGGTAGGTTGAGACCAAGGCTAGTGCCGTCTACTTCGGCAAGTTGTCGGTCGTCGAGTGGCCAAGTACAACATCCGCATCGGCTGCAGCTCTTCCAGTTAGATGGAAATTGTGCTAGTGCCTTGCCAGTCATAGCAGAAACCGTGTTCGGCACCAGAAACACTGGAGCCCGTTTCGAACTGGACCTTTCTCGTCGCTTCGGACGAGCGACATGAGCAAGTCGGATATGGAGGCGCGCATGGCGCACAGCGAGAAAGTCGCCGAGGAGCACGAGTTCTACATGCGGGCCAAGAACAACTACGCTGCCCGCCAGAGCCACGGGCGGCGGGCGTAAGGCTAAGCTGATCGATGACCTGTCGCGCGACATCGCGAACCTCCGCCGGAAGAACAACGAGATGGCGGCCATGAACAGCGGGCTGATGACCGCCAGCCTCCTCCTGCATGAGAATGCCAAAGCAAGAAATCTCCGTTCTACGTACCTGATACCTTAGTAGGTGCACCGAGTAGTGAAAGGTTCAAGGAGCTGGAACTCAAGAACTTCCCTTCCCGGAACTTCGGCGAGGACCAGGACGACGACCACACCCTATGGTTTACCAGTAACAGGCTGACCTACCTGGGCATCACAGGCCTGACCCAGGATGTCGGCCTTGCCATCGACAGTGCCGAGGAAGTAATAGTGGCTCTTGTCGCTCGTTTCCCCTCTTGTAAGGGCCTCGATATCGGCCAGGAGTTAACCAGCGACGCAACCTTGGGCACCATCATCAAGATGGGTGTTAAGACCATTTTCCATAACATGGACGCTTTCATGACGAAGAGCTAATGGCCTGGGCTACACAACAAGGGACCAAAGCAAGAACATCAGTAGTAAACTCACTAGGACGTCCGAGTTCTCCTTCATTGCCCACTCACCCGCCAAGACTTATAGATCTCTCCGAACCACTGCTACCGGCTCGACGGCTCCCATAATCCCGGCAAGGTTCCACACTCCCAAGTAACAGTCAATCCGCTCTGCAATTACGAGGAAACCGACAAGCTTATGTCAGAGGTCACCTACATCGAGGCCGCTTCCGTAGCTGAGACCTAGGAAGGGATGGCAGACCGCCTGGCGCGGCACCGGCGCCAGAGAAAGAAGAAGGCCGAGGAGTCTGCGAAAAAGGATAAGAGTGAATAGAAAGCACGCAAGGCTGCTGACAAGAAGAAGCACCGCGAGTACCTCGCCGCCCAGCACAACGAACCTGCGCGCCAAGAACGAACGCCCGAGGGCTGAGCTAAACCAAGCTGTCGGGCATGCAGGCGAAGGAGGAGCATATTCAGATCCCCTAATCTCAGGCCTGGAAACCGGCGGAGATAATTTACATGACTGGACCGATTACTAAGGTTTGTGCTTACTCAAGTGATGCCTCTCGGGCGCTGCATGCTGACTATGTCCAGGTGGAGCTTTCTTCCATTGGCAATGGTGCTCTATTCAAGTTCTTAACCATTCTCCATCATGATGACAGAAATCTGTACCATGCCACTGCAGAATAGTCCCGAAAGCAGCTTCGCTTCGCCAAATCCTGCGTAGCACGAGCCCATGGATTGACCACCTGAAGCACGGCACTCTGCCCCACGTTTCTTACCAACATCAACATTCACCGCAAAGGGGGCTACGTGATGAGAGAGAATTGCATGTATTGGGCCTGGGCGTGAGTCTTTCCGAGGGAGCCTGCAGGTGTACCCGGGCAATTAGGGGCGCCAACTTGGTCTCCGGGCATCACGGGTTGCCAACTAGGTTCGTTTGCGCTATTTGCTTTGATATGATAACTAACTCCCTTTCCAAGAACTGTCTAAGGAAACAGTCGACTAACTAAAGATGTCTGACTAGGTAGATGCCCATCGTCCCTCGGGACCTCCTGTACTTGGCCGTGCGCCCGTCTTCTTCCCCCAGACGGGATGCATCCGCGCCCAGAACATGCCTAAACTATTCTATTCCACAAGCACGGCCCAGACCTTTTCCAAGTCACCAAGAAGCTTGACGGAGTCCCAATGTCCATATGCACGGCAGAAAAGACATCGCAATGGCACACCACGCTGCCGGCCGTGGGAGAGGGCCTAGTGGCCAGCTGTCCGGGCCTGCAGCCAGGCTCCTTGGGACCTGCCCACACTCACGCCCAACATTATTCTTCTTTCTTAGGAGATATGTGTGCATTTGCCAGCATTTTGCTGAAGGCTAAGACACCCAATGGGAAAAAACCATCTCAAACACAGTTCCCTCATGGGTGAAATCGCGACTGTTGCGTGCCGGCACATGCCGTCGCGTGACCCCGTATAACGGTCGTGAGATGAGGAGGGGAAGTAACTCCCATCCCAGCCTGGCTGGCAGCGGTCCCTTCTATGGGACCGCTGTCGAGACGTACGTTGTTTTCAGCCCTACTCATCTGAGTGTGATGGCCACCTTCAGACTAACGCTGGTGCATCTGGTGCTGCGGCCGCATCTGGTGCTGGAGGTGGTGCTGCTGTCTCGCCCCGCTCCATGGTCCGTATTGCCTGGAACCCGAAGCCGATGGTCCGCAACAATCGTCTCTTTTCTACAAGAAGGGACGGCTGCGAATGAGTGGCTCAACCGTTTTCAGGCCATCGCCCAACAGCCCATGCAGCAGCAGATGGGCGGTGGCATGCCTGCACTGCAGCGCACCCTCGGCGTCGAGGAGTTCATCAGTTACGGGTCGCAAACCAGGCATCGCCAATACCCTGGCCTAGATTTTAATTGACTTCAAATGTATTGTCAAGGATATCTCCGAGATGGGTGGGATGAAAACCCCCTTTCTGATAAATCTCCAAGCACTCGACCCTTCGTATCAAGCGACTGGTAATACCGGCACGGTCGGGAGAGATCGATATGAACCACTACAACCTCATCTCGCGCGACCTCAGCAGCTGCCAGACCTTGAACGCTATCCACTGCTGTGGTCGGGCGTCCAGGCACAACCAGACTGTCGCATATTGGTTGCTTAGTCTGAAGTCGACATTGGACCCAGACGAGTAGTGCTGGACTGTGGATAGCAAGTTAACTGTTTCGATGCAAATCAACATACTCATATCATCGATCTTGTGGATATAAAACCGTCGCAATAAATATTGTTGCGAGACTTGTGCCCCCTTTCGGGTGCTTCCAACTCTGGTGAAGGAGTGTCGGGTGCGAGAGCTGAACGTTCAGTACGGCGTTCTGCAGTCGCCGTCTTTACTCTTTAAATACATCTGGGAGATGGCCAAAGATTAGGTCTACTTCTTGGACTGTAGCATGGTTCCGACAACAGCATCGCTACGTCAAATCCTGCGACGTAGTACGCGATGAGTTCTTGGATGTGCACTCGTCATGATGGACAGCACGACTGTCATTGCTTCGGACCCATTGAGCGGCAAGACCACAAGCAAAGACCGCAACCTCCGCATATATGCGGCCTTCCCGAGTCTGATGAAACAATCTGACTATTTCAACACTGGGGCTCCTTGTTCATATTGCTCGTAGCGGGTTACGACTACAGTACGTGCAGGCGCACGGGAAAGGGTTCCCATTTGAGAGGCCTGGCGAAACCGGATCTTGGTAAGCTGGGAATCGATTGGGTCCAGCTCAGCATGATTGAGAAAACGTCAAACGACATAGCTCCGGGCAGCGGGGAATATTGAGCTTGCTCAGATGTTGTTAGCATATGAGAACTTGCTTCCCGCGAAGCACCGAGCCCGCAGTGGCATGGCACGACACGACACGGCGAGGTGTAAACCACTTTCACGATAGGCCTGTTGGCCACCCTGGGACATCATGGTCTTGTGGCCATTCTGCCGAAGGGGCTCTCCCTGGTGCGCTCGCACTGCCCCTATAGACAATTCTGATCTCGGTACGATCGGGCGGGGACATCAAGATCGAACTGCACAACGAAACCAGACCGACCCAGCCAGTTCCCGATCGGTGTCAGGAGCTGTGTTACAATAACATCTCCCACCCCCCTGCGGACCACCCCCCCGCGGACCAGCGCGTTCTGACCCACAAACGCGTAATTCACCAACCACCAGGATTATGGTGATCCACCATCTACACCATCACTTTTGCATCTTTTTTTTCATAAAGTACACTATTTGAATCCTTATCCACTGCTGAATCTCATGATGTCATTTTACGACTGTCAAATAAAAGCTGAAGCCGCCATTTTGGCCATCCAACGCGGAGCTCCAGTCCGCTCGTCAGCCCTCGAATGGCAAATCAGTCGCTCGTACGTCAACCAACGAATCTCTGGCACCCCAACGCGGAATGAGACCAGCGCTCTCCAACAGGCTCTCTCACCGTATCTCGAACATAAGCTGGCAAGCTGGGCCCTAGGGCAAGCACGGCTAGGGTATTCTCCGGCGGTCTCTAAGTTCCGTCTCATGGCCCAGCGGATGCTCCATGCCACCGGGGATGCTCGAGAATTAGGGAAAAATTGGGCATCCAAGTTCCTGTCTCGAAACCCGGAAGTCAAGATAATGAAGTCTCGTATTATTAACTATAACCGAATGAATGGTGCTATAGCGGCAAATATCAACATTTTTTTCGATCGGTGTGACGCCCCTGACGTGGTTAACCTCATGCCAGCACGCTGGTACAACGTCGACGAAATGGGAATCGCCCAGGGGGTTGGGGACTCCCATTGGGTGGTCTCCGAGGCCTCCGGCAACGTGGCTATGAAGAAAGGGGTCGAGAAGGGTGAATGGATAACTGCCCTAGAGTGTGTGAGCGGATCTGGTGAGACCTTGCCGCCACTGGTGATTCTCAAGGGGGTTAACGTACAAGCCCAGTGGTTTAGCAACCAAAACGAGGGCAAATTCACCGACTGGAGGTTTATTACGTCGCCCAATGGATGGACCTCGAATCCCATTGCGTTAGAATGGCTTCAATGTATCTTTATTCCTCACATTCGGGAGGTCCACGGCAACACATGGGTGGTTTTGGTGTGTGATGGCCACGACTCCCACACGAATAACGAGTTCCTAGCCACCTGATTGAGAAACAAAGTATGGTTGATCTTTTATGAACCTCATTGCTCCCATATAGTCCAGGTATTAGATGTGGGAGTCTTCAATTTGGTGAAAAAAAGGTTAATGACCTTACTCCAGGAGACGCCCAGCGGCCGTCTGGGACTCAGGCCATCTAAGGAAGAGGTTTTGGAGTGCTACGAGCAGGCCCGGAAGGACATAATGACGCTCCTCAATATTAGAATTGCCTAGAAAAAGACTGGGATTGTTCCTCGCAACAGAGCAGAGGCATTGAAATCGAAATATGTGATTCTGGAGGACAAGGGGGTGGCCAGGGCACGCCAGAGGGACCCTAAGGCTTCCGAGCGAGCCACAACACCAGATTTTCTCGAGATGGTAGCTAAAACCATTGTCACAACACCCTCTGGAAGCCGGGCTTTACGGGAGAGTGCTCAAAAGCTCGAAAGAAAGGACCCTTCTTTTGGGGGGCCCTTTAAGCGCTTGTTGGTGCGAAAGGCTGGCAAGGCCATGGATATTCAGGCTGCTATCATTACAAATCTACGGGCTAAATGTGAGCTGCTTGAGGCTCAAGTGGCTAAAAAGGCTAATACCACTCAAAAAGCAGTCAAACCAACACCAGGGGAACGATTCGTCACAATGGCTAACATAAGGGAGGCCAAAATGGAGCTGAGGAACAAGAGGGTCTATAGGGACTCCGCTGCAGGCGAAGAGGTCCCACAAGAGGTCCCTGGTGAAGATTTAGGGTCGGAATCGGATTCTGGGAGCTGTATTATGGTTAGAACACCACGACCTTAGTGTATTTAGCAACTGTGGTGGTTGTAGATGGCTTCATCTGAATGAGAGTGGTGTGGTGTGGAGTGGTCCGTGGGGGGGGTGGTCCGCAGGGGGGGGGGGTGAGATGTTATCCTGGTTCCTGCGAACACTTCGTTGATCTGGAGATGCGGCTTTACCTTCGTCCCCGAATAGTTCACATCGCCTGGTGTGGAGTTCACCTTTTCACTTATACACATCGCGACTGCTCAGAAGAGTGGTCTTAATCAACAGAGCCAGGCGCCACTGCCATGGCCTACACCTAATTACATTGTAGGGTGTTCGGGGTTAAGTGCAGTGTTCAATCAAAGGGACAACAAGATGCTCAACTATCGGCACCACCCGGGTGCTCTGCAAACGCGGAGCTTGGACGAGTTCTGCAGCGAATGGTTTACCGAACAGAATGATTGATAGCATGGCAATCATGTTTTCCCGATATGGAGACATGACACGCGAACATCACCCTGGTATTACCGGGCGTCGTGAAGACAAACGGTGCTGCATGGAAAGAATGTTGGAATGGGGCCATACACGACCATTCAAGTATTCGACATCGACGCCTCGGTGGCTGTACTCTGCATAGAAATCGTCATATTCATTGCGATGATTTCGTATCTGCCTCCTGTTGCACAGCTACCGAAATCGCCGGACAAGGTGGCCAAGCCTGATCCGATCCAATGGCTGCGCACGAATAATATGTTCAATGTCGACCTGAGCTCTTCAAGCTCCCCAAAATATCTCCCCATCAAGGGACGGTCCAGCATGACATTAAACTGCATTCAAAGACGATGTCGCTGCGGAGGCGTTGGATATGACGGAACCCTTGCCCCAAGAGGTACACGACCGACACCTCTGGTCCGAGGAGCTTGTCGAGAACATTGGCATTGTTTCTCTCAAGTCAGAGGATTCCATAGCGAAGGGTCCTCGTTAAGTGATGAACCTCGACGGTGGCGATTAAGATGTCACCGTCCCTCGTGTCGGCGAGAAGCGCAAGACGGACGACGAAGATCTTCGTGACGAGGTCAAGCGCCTGCAGATTGGAAACGGCGGCCTTCGAGGCAAGATCGACGGGATGATGCGCATTCAACAGCAGTTTCAGCAGCGAAATTCCTTCTCGCCACCGGCTCAGCTGGGGTTTTCACGCGACATCATCCCAAGGGGCCAAGTCATCGTGATTGACGATGAAGACGAGGCTGGCATCGAATAAGAGTCCGCGGTCGCAACTCAGGACTCGCTTGACGATGCGTCAGGCCAAACATGTGGTGGAAAAATAGACTGATGTCCATCCGGCACTCCCATTTCGCACTGGCTGTGCCTCTCCATATAGTCCCTCGTGGCCCGCAAAGACCACAAGCTCGGACGACCCGAATACCGAAACCAGGAAACCAGTGTTATGATTGGAGCCTACGAGAAACAGTCTCCCGCAGCTGTTGCCATATTCTCGTCCCAGTCCACCTTCGCCCCCCGCCTCTTCAGCCAGTCCGTCACCACAGACACCCGCAACGACACAGGGTCGGAGATCCCGACCCAGCGCCCATATTCACGGTTTGTCCGGCATGCCACCGGATATTCTCTGTATAATATGGACAGTAGTCATGGCTAGATGGCTTAGAGTAGATGTGCATTCTGTATAACTCGGCAGACCCTGTTGGCAAAAGAAGCTACGGTGCAGCTCCGTCTGCGTCCGGCGCTGCTTCTGGTCTTTCTCCTTCCGCCTCCGAGTCTGCCGCTAGTAATGCTACGTCTGGCTGTGCCTCTAGGCCTGAGTCCCCCGCTTCAAGAACCAAAACGGGGCTCCCGACCTAGCGACCAAGCCCCGGATTTATCCAGGCCCGGGTTATTCTTTATACAACCCGGACAGCCGCCGTGCCTGGCCTGTACTGAGCGAGTACACTGACTCTAACTCGAAAGACCCTTCTGATAGAGGAGGCTGCTGCTCGTGCAGCTTCTGCTAGCCCTGCTGGCCCTGCTGGTCCGTCATTTACCACTGGCCCATCTTTTACCACTGGTCCATCTTCTGCGGGCTGCCTTCACCCCGCGCAATAAAGGGCATGTATAAAAGACACGACTGCATACTGTGAAACTCTCAACAAAGCGAGCCTTTAATCTCCCCACATCAGCCGGGGTGAGTATGCGGCTGGGGTTATGCCGAGCGGATTTGTATACCTCCAGAGAATTGGAACACCGAGATGAACGACACATTGGGTCCATCGCCCGAGATGACCAACGACATTCAGATGTCCGAGGGCTTACGAGTTGTGCTGCCCGCCATCCATCATCCGATCCAATGTTGTTCTCGTCCTGTTGGCATCCCTAATCTCCTCATTGCCTACCTACTGCCTACTGCCTACCTACGTACGCATACCTTGTTCCAATGCCCAATTCCCCAGTAAAGCGCTTTCTTCTTCATCCCATCTTTCCACATGCCATTTCGATCCCTTCGCCGCCCGACCCTGATGGAGAATCGGTTCCTAGGAGGAATCACCGATATAAGCAAAATCTGCCAATCAAACCACCCCTGACGCCCGGGAACAAACTGAGTTGGCAGCCCGTGGTACCCGGTGTCATTCAAGGTGATTGGAAGGAGTACCAGCCCCAGTGTAGTCTCTCAACTTTCACAGCAAGCCCGAGAGGCGTCTTCGCAATCGCTGTTGCATTGATGTCCACTGCGGCCGAAGTTGCTAATTCGCTGTAAGACCCGGCAAGAGGACGCTTGCGAAGACACCGCCTGGATGGTCAACGTCAACCGCGAATAGTGTGCGGGCAAGGCCGCGGCATAGGCGCCTGAGAAGCTGGCCCAGCCTCGGCCCAGCAACGTGTCCAAGTACGGCGAGGTGCTGACGCCGACACAGTACGGCCCACCGTTCGTAATGCAGCCGCTGGCGAGCAACCCGAGCGAGTCAGAGATGAAGGGGCGGATGGCGACAACATGAAGGTGGCCGAGGGGCGTAAGTCCTACATGCGGGCCAGGAACAACTACGCTCCTCGCTAGAGCCGCGCGTCGGATGCTGGAGGGACATTGCCCAATGGCCTGTGCCCCAAGTTCGAGCATTAATTCAATGCTCCCGTTCACGGCTTCACGCAATACGGCTAACCGGTGCGCTGGAAGGTCATCGACCTGCCGACCTGGGGTCTACCGGCCAAGCGCCAACGTCTGATCATGAGTGGTGCCTGTCCCGGCGATGATCTGCCTTCTTACCCTTCGACCACACACTCTGAACATCCCCAGCCAGGCGATGGCACCAGGCATGGGTCACTGTCAAACAGCTGCTGGACAAGATCCCACATGGTCTCGCACAACGGGACGACATGCGCAAACCGGACAAGATGGCCGTCAAGACCCAACCATCTTGTGTCAAACAGTGCGTAGGGTCATTCAGATAGCCGGCAAGCCCACGTCAGAGGTCAGCTATATCGAGGCCCTTTCTTTCGTTGAGACCGAGGAAGAGATGGGCGTGCGACTGGCGCAGCACCTACGCCAGAGAAAGAAGGAGCAGCGCGAGTACCTCGCCGGCCAGAAGAAGATGGAACGTCAGTACCTTGGACGACGATTCCAGTGGGTGAAAAAGTGTATTCGGGTGTATTGCGTGTACGCTGTTATATCTGGTGTGAATCCTGCAGTGGGCCAAGTGGCCAAGAAATGCCCTATTGGCTTTACTTGGTGCACTGCCACCTCCCTGAACGCCACGGTGGCTTGCGCGCCATCTAATACCTTGGAACCCCAACGTCTTTTTGAACAGCTGTATCACGACCAACGCCTCAACCGCGATGGGTGAGTGGTGGTGGGGTGTTTGAAAGAAGACCCTCGTATGATCAACCTCAACCGCGATGGGGTTGTGGCGGTCCAATCTGGAGGAGGATACGTCGAGACGATGAACTTCAATCGTGATGGGTGTGCGGTGAAGCCGCAATTCTAGGTGACATCAGGCGCTCAGATGAGGAGGATAATCCAGTTGAGCAGGTTTCGACCGCTCGGGCTGCTGATGTTGCTCGCCAGCACAAGATAATGTAGCCTGACTACAGGTACAAGCCGAAGAAGTCCAAGAAAGACAAGGGGCCCAAGAAGCCCAAGAAGTCTAAGAAGGGCACCAAAGCCCAGAAGGCCGCTGTAACTGCTACCAGGGTCAAACGAAGAGACCATCTCACAAGAGCAGATGGCTTTAGGTGGCCTTCTCCGCGACTGTGGAGCATATAGACCTCGGTCGGGATATTCTCCTGCTCGAGTCCTGTCTGCAAGTATGGAGACTACTCAGAGTGGTCCGCTTGCTCAGCAAGATTGAGCCCATCGAGCGATACGCCTCGAGGCTCACACCTGGCACGTCGTGGGGTTTACACACAGGCTCATTCCAAGAAGAAGATCCCTTACAGATTCTCTATGGAGACGCCCCTTGATGATCCTCGCGGTCTCTGCCGCCGGTACACCCTTCCGAGCAAGTACCGTGGTAACGATCGCGTTCGCCTGGGGTTCTTGCAGGTGTTCAACACGAACCGCGCCTACAACCGTGCCCTCATTGGATATTTCCACAAGTCAGCCCAACCCAACCCACTCAGAACACGAGGAAGTTTCTTGAGTACGTCTCCAGCTTCCGGCGACTCAAAACGATCACATCGATGGTGCTGTCTGGCACATATCACGATCAACCCTCAACCGCGATACTTAGGGGGTTCCTGCCCGTTCGCAAGATGTAACCTCTCAAATTCGGCAATGTGCTATGCACCAAAGCTACAGGGGATGATCAGACTCAATCGCGATGAGTATGTGATCTTGGGTCGCTGAACGTCATCAAGACGGAGGGTGCTTTTTGGGAGGAATGTTGAAGAAGGGCCATGTATACAGCATCGCAAAGCTGGAGGCTCGCTTCAATGGTCGCCTTACGCACCAGTACGATTGGGTCTTCTTCTGTAACGAGGAGTTCACCGACAAGTTCAAGCAAACTGTCGCCAAGGCTACCAGTTCCCAATGCTACTTTGAGGTGATCTTCGAAGAGCACTGGTGTGTCCCATCCCGGTCACTGTGGTTTTCGACGTCGATGATACATGCACCCTCGTCACCGTTGCTGTCCGCATTCACACATACTTGACTCTTGTCCGTTGCGCCGGTAGAATCACCATCCCGTTCACCATAATGGTCATCCAGCAGGATCAGCAGTTTGTTGCCCAATTCCACAACGCCATGGCCTACATCACGACGCGTCGGCGATCACCCACCGCCGCGCTGCACTCTGCATGGAGATCATCGTCTTCATCTGCGATGGTTTCTTAGTGTTCAAACTCCCCATAAAACACCCCGCCATCAAGGGCCGGGGCAGCATGACATTAAACTGCAATGACCACAATTAGATGTCAGGGAAATCGAGCGCAGTTTCCATCAGGACAGCAATGCCGCCGCTGCCGCGCCTCCCATAACCCTTCCTCGCAAACATTTTCCTAGTCAAAAGGATGAAAAAAAAGCAATCTCTTTCATCTATACATTTTCTAGCTACCCTTATGTCATTCATCACTCAAGCTACTTCCCCCCTTTACAACGACCTTCACTTACATTACACATTCATCCTTTTATCTATCTACCCAAATTCCTTCCCTCACACAACTTAGTTTCGTCCGTCAGCATCTAGCTCTACTTATGTTCCCCATATGCTGTATGTCGAGTCTCCATCGAGGCTCGCAAACTTGAAGTTTTTCGAGCAACATGCAGGAAAAATGATGGAGAAGGAAGGTCGTAACATCGATTGCTTAGAAAGGATGGTTACGGAGGGATGGTTAAACACCATCCAGCTCGGCGTCAAGCAACGTGTTTACATCAGATGGCATGAGCACCTGGAATAAGTGACCATTCCAGGGGTCATAGCTTGGGATAATCACCGAAAAGCTGCTTATTCCACTACCTCCCTTTCGAATCCCGGACATAATCTTAGACAAAGACCCTGACAGCAACCCGGACAGCCAGGTGTTTTTCTTACCACGGCCTTCTCTTCTGGATTGGACAGATTCCTCTTGACACCAAACCGGCTGAGCGATGACGCGAAGCTCTAGCGGAAGCCAATGCAAAATGTCTCCTCTGGGAACCTACGGGTCTTACAACTCTTTGGAGAAAGACCAAGGAGTGGGCGTGACCGGATCTGCACCGACCGAGACTCTTCTCGCGTCGATATTCGAGGCATGCAGCCAAGTTACTGCAGCCGAAGCCAGCATGATGCCTTAAATCAGCACCGATAGAGCGTCCGCGGGTGTCCCGAGCCCTTCAGCTCAACCCCTGTGTTGCTGTTGCAGAGTTCCCGGGCCAATCACCGCGGCTATGGCCCCGACACATAAGTGCCAGTCCAGCCCAGTCATTGGCACCCGCGAGATCCATCTTGGCGGAGCAGTTGTGCTTCAACTGTGTGGAACTGGTCATGCGAATCATAATGCGTACAGGTCGACCCCTGAAATAATGTTCCTTGCACAGGTTTCGACAGGGGGCCTTGTCAAGTACCGGTATAATAGGCTCAGCGCTCCTCGAGTCTTGAAAATACTTCGATTTTCCTCTCAACTCATGCGTTCTCAAGCGTTTCAAACAAGTAACCAATGGTTCCCGCCGGTACATAGTCCTCCCCCCTGCCGGTACCTGTGCAAGGAACATTATTTCTGGGGTTGACCTGTACACTGCGTGGCTGAACGGTACTCTGCCAATCAACAGCAACTTCAACTTCCAGAACTTAGCTTAGCTCGAAAAAAGCGAAGCTTGCGCTACCTGGGTGCTGTTGGACACGACTACCTTGAGTCATGGAGCCTCGATGGTGGTGACCAATATGTCACCATCTCCCAGTTGAGCCGTATAAAAGTGGACCTAGGTTCGCTTCCTATCAGCGCTAGCTGGTGCTTTCGCTTTTGGCTCATCTCTCCCGTGACATTGGGGTGACCATAGTCCTCGACGGCGACAACAAGGGCCATGATGAGAAACCTTTCATCCATCAGGCACCAGAGGCAACAATCTCGAGAGGATTCGGCGACTATTATCCGCGATGTCGTCGGGTCCGAAGTATCCAACTGGTTGGGCCGTCAGGGAGCGCGATTGTCATCTCACCGTCCGCCCAGCCAAGCCAAGCAGTCAATAGCCGCGGTGAGCGCGTGACCAAGAAGACTCTACGCGATTGAAAGGGGAAGGTGAAAAAGTATACACATCTTCCTTCTTCCACCCAGCGACTCACAACCCCGCAGCATGGCTCCGACAAATGTTCAGTCCCTCCGAGGGGTCCATATTGATGCACATGGAAACGGAACCGGCTGGGTTGACTTGACGGGCCTGCGAGCCACAGGCTGCACGCAAATCAAGCGATATAATGTCCGTCAGCAGCTTGATCGACTTGAACATGAGCATGCCGGAGCCAATAATCCTATGGCCTGTTTCGCCAGAAGACGTGACTTCGCATCGCACATGTTGCTATGCAACGAGTTCAAGGCCTTCATCTGTAAAGTTCCGCGCCCTTCACCCGACTGTGTGCTCGCCTTTTGCTTCCTAGCCGACGAAAGGCTAACCGAGCTTGCCTGGGTAACTCCCTTACCTTTCATAGTCAACGGTTCGACCTGGCGTCGACATGCGGATAAAGAGCTTTGAAGCCGGGTGTTCGTTATTGGAGTAACATGCGACAGAATCAGTACATCGACCGCAAACCCTACGTGGGCCGTGGTTAGCACCGTTGCAGTTCGACTCCCGAAAAACAAGGCTCTTGCTCCCCTTTATCTCGATTTGCACGCCGAACCGGCCATGGGCAAGACATGTATATTATTGAGGTGGGTTGGTGCAGACTTCTTCGTTACGAAGCATCACAACATGAGCGCCCGGCTAGTCTCTGTATAGCCTGGACAATGGCCGTAGCTGAGTGATTCGGAGCAGATAGACGTCTTCTGTCACTCGCCAGACCCTCTTGTCATAGGAAGCTGCTGCTCATCCGCCGTCTGCCGCTGCTCAGTCTGAGGCGGCAACTTCTGCTATTTTGTCGGTATATACGAGGTCGTTGCCTTTTCAGGTGGAGACTGGGTGCATGACGGTTATGCTCCCCCCTGAATCACGAGTCCATGAGGTCTTGGACATTCCACCTTCCAAACAGCTACAGTCTGTACCAGCAAGGCAGCTCATGTTCGCTGATGTTCGCATATGTTCGCAATCAGCAGCAGAATACGATATCCGGACGCTCGACAGGCAGTGCTATGTCGCTACAAGCCACTGAACTTCTCCGGGACTGTCAAGCTCATGCATACGAGCGTCGTGAGTGACATGACGAGAGGGACCGACCCATCCTATGCAAGTAAAGAACCGCAAATATGGTATTGGAACCAACACGACCCGAGCCGAGCCCGGCATTGCTCGACGATAAAATGATTAGCGAATTCGAGCACCTAGGCACCGAACACCTCGGGGAGGGTGGCGACTACAGCCTGGTAGAGATTGTAAAAGCCGCGGAATGCTTCAAGCGTGTAAGGTCATCCTGGTTGCCCTTCTGCCCTGTACACAAAGACCTAGTCACTTACTCACACGCAACTCAGGTTATCAATGCCTGCGCCTGTAAGACGAAGCTCAGAGACACCCGACCTGCTGGACGATTAAAGACTATACGGCGTGTACGCTAAGTTGGCTGTCTGCTGTGCGCCCTCCTGCACCTCTTTCTAGATTTACGGCACAAGGGGTCTCCTTCCACTGCCAAGTCGATTCGGACTGGTGACCAGTCATTCATGTGGGTCTGGTGTGACAATGGTAGAGCATTGACCCGGAAGGTCGGGTCGAGAGTGATATCCTAACTCCCTCAGGAGAAACTGAGGGGGATCTGCTACAGATCTTTCAGACCCAAACCCAGAACCCTCACTTCCATGATGCTAGCAAGGACGAGGAACACGTCCTGAAGATGCAGATGTAGGGACTGAACGCGCCGTACCGTACTCCGTTGATCAGGGAGCCCCTGCGAGCTGAGCTGCGCAAGTACACGGTCGAGCAAGGTGAGCTCAAGGATGCTGACGAGCCCACGCGCGAGCGTGTATACCCGCCCGTCATACTTCTTGCCGGAACCAATACCCGAAGACTTCAGGTACCCCGAGCTGGCGTCGGCTCATCCGGACTGCTGGTTGGTGGAGCATATGCGGTCAGAGCCAGCATTGGTGTTGGCATTGCGGTCACCAGCGGACTGAGCGCGGGCTGCGAAGCCGCTGGATGCCATGTTGGCGCCGCTAGTGGCCTGGTGTCACACGTGATGTTAGCCGACTAGGAATGAACGAGAGGAAAAGAGTCAACGGGGTGGAGCGCCCCCGAAGCCGTTCTGCTCGAGCGCGTAGGCATGCGACAAGGGCACTACGAGGGCGCCAACATGGTCCACAGCCAGTTTGTTCAGGAGACGTGAGAAGGAAAGCGGAGTGACTACGATGAGAACAACCATTGTCGGGTCCAGCATAACCCTAAAAGGCACTTAGGGGTGGTTACTGGGGATATTGATATTATCTAACTACCGATGTCATCGAAGATGTTATAATGTGGTCAAAGGCGGCCCCAAGAACTGGCTCAGCTATCCGCATTTTAGCTGCAAGCGGCACCCTGGCAAGGGCTTCACTCGGCTGGAGAACCTTGACGATCACGCGATCGACGATGACGAGGAGCTGGTTGAGACTCTCGGCCTTGGTGCGAGCCCGCGCGTTACTGACAAACGCAAGCCGGACGGCCCTGACCCCCGCGACGAGGCCAAGCGCCTTCAGAATGAGAACGGAGGCCTCTGCGCACTGGTGACCGAACCAGCTGTCAACCTGCCTAGTGGCGTCTCCCCAATCGACCAGCACGAGTTTGACGCCGGCTGCGGACGTGGAGATGATGCGTCAACCCACAACGGCCGCAGACGCTACCGGTCCCTTCAAGCCCTCGCCCCATCACTGTCAATGATATCTAGTACAGATATATACTTTCCCACCTGTAGAGATCGTGGCTGCGACGCGTCCCATGGATATGCCTAGCCTCCTGATTGGAGAGGAGACTGGGTGCTGGACTTACTTCCAGCTACAAGTTGAAGCGGCATTGTTGGATATCCTATTCATCCTGGTCTGTCCTGTCCCAAGAATGGCCAAAGGTTTCTTCGGCCACATGAAGAACGCTCTGCGGAGACTTCTGTCATACGGCAGGCCGGATAATAATGCGAAGAATCGGGTATGGACAGCTGACGACCTTAAAGAGCCGGCCGTTTTTCAAACGCGCTCTCGAGCTAACCATAAGAGTCAAGCTGGGAGCTGCGAATGACATCACCAAGCTGCCGCATCCACAGATCGACCGTTCGCTCGTTCCAGATAAGAAACTCCTTGCCTGAGTTACCAACACCGATTACGATTTCCACGTAGCGGCCGAGCCGACCGCCATGAGTAGTCTTCTTGACAGACATTTGCTACAAGGCAAGCACTCGCAGGGCAAAGGGCGGGCTTACGTTTGTTTCCCTTACGAGGAATAGCAGCATGGGCAGGAGGATGACGAATGAATAGATCCAAGACCCAAACGAGGTCAGGGAAATTACGCGGATGTTCGGGGAGCAGAAGATGACCGTCCGTGAGCGGGAAGCGGAACTGAACCGAGTCAAGGAAGATCTCAAGTCAGACAGGGACAGACAAGAGAGACCCGCCAGTCTAATGTACCGCGCAGCTCGAGACTTGATGTCTTATAAGAGGCTCGAGACGAGTGCCAGCGACTGAGTACGAGGGATACAGGGCAGAGGGATAGCCATGAACTCTGGGTTCATTGGTAAAGGCATGTTCTCATATGCCAAACCAGCAGCTGATGTCTTCTGCTAACAAGAGAGAAGGAGGGTTATAGGTGGTGGGCCACCCGCGCATACTTTTCCCGGCAACAACGTTTAACGCAACCGGAAGGGAAAAAGATAAGAGATAAGGAAAACGGGACGGAACGGCACACAAGTTGAAAAAAAAAGGGGGCCCCATGTTCTCATGCTCTCTTCTGATCAAGAAGATGTGCCCGCCCGTGTTCATATTAGAGCAGACATACGGGATCTTGTCTCCCAGGTTCGAGCACTACATCGTGTTCTTCAAACTCCCCCAAAAACGTCCCCCCATCAAGGGCCGGTCCAGCATGACCTTAAAAGGCAATAATAACGATCACCGAGGATGGAATACTCGAGGAATATACCAAGTTGGAGTTCTCAAGATCCGAGAGACGAATGCCAAGTCTCTCACCGAATTCAAGCTCCCGAGCCTGTGAGTAAGCGACGTAGCCACTTACATGGCCACACGCGTGGCGGGAAACCTGAAGCGTCGTACGTTATATTTAAGGGAAAGCCTCCGTTTCACTTTCGCTCTGAGACAAACAAAATGGGGTTGCCCTCGCAGGGGGACAATCTTGAAATTCCTAGCCAAGGACATCACGTCTGGGCCACCCTCGTCGACCTGGACACAAATGGAACCGATCAACCCAGAAGGAGGGAGGAAGGCTCATGAACCTGTGGCAAGCGCACACTGAGCGTGAAGAGCAGACGAAGAAGGACCAGCTGCTTGCTCGAGAGAGAGCACGACAGCATGGTGTTGTGACAACCAGGCCTGCAGCTGCGCTGGTCAGGGCTGATGGGATGAAATATTCAGATTCAACGATATCTAAGGAAGAAGAGGCAAGGTCGGAAGAGAGAGGGGAAGCTAGGGGTATATATGTACATGAATATGTGGAGGTATTATGTAATACCGTAACAGGTGTAGGCGAATCAGAAGATACCCATTAAATCGGCAGCCACTCCGATACCCCGAAGACAGGCACTTCCGCCACCGTGATTACGTACGCTGCCCAGCAGCTCGTCAAAAACGTGCGTCGGAAAACTTTGACCTGAAACGCTACCAGCAAGCTCGGGATGATGCCCTCGCTTGTCTTATACGAAACGATGACACGAAGAAGAATCCAAATATCAGAGCGCCCTATCAAGCCGCGCACGCGTCTCTTGAGCTGCAGCAGTATCCGTCTCCGACAACGAGAGCGAGAAGTTCAAGAAATCTTCGTTCTTTCAAGTCATGCGACGGATTGCGTCTCAAGAGCTTGCTGTTCAGGACAGAGACTTGGTCGAGCATGCCAGAGCTGAAGATGCCAGTTTTGGGCGAATGTCAACGGTATCCAGATGTCAGATTCCATCGCAGGATCAAAGGTGGACGCGGTGAATCGATTCCGTGCGCACTAGGTGCCGTCTCCTCCGCGCTTGGAGGTGCGTGGACTGGGTCGACGGCGGGGAGCGAGAACGACGCCGAATTCTGCGTTGGTGACGCGCTGGCTGGCTCCGGTCGTGGTCGTGGTCCACCGGTAAATCGATCGCGAGACCGAAACCGCAACCGAGGAGGATAGGTTGCGATGCGAAGTGAATTGAGAACATATCACCAGAAGCAGAACCTACCGCCACCGCCGCCGCTGCTGCTGGGCGCAGAACCATGACAAGCCAGATTTCTTCCGGGGCAGGGAAGCAGGGCGCAGTGGCTACAACCACGGGGTAAATTGACACCTTGACCTCGAATGGAATGGTTTCGTATAAGCAGACAAGCCGATCACGACCGTTCCAACCGGGTCCTGCAGGCACTGCGCCGCACCCGCTCTTTGTCCGGTTCCAGCAACGCCGGATGTGGTAGACGAGGAGTTCTACATCTGGACGGCCTCCAGGTCACCCATCGCTTTCCTGGTAACTCTCGGCATCGTCTTTTGTTTCTCAACCAGGCCAGCCAGGCACCAGACTCGGCCTCATTTCGTCAGGACGCCAATTGTTTTTCCTTCGCTTTGATCTCGAGAGGGTGACGATGGTATTCAGTCACCAAATGCTGTGGCCTGATCCGAGTACGTTAACTATAACAACATGTCGTTCTTTACCCGCGTTCCATTCCCTACGAAAATTATAGGCTTATCATGAGAAATGACAGAGGTGACTGATCGAGCACCATGCTTGAAGGAGAGACTTTAAGATATGTAGCTTAACTTTTTTTTAGGTGTGTTTGGTCGCTTTAAAAATCTGCTGTTGACTGGCTAGGTATATAGCTAGAAAAGACCTTGTCCTTGCCTTGCAAGATTACATCTCCGCGTTTCGGAGTTGTAGAATTCGCAGCACCATCTTCGCTCGGGCTTGGAGTGGATCGAGACCGCCTTGTGCGTTTGAAGGTGTCAGCGATCGAATGTTGGTTCGATCGGAGGTGGCGCGCTACCGATCCTCGGCCGGCACCTAGCTGATACTCCTTCTCCCGTTCTCTGCCATGCCTATGACCCGCAAGGCCACCGCTGACGGCCCCCATCTATCCATTCGGAGACTTGAAATCAAAATGCCAAAGCGTCTTGGCGATCACGAGGCTCATCTTGAGATATGCCATGTTCTTCCCGGCGCAGTCACGATAGCCGATGGAGAATGGTGCAAAGGAATCACGCATGACCTTCCTCTCAGCTTCGGTTGTTTCAGACGCGAGCCATCGCTCCGGAACGAATGTGTGAGCATCCGGAAAGTGTTCCTCGTTGTTGGTGAAGACTATATGTGTTGACGCCAACTTGAGTGCCTGGCGGGATGACGTGGCCGTCCACCACGAATGCGTTGCCGTCGCCTGGCTGAAGCTCTCTCCACATGGTGCCTGGTACGGGTGGTGAAATGCGCATGGTCTCGTCGATGCATACTCGCAGAGATTGGCAGTTTGCTGGCTTAGGCCCAAACCGAATGTTAGCGGCCGTTTCAAAGGCGCCCCTTATCTCGTGGGACAGGCGTTGGTAGCATTTCGGATAACGGGATAGGTAGAAGAAGAGAGCGCTCATCGTTGTGGACGTGGAGAAGGCCCCTAAAAATGAATCAGCATCTCTGCCATCCGCATGACGACTATGTCCCGGCGATCTTGGAAAGACCACCTTGCATCACCAAAATGAGTTGCTAAGCGCTTACCAGCTGGAAAGAATGTCACAGCTTCGGACCACATCTCTCTCATCCGAATACCGTCTCCTGGGTCTGTGGCCTCGTCGTTTGCTTTGGAGACTATCGAATAGAGGTCGTGTCGAATGTGTCTATCCTCAGAAATCCTGAAGCTTATTATCTTTTCAACAAGTTCCTTGTATCGCACTCTCATGGCCTTGGCTCAGAAATGGAGAGCTGATCCGAGGCGCAATTGATGTAGCCGAAAGAACTGCATGTGAGTATTGACATAGGAGTTGGCTGTCGCCATGCCTTTGCACATAAACCGGTGGGTTTCGTCTGTCTGAAGGTTGAGAGGGTACCCAAAGGCAAGCAAGCTGACGATGTTGCACGAAACGTATTCGAGGCGGACGGCCATGTTGACAGGGACTGCCCTGCCATCCTTACAGGATGTATAGAGCAAGTTGACGAAGGTGTCGACTTGACTCGCTATGACAGGCTCGAAAATGCGCATGGATCGGTCGCTGAATACATGGCTGATGATCTTGCGTTTCTGTCGATGGGCATGTGGGTCGACGATGTTGAATGATGTAAAAATCCCAGGGCACCGTACCGTCGCCGAGTACACATGGGACTTCAGATTCGGTCATTGTCGTAGATATCTGTCTGCCGTTAGTGCTGTGCCTCACTGGTGCGAGTGGTTGCCGACCGTGTAAGGCGCGGGCCGTGTTGAACAGCAACTTGTTAGATCCGTGTCGCACAACTTAGTCATATTCTAGGTGATCTTGTGCCGCAGTGAGGTGAAGATCCTGTCTTAAGGAGTGGTATCCGTTTCGAACATTACAAAGTTTCGCTAGGAGAGGTCCTGGGTAGCTCCTCAGCGGGTGGAAGAATGCGCGGTAGATGAATACGGTCACCTTCTTGTCAAACACGGTCAGACTCAGAATACTTTACAGGGGAAGTGGGTTTGAGCATACAGAGACAAGCAGCATGTTGCTGACGAGCCCGAAGGCAGCCAGCACAGATGAGACCGGACCAGCGCTCATGGTGGGCTCAAGAAGAGAAGAGACGCAGGGGATTCACACGTCGCAGAAACGCTGCAGCTGGTAATTCGCGTTTCCAACGATCTTGTTGTCCGAGTTGAAGTATGTAAGAGGGTAGACGACCTCAAGTTATCTGTTGCCTGAGAAGGGAGTCGTCATCGGGAGACCTGACCTGATAAGGTGTGTGCGGTATGCAAATCATGTTGGTTGGTCACCAACCAACCAACCAACCGAGGCAGGTCATGTGCTTCACACCCGCATGGACCCCAATGACAAACGTGGCGCTCTGATATAACGTCTTTAAGTAAGGGGTGGGTTGAGGATCATAGTGAGTCGTGCATCCTTGACGTCCCGGACCCGAAAGCCTTAATCCACAGCCTGTCTTAATATCTGCTGCTTTCTGATTATATTTGTTCACGTCCAATCTGAGGGTATTTGCGTGAGAATATGGGCTCTCCAAGGCCGTGTAAACCGTGGCTAAGTAGTGATACTCCGGGTAGCTGCGTAGATCAAAGGCCATGCCGCTTACTGTACTTGACAGAGAAGAAAGAACTTTGCCGCTCCAAAAGGATCGGTCCTCAACCATCTTGACACCAACGACAACGGTACTCGGTATTCCAAATAACCTGGGCCTGACCAATTACCTAACTACGCGGCTTCGTGTAATACCTATAGATCAAGACTGGCAATATGTCACAGGATCTTCTAACTCAGCAACAGCATGAAAAGCCATCTCGTCTGCCATGGAAATACTGGATCGGCTTCGTCTTTAACTGGACTATTGGCCTTCTCATGTCTGCAGTGATATATCTTGGCTTGCCGTGGCCACTTGCCGTCCCCGCTGTACCCGGTTTCTTTTATCTGCTTTCACATCTTGGGTCTTTCGTTGCATCAATATTGCTCGCCCGATTTTGCGAATCGAGCTTAGCGCAGAACCATTACGAACTTTGCAAGCCAAGAGATGTATCGCCTTATATCTTCGGCACGTTTCTGGAGACACAGGACCGGTTACCCAATATCACTACATTTGCGGCAGAGTTCAACGGGTTCCCCTTCGAATTAGAACTTACAACTTATGACGCAAATCACCTGGCAGGGCCTATGGCCTTTACCAACCTGGCAGAGCAGATAACCAAACAAAAACAACTATTTTTCTTGGCGCCCCGCTGTTAGGGCGCAGCCTCGATATCTGCACTAAAGTAGGCACTTCTCTCAGTAACTGACTATCTTTGCCAAGGCATAAGAGAATTTTTCTCACAAGCCAGATGGCACCCTTCTGCGACGGGCCCCCAAACACGCCCGTGGCCGTCCTAAAGACAACCACCTGCGGCATGCTCAAATCCCTGGCCCCTAGAAAGACATACGGCCCGGCAACTCCGAGCAGGCTCCGCCAGGTGCTGTTTGACGACATCGACAGCAACCTGTCACAGGTCTCTGAGGCTGACTTCATTGTTATTTCCCCTCTGAAAAGAAAATCCTGAAAGATTAATGACAGTAGCATTACTGTAATAAAATGATCTTAATTAAACAAAATCTCTACAGACCAAGCCATTACACGTGATATAGGGAATAAAGCCTCTTCTTCAGAATACCAGGATCAAATTGCCAAAATACTGGCTAAAGACAAGCACCTCTATGAAGCCAGGATAACAATATTTCAGGAATGTACTATAGCAGTTAATAAGACACTTAAGAAAGTTAGAACCGAACTATACTCTCATGCCAAGGAGTTCAGCATTTTCTTCTCTAAATGTCAGAACGAGTGGCTGGAAACCCGAGATCCGCCCAAAAGGAAGACCATTCCTGGGGGGATAGGGATGGTAAAGCCCACCATGACCTTCGCCCAAGCTGTCTCCTCTAGCCAGCGACAGCATCCACGGACAGTCAACATTACAATAAAGAAAACACAGCCTGGCGCCCTTATTACTACCAACCAATTAAAGAAGAAACAGGATGATCTCCAGGTATTTGTCCGCATGGATAATAGCCACTTAGAGTCTTACAGAATAAAGTCTATACTAAACAGAAGACTTAAGCTCCACCCTTAAGAGCTTAGAGAAGTGACCCGGTACCCCTCCGGATTTACCTTACACCCAAAGAACAAGCCAACTTAGGCTAAGCTCCTGGCCTTACGAGAAGAAATCACTGACATTCTCAAGGCAGAAAAGATTAAGACCCACACGGTCTGGCATCACTACAAGGTCAATGGATGCCCAAGAAAGGTCATCAGTGCGGAAGGGTTGATAATCGACATTACTGACATTATTGTTGCTGATAAAGTTGAAGCCCAAACAGGTGACAGACCTTTAAGGTGCATACTTTCAAGGAACACAGTTGATTCTGATCTAGAGACTTCTGTGACGGTCTGACCTCCTCGTAGTCTGTCAACCCATCAGGGTGGCCTGTGCGCAGCATCATATGACCTGGCACACAAGACGTGTGGCCACAACTGTACTAGGCTAGGTAATAGTGGGGCGGATGGAAGGATCATTAATCCCACCAGAATTGGCTGGCGGGTCAGATCCTTCTTTCCCTCCCCACCAAGAGATTCTTACACGTAGGTAGTGCAATCAGGACTTTTATGTCCTCATTCTATTTACGCTTTGTGACAACTACATGGGTGATCTCTCTGCCCCGTGCAACAAAGAAACCATTCATACTTTTTGCTCACTCAATGACCTCGAGGCACATTCAATACTCCCCCAAGGTTCACCAGTGTGCGAGCTGCTTCAGATACCATGGTAGGAACTACTGATATAAAAAGCAAGTATGTGCACGTTGTGCCAGCACAGTACACCAGGGGGATTACAAAAAACCAATCCCAAAATGCGTCAATTACAAGGGGTCTCATGCTGCTGACTTTGACAAATGCCCTACACGCCCCAAGGTCGTGAAAGGTATCATCTATAAGCACACATTGGAGCAAATCCAGGAAATAAGGCTGGCCGGAGAAAGTGCCAGATCCAGAGCCTTTAATGAAGCAGGCAGAAACCAAGCTGGGTCAACGCCTAGCAATAATAACAAAGACACCACAATGCAAATCGATACAACAAATACAGCTCATCCCAGAGATGCCGACACCATTGTCGTCAGTCAATGCTAGATACATCAAACAAAACATATCGACACGGGCATCTAGTCATGCATTCTATGAATACAATAAGAGGACAAAAGAGTGCAGGCCTTACAGAGTTAGCCATCAACCTGGCTGACTACAAAGGAGAACAAGCAGACATCATTCTGATACAAGAGCCCTGGGTTGGCATACCACCAGGCAGAAGAATGAGAGTAAAGACACAGCCTAATTACGATATATACTCCCCAGTGGATTCCTGGGACAGCGAAAGTACACGGCCCAGATCTCTCATCTATGTGAGAAAATATCTTTAAGCGGATCAATTTCGGCCTTACTCTACATAAGACATCACTTAGGTCAAGGTACAAGGCATTATATTTGCTAGCGTCTATGACCATACGATAACCCACAGGAAGTGAATAATATTCTGGAAGTATGGACCCCACCCTTTAACTGCGTCATAGCCGGAGATTCCAATACTGGCAATACATCCTGAGACTCAAGCAATCCAGGATATCATGGTGGTGCTATACTTACACAGACTATGGCAGACCACCAACTAGATCTGATTTCTGAACCAGATGTCCCGACACATGATGACAGAAATGTACTAGATCTGGTGTTCTTAGATGTGCCCATGGCTAAAGCCTCAGTCAATGATGCACTTCAGTGCACCTCAGATCATAAGACATTACGAATAGTTGTCCCAATTCACCGAGATCTGGCCCGAATCCCCAAAGCCAATCATTGGATAGTACCGGACGATAAACTATAAGAGCTGACAGATAATGTCCAAATCAGGATTTATGAGCTCCCCTGGCTGGGTGTATCCCCTGGCCAGGTGGATGCCTTTACACAGAGCTTGATCAACATGATCCACGGCTGTATCAGGACAGTGGGCAAAAAGCCCCGACAATATAGGCCCACTGCTTGGTGAAATAATGACTGCAAAGCAGCTGTTCAGACATACAGGGCCCTTTCCAAACAGACTACAAGCCAAGAAGGGCGAATTCAGCCAGACAGGAATTTCGCCGCATGGTTCGGAAAGCTAGGAGAGAATACTGGCAGACTCTAATCAATTCAGCAACTGAGCTAAAGGACCTATACAGAATTGTCTCTTGGCACAAGCTATTAGCAGGATTGCGTTCCTCCCCAATCATTATAAGAGACCAAATATTCGAGTCACAAGAGAGCAAGGCAAATACACTATGTTCAGCCACGCTTGAACGAAGTACCTCAGACAACAATATCATCGACCCCTGGTCCGCTAAGATCATACAACCCAAGCCACACATCCCCCTTGAATACCACGTCGGACTGGAAGAGGCTGAAGGGTGCACTATAGGGACCAAGAGCAACTCCCCGGGAATAGACACCCTCACAGTACAGATTCTGAAAGCTTGCTGGCCAGTCATTAGGGAACATATCAGAGCCCTTTTCCAGACCTGTCTACAGATTGGACATCACCCGAAACCATTCAAAGTGGCTGAGGTAGTGATGATCCCAAAACCAGGCAAGAAAGACTACTCCAATCCCAGGGCCTACAGACCAATATTGCTATTGTTATGTCTTGGCAAAGGCCTAGAACGACTCATTACAAAAAGATTTACCTGGTTTGTTGTTAAACTTGGAATTCTAGCTCCACAACATTTTGGAGCTCTACCAAAGCGCTCTGCCACTGACCTGGTAGCTGCACTCATACACGATATTGAGCAGGCCCTCGACCAAGGCCTCGTTGCAACGGTAGTCATGTCAGATGTGAAAGGGGCCTTTGACGCTGCCCTAATGGGACGGCTGGTGGTTCGCATGAGAGAACAGGACTGGCCAGGCTTTCTTATAAGATGAATCCAGTCATTCATGTCCAAGCGGTCCGCAAGGGTTTGGTTTGAAGGTATCATGATTGATATAAAAGCTCTCACTTGCGGGCTATCATAAGGCTCACCAGCCTCTCTTATCCTTTATATGCTGTATACCGAGCCAATCTGTGCTCAACTTGGGATGAAAAGAAGACGCTTTATATATACAGACGACTTAGCAACTCTCTGTATTAGAAAAAACCTTAAGAAAATAGCTACAAAGGCTTCTAAAAATCTTTATTTGCTTAATCAATAGGGACGTAACAACATGCTATTAAATTTGACCCCAACAAAACCGAGATTATGCACTTCTTGCGGAAAAAGAACTCATATAATCCTCCCCTTTTTCACAAGACAATAAACAAAATAGCTAAGCATCCCATGCGATAGCTAAATGTCCTTCTGGATAGAAAACTAAACTTCAAAGATCATGTTTCTCACTGGGCCAAGAAAGCTAGGAAGGTAACAAATCACTTTTAAGGACTATGCAACACAGTAAAAGAACTCCCAGTAAAGTCAACCAGGAGGGCTATGAAAGCTTGTGTTATTCTTATTCTTATACATGGCTTAGAGGTCTGGTACCCAGGAATCGAGAAAGTTGGGAGCTTAGGTGGGATATCAGCATGTCGCATTAAAGGGCTTCTTAGAACAATAGATGCCGTACTACGAAGAGCGATCAGGGCTATCTTACCAGTCTGGAAAACACACCCTGGACATATCCTACACTTTGAATCGCAGATTCCCCCAGCAGGAGTTCTTACAGAGTCAATAAGATGACGTCATGGCCTCTGACTAGGACGAATAGACCAGAGACACCCTCTTGTTGGCAGGCTCCAAATACAAGCTCGCAAGAATCCAATAAGGCTACAAAAGAGCTTCCAGCTAGTCCTTGACTTCCAGAGACCAACACTTACCAGGCCATCATGGAAAAAGCCCCTAATCCGTAAAGACAAAGACAAAGAAATAGAGCTCTTCAAGCAATGGCTACAGGAGAGAAACGTGAACACTGACCTTGTCATCTATTCAGATGGATCACAGTTGGACGACCAAGGCACAACCCGCACTAGATGGGGTTATACCATCAGGAATGGCGGCACTACACAAGAAGTATACCAGGGAAAGGGCAGACTTCTCCAAGCAGAAGTAGTAGATGCTGAAGTCCATAGTGCTCTCTAAGGGCTTGCAGCAGCCAGGACAATTGGACACAAAAAATAGTTATATGTCTGCCTGGACAACATGTCAGTGGTAGATGGGCTCAATAGGACTCCACCCGAGACATCACAGAACATTTTTTTACGATTTCAAGAACTTGCCATAGCACACACTGCTGGAGTGACCGTCAAGTGGATTCCTAGACACAGAGATATTAATGGCAACAAAGCTGCCAACACACTAACAAAAGAGGGTACCATGCTAGAATCAGACACAACAAACCTTCCCACAATCTCATGGGTCAAGAGAGATCTCAAAAAAAAAAGGCAAAAAATAATTTAATTAGTAATAAAAAGACCAATCAGAACCTAGATATCAAAAAGTATACTCATATATAGTAACTAAAAGAGACCTTATATCTTTTAAGAGGAGTACTTTACACAGACTTCTAGCGGCCAGATCTAGACATGGTGACTTTGCCAGATACCACGAACACTTTGGGCATACAGACTCGAATGATCACTGCAGCTGTGGTGAGAAGAAAACACCACAATATATTTTCTTTTGTAAGAGGCTGGGGAAAAATCAGCTGCTGCCCAGGTACTTGCCTAGAACAGCTTGTTTATAATACTTAGGGGAGAGGAGCACAAAATGGGCAAAATTCAGGGAGAAGAGCAAATTCTTTTCATCAATCTGCCCTTAATAGATAGCTGTTCTTGAAGGACCAGATCGATGACCCAAGGTCATACCGCCGCAACAACGGGGATGGGCTCGTGAGCGGGACTGACTGTACTTATTATCTTGATACCTCCACAACCCTGCGATACAGAGGCTCTGGGAGGCGTGGTTTGCACTACTGAGGAGCAATCCCCCACGTTAAATACAAAACAAACAAAACAGGAGTAAAAAGAACGACCTCGAGACTCCCTGTTTGGATCACGCGGTGCCGAGGGATGTGTACGAGGGAGGACATGAGCGAGCTCTACGATCTGCTAGTTAATAGTGTGAGCTTGACAACACGGACGGTGTATGGCGCGGACAGAAGTTCCACGGCCAAGGAGGAAGTTGTGTAGACTTGACATTATTATTCCCGACCTGCGCACCCACGCGCCCCAATTCCTGTACAGGCGAGGCATGTATATATCTGCCCCGCAAGAGATATGTCAGATTTAATAAGCTGAAACAGTAAACCACCCACAGGCTGGTGATGCTGGTCATCCGACTTGCAACGAAATGCTTCTTTAGAAGATGGCAGACATAAGCAGTACGTTACTGACTCCTTAAAGTCCCGGTAAATATCCTGATGAAGAAATCCCCAATCCAGAAAGTCATGCGCCGACGCTGGTGTAGGGAAGACCGAAGAGACGGTCGTTATCTTCCCAGCCTTTACCCAGCCTACGTTGCGGTAGCGATCATCAATTCTCTGGTAGCAGGGTCAGTCAAATGGATTGGTGGTACCACGATATCCTAAGAAACACTCACACGGTTGATGGATCCACTCGACTGCGTCTCAATCCCGTTACCTGGGCTCTGTGTTTCCGACTCTTTGGTGCCCGTTGTTTCTCGTGACCCTTCCTGAATTCTTGATGCCGACGGTCATTGCCAGGCGCCTCCTGGTGGGACTTCCCGTGCTCTTGCTTCTGGTAACAGTTTGACTTACTTGTATCACTGCCCTGGACGAATGCAGTATATGAGCCACGAGTGCTAGCATTCTCAAGAAACCAAGGAGGTTCGGCCTGTTCAGGGGTTGCACCCTCGCCGGTGTGAGGTCTTGATACTAGGCGGAACAGCTCCCCAGATTCCAACTCTTTTGGTTTCCCGGCGTAGTCGCGACCCCGTTCTGCTGACTGATCATGCGCTGCATCAAGTTCTTCTTTGAGCTTCCGCTCTGCGCGCTGCGCATCGTGCAGCTCTCTGGTCAACTCTCGCTCCCGGGCATTGGAGTCATCAAGCTGCTTCCGTAATTCATCAATCTCGTCTTTGGTCTCCTTAATGAGTAGCTTCTGGTCGGCACCGGCCTCCTTGAGGCAGACGTTCTTCTCTTGGAGCGCTCGGATCTTGTCCTTAAGCGACCGTATCTCGCGCTGGCATTCGTAATGCGCTGCGGAAATATCCGCGCTATTCTTCTGCGCTGACCCAAGTTCCTGCTCTCGCCTTTCGAGGTCGGAGTCTGGCTGGACGATTTGCTGTGGCGGCTCCTGCTGTCTCTGTTCCACACACTGGGTAGCGTTATCTCCATTCTCCCCATCAGAGTCTGAGCTAGCATCATCCGAGTCTCTGATATTCTGGTGCGCATGCGTGCCGCTGCGTGGTCCGGAAGTGGATGTTGTAGATGATCGTGTGCTCTTCTGTAGTCTTTGGTCCAGCTCGCTGACGCGGCTACATAAGCCCTTCTCGATCACTTCGAGTTCGCGCTCGCTGCATGCGGTAGATGCCTGATTGAGACTACCCCACGACGAGTGCTCGATCCGATCCCTGAGCTCCCGAACACGATTGCCGTTGGACGGTGCCATTCTGGACAGGTCGACGGTGAATTCTGGTGTCGATTGCGAAAATTGGATGCTTAAGATGTGTGCTAAGACGGATCACTTCGCAAATGAATCAAAAGGGCTCCCGATGCTTTGAAATCAGAAGTTGGGTGTCCAATGTCGACACCTGCTGGAATCTACACGAGAAGTAAGTCGACTCAGCGCCTGCTCCTTACCGGCTGTCGCCCCCGAATGCCCTTCGGCAACGACAGCGGGGTATGGCTGCGGAACCATGCATTGCATACCAGCCTGGTTCCCGATGGAGTCTTATTGGGTCGCGAGAGGCAATGGAAATTGCTAGGTCCAGTAACATCTCAATCTTGAAGTCGTTGTACGCCCGTATCTTTGTTTTGCAACGTGACAGCTGCATCCATGGTTGGCCAAACTGTATTGGATCATGCCAGTGAAAATAACTTGGCGGTGTCTTGGGGACCAAGTCTTCACCGAAGATTTCATCTCCCGTACGGTCATGCATTGCAACGTAAAAATGGAAGGCAACGTGTCCCATCTTCCGAGCGAGAACAAACCCAAGTCTAGAGTTTTTGAACATCTGCGAACCCTGAGAAGTCCCCAGCGGACCTGATACGGCTTGGTCGACTTTGATAGGCGGCGATACCACATCCCACGTGATACCATGCAGCAGGACGGAATGGGGCAAAATGGCGTATGGCTTGGAAGCCAAGGCAATCAGCTTCAGCCGCACGGTGAGATTTTATCAACCTGAGAAGGCCTGACTCATCTTCGACCGCACACTGCTTTCGATATCCATGGGTTACGAAAGCCTGCGTGCATGAACTTGTCTATGTAGGAATAGACCATCACAGTGTCGCAACATGACAACGCGGACCGGAGATGACCAGCGCTCCCTGGCATGCTAGAATGCGTGGCCCAGGGACACCCGTTACTTTGTTCCCAGCGTCATGAGTCCCACTGCTGCGTTACGGCTAGTTGATAACGACGCGTCTTTCTACAACCCGCCCGTAGGTACGGGGTGGCAGCCCTTACTTTTGCGTCGACCTGAGCAGCAACAGTGTTTTCTTCACCAACATAGATCCTAGCAACCGGAAGTCGATGGAGAGCTTAGATCCCTCAACCCTGCTCCCGGGCGCCTCAAGGGTCCTGTTCAATGGTCAGCGCCGGCTGTATTTCGATCACTCGACACACCTAGAAATCAACATGCCGCGCGCCGCCTGGCTCGACGTGCTTAAGACGTGTCGAGTCCCGCCGACGGCGATCGAGCTCCTGCATGAAAATAACGGAGGCTGCTTCCAGCACGTATCATACTGCAATGATAATCCCCGCTCTCCTTGCGAAGCAGCCTTCTCTGACTCAACACCTTGTGCATACCACGTCTGCTTCAAACTCTGCCAGTGGGTATTTGAGCACTTCATATACGCTCGTTACGACTTCCACACATGCACCACTTTCATTATGGTCGAAGGCACGACCGCCGAGCGCCAGGTCCAGCGACTTCTCGTCCAATTCCATGAGCAAGGCCCACGCGATACAGATCTTTTCGCCATTCTCCACGCGCTGGCTTGTGTATGGGCGGAAGAGGTCGAGCAGGAGGCTGGAGGCTCGACTTCGACACGCAGAAGTTCGAGTCGCTAACCGGGGTGTCTTCGCTGCAATTCGGCGGCTTCAAACCAATCCCCAGGGAAAATCTGGAGCTCAGAACGGATATGGCGGCCAGTATAGACTCGCTGAGATGCGCCACTCGCGCATCAAAGCATGTGCCCGAGCTCCCATGTTCTTGAAAGATTCGCTTTGGCGCTTTCATGATTCTATCCGAGAATGGGGACACCTTCGGTTCGCCTTCATTAACGAAGCGAGAATGTCAGCAATTGTCAGATGCTCTAGACCAGCGCATAAGCCAACAGCATAGCCAAACGGCGCGGATGGCCGACTTGATGGACCGCATCGCCGCGCAGTGGAATGTGGTGAACATGATGATCCAGCACTACAACAACGGTCTAGCCATCGACATGGCGCGAGACTCTCGTGCCGACAGCGTGCTCATGCGACGAATCGCTTTCGTGACGATCGTTTTCCTGCCGGCGACTTTCATGGCGACATCCTTCAGCATGGGCTTCTTCCAAGTGAGCGATGATGACGGGTCGTTGAGTGTCAGCCGTTGGGTATGGCTGAGTGTTGTCTGTGTGACGGCCTGCACAGACCTTCCCACATGACAAGCGGATACTTCCCAATAGGGGAAGGATCTGACCAGAGGATCCCCTTAAAGGGGCAACCTCCCACTGTACCTATCTCTCTCTCTCTCTTCCTTTCCTCTCTAGTCTTGATATTCTCGTCAATAGAGTAATAGCTGCTTGCTGCCGGCCATGTCCCAGCTCCTCAGTACGCTCGCCGTGACAGTCTGTACTGTGTCGTTGACAGGGCTGCTCGCGTGGCAGTACACACCCTCGGGAAAGCAGCTGTTGGAACTTCCTGGATTGAGACGATGGAGGAGAAGTGACGGGAAGGATAAGATAGATGCCTCGAAGATGTGTTGATATTACACTGACACTTTACTCCGAACTGAGTTTTTCTTCGGTGAAATACCAGCAGATCGTCACAATCAAATCTTGCTTGCGATTTGCTGAAGAAAGCACCATCTGACTGGACTGATCTGAGAGTATCGCAACCTCAGTTATAAGAAGTGCCTTGACGGCATCAATCATAAGTCAGTCACCGCAAATACACAAGCAAAGCCTCACTAGCGCTCAAGGAGACCGTCGCCTGTCCACCGCTTACAGCCAAAGTCTCGAACGTCTCGGCCCCACTGGCAGTGCAAGTGCCATCAGTGAATGTCTGTCCCCCGAACGTAACAATTCCACCTTGATCAACCCTAGCCACCGCACTATCGCCAGTCAACCTCTTCGCCCTGACCGAGCTCCCCGTCAATCCACTCAGCACGAACGACTGGCTGCTCCGGGTCCCACTGCCTCCGTAGTAATCAGAGTTGTAAAGCAGGGCCCTCAGGGGTGCGCCAGCCGAGTCGAACGAGACGTAAGCTGCGTAATTTGTGGTACCGTCGTCGAGAGCTGTGAGGTACGCCGCGTTGGCCATGAGGGCGGTCGCCGCGTAAGCACCATAGTAAGGCGCTCCCATGGAATAGCGGCCCCAAAAACAATATTGGCAAGCACCTAGGGTTCCGTGGTGGAAGTAGGTGCGTGATATGTTACTGTATGTGGCGCGGAGGACGTAGTTCATTGTCCAAAGTGCGGCTCCGAATGTGGGCGACACGGTCGCGGCACCTCCTCCGGATACTGCTCGACTTCGTCAGATTAGTGTCACCCAACTGGGGAAGAAAGACAAACCCGAATTTGTCTCTCCAAAGACGTATTGCTTCCCTTGTCCCAACGCAGCTGCCACGTCCGCGTCGAACACGTGCAGATTACTGGAGATGCTTGAGTGGCTCATAAGTGATGTAACAGTCCCTCCTGGATAGTTGTGATGAGCGTAATCCTTGACGTATTGCTTAACTGTCGCATTCTCTGTCGCGATCAGCTCTGCCGCGCCCCATGTTGGTGGAGAATCGTTCGAGTTGCCAGCTTGGATAATCGCTGTCTTGCCTATGGCAGTGCCAACTGTGATGTCCCAGTTATCCTGCGACGCGGCATCAACCGCTGGTGTCCAGGTCCCAGAAGCGATAGGTTGACCAGCACTCGCGTAATCTAAAGGCGATCAGATACCACTAGCAGTCACCCAAACGGATTCGTTCAACTTACATTCAGGCTCATTCCCCAACTCAATAGCCAGAAGGTTGCTCATGTCCCCAACAGCTACCTTGGCAGCAGCAATCGTGTTCTGAATGTCGTCTTTGCCCCTATTCAAGCCGACGACCACACTGCCGCCATAGGTCGCTGCAAGGGTGAAGAAACTGGACCCAAACGTCAAGCTGGCAGGGGCATCGGTTGCACTGGCAACAGTATACACGACGTAAGCCGATGTTGCGGAGTCATACACCGCGCGGTCCTGGGTGGTGCCACCAATGCGTATCGGCGGCCACACTCCGGTCAAATCCTTCCAGTTAGTGAGGCATTGGTTCGTGGCGGTGACGTTGGTGAAGTAGGACGGAAACGCAAAGAACTCAAAGCTGTCAAATTATCAAGTCAGTGAGACCCAGAGAGATGATCTGACTCGGGAACCTACGAGATCCCGACTGGCGCTGGTTCCACTGGCGCATAGCTGTAGCTGCCTGTATGTGCCTGGCTGGGAATCGTGAAGCTGACTGCCGAGACAACACCATGGACGGCGACCCATAGTAGGGCCAGTTTTGCGAAGTGTTGAGCCATGCTGCACGTGAAGAAGGATCAAGGGCTATGTCAAGTACTGCATAGCGGACACCACTCCTACTTATGATAGCTTGTTCCAATATGCACGTTTTCCGGAGATCTGGGCTCCGGTGCCCGATTGATAGGTCGATGCTACGTCTCGCATCCCCTTCGGTCATGACCCTGAGTGACAGCGAATCAGGGAGGGTACCGCATGAGGCGCCATGCATAAGCATTCTGGGGTAAAAATATCGCGCGAATACGAATCAGGGATAGACTAGGGAACTTTGCTTTAATTGGTGGAATTATTGTTACATTTTCTGAGCAGCAAAGCATTCGGCTTTTTGTTTCAAACATTCCGATAGCTTCTTTGCGATTGACAATAGGTTGTGGAAATCATCGAGCGATCGAAACTCACAGCCTGAAGGGTTGCGACTCGCTGCACAGCGTCGCTGTATAGCAGGCCACAGCTGACCAACTACCCTGCCACAGCCCCGATCCCCTGCAAGAAACAACCCTAGAAGACTAAGAGATTGAATCAGTATCGGGGAAGATGATCATCCACATGGATACTCTTCAGATAATGACGATGAGGTGCCAAGCAAGCCTGTGATAAAAAGGTCCGTGTTTGGGAGGGACCGGCTGGGAATGGCACCCGTGGAGAGTGTGTCGACGGAGAAAGCTGCACATTCGGAACCAGTGTTTCTGGAGCATGGACTTGATGATGAGAAGCTGACAAGCTCGTTTCGGAAGGATGCGGCACACGCATCGACATTGGGGTGCCATGAAGTCGAGTGAAGAGGATATTTGGACTGTAGACATTGGTATACGATCCCGGATGAGAATGACGACATCGTTGGTTTCATTCGGTATATGTTTAGGTGGGTTGTAAGTGTCGGACAGCGTGTGGAAGGGTTCTTATGGTTTAAAATGTGTAATCTGGTAATTCCATGGATGTGTGTGTGTCTTGAAGGATCTGCTGTTGTGGGCTAGGTTGCGCCAAAATGCCCTACTGCACCTGTTAGTACACTGCCACCTCCTTAAACGCCACGGTGGCTTGCGCGCCACTCAACAGTAGGCAAGTTACTAGATAGGTCAGAACGTCAGATTTCAGTACGCCAAGGGCATGAGGCTTCCAGCAAGGGCAGGTGAGCTCAAGTTGCACATGCGGTTGCGATCGATCAGGCCGGGAGATGCCTTGCAGACCAACCTCAGCTGCCACCCGGGTTATGATCACCGAGCTCACCGCGAATACAACGTCAACGAATCTGACCTTACTCTCATCCAATAGACCTGAGGGGGCAATATCTGCCAGGTGCTCCCATTAACACAGTCGAGTTTCCTTGCATCGAGAGATATTCACCTGAACTCCAAGCGTAAGAGGTTTGGGTACAATACCGTAAGCTATATAACTTCTGTTGCTCCTGGTTGAGGTACAAACGGGATATTATTACCTGCAAGTGTGTGTGTGTGTGTGTTCGTTTTTCAAGGACAAACAGCTGGAACTGACATTGGGTGGTAGCAAGATATTTGACCGTCAGCTTGCTTCCAACGAAGGCGACAGATCGTTGATGTTAATTGCCTTCAATTAATTCACCCAACCACCAGGCCGTTCCGAAGAACCCTTCCTCTACATTGTCCGGCACACGTAGTACCTCCCTTGGTGGCAAGGAGCGGTGCCTGGGGACCGACCATTGTGCTGCGCACAACGTGAAGCTATTCACCATAAGTCCATGACAGTATATATATCTACATCTACAAACAATGTTGTCTTTGACCGAACTGACTTGGATCTTAAGGGCTTGGTCTGGTGCAACGCTGCCTGCTGAACCCAAGCTTAGGCTTTGTATGCTGATGGTCACTATGTTTTTTACAGTGCAGATTATTCACCATCATCATACAGATAGGCACATGAATCTGACAAGCCGATAAGGAGTGCCCAAGGCGACAATGTATTGATACGAAGAGTGCTTGCATGCCAACACCACCTGCCAGCAGCAGACAAAGGAGTGGCAGCTCCAACATCTGCCTGCCGCGTGCACACTTTCGTTGCCCGTCAACCCGCGGCCCTCCCACCTACCAATTTTTTTTTTTCCAACCGCGAACCTCGTTTTGGTCCAAGACGCGTCTTCGTTCGCTCACTTGAATCTCCGTCCAGTTGCATCTTCGTCCAGCCTTTTCAACCACCAGCTCTCCCATCCCATATTGGAGTCTCGCATCGCACATCCAGTCTGACCATGTCGTCCCTCCTCAATGTACCCGACATCCCCAAGGAGACTGTTAATAAGATCCTCACGGCCGCTGCACGAGTACGAGGCACCAAGCGCGCTGTCCGGCTACGACTTGTGAGTAGAGAATGGAACTCGCTAATTGAGATCGCCATATTCGATCCTGGCATCCTCGATCGCGGCGGCATACCTCGGGAGTACAACGGATCGCCTTCGAATGAGTTTTGGCGACAATACCTGAGCTATCGGGTGTTCAATGCCAACATGCCTCTTGCCAATGAACTGCGCATGATCTTGCCGATCGCCCAAGATTGATTGATTGATTGTATTTATCGTGGGTGCAGTCCCTCAACAGGGCAATCCACGCCTCCCAGAGCCATTGCATCGCAAGGTTGTAGAGGTGTCAGTCTAGATACATTCAGATCCACGCACGAGCCTATCCTCGCTGTAGCGGTACCAATCTGGAGTGTCCAGATGGTTTTAGTCAATACCCAAGCACAATTCTGTCAGAAAAACCCTCCTGTCCAGTGACAAAGCGACCCAATGAACCTCAGTCCTCTGGTGTACACATCGTTCCAGTAGCCGTTCGATATATGTCGCATTGGTGGGTGAAGTAGGTGTTTGTTATCTGCTGGCGAGGGAAACCACAAAGGGAAAAACCTCGCAGGAGTGGGTGTTGTGGAGACAAACTGCTTGGCTATCGGGCTCTGCGATAAGGGGCCTCTCCATTGTCGTGTGCTGGTTGTCGACTCGCACAAGCCGGGTCAGAAGGGGGCCGATCGCCCAAGAGATCGTCAAGTCTCGCCATGGCAGTACTGATCGCTTGCAAGACGAGGTTAGCACTGGTGGCTTGCAAGAAGAGGCCCGAGCATGTGTTGGCGAGATATGCCGTCTCTATCTCCTCCCGCACCATCCCGTCCGAAACTACGCAGATCTACTGGATGTTGACGACCACCCCAATGAAAGCATCGATAAGGATTCCAATGCCTTCAAATACGCGCTATTGGAGGCGGCGCTTCATACCAATGATGTAGTCCTTGGCAAAAAGTTACTCGAACGGGGTTTGGGTCGTTGGGACAGTAATCGGTAAGTCAAGCATGGAGGGACACCCATCCTAGCGGAGAAGCAAACGAGTTTTTAACGTTAACGATTTTACCAGACCACGCAGGAAGAACTACCTAGCAATTGCCGCTTTCCAAGGGAACCTCGAACTGATGGGGCTGCTCGCGCAAGACCTTCCACCGACTGGATTGCTGGGCAATTGGAACCATCCCCGCCAATCGATTCTACGCAAGGCCTACCAGGCCGCGGCAAATGGAGCTAGCGTCGACGCTCTGAGACTCCTCGATCGTACTCACCCTCGGAACAATGCATTTCTCCTCGAATGGGCCCTCGGACACACGACCTGCGACGAAATCTATGAGCACTGCGGTGGACTCGCGGGAAATGTCAACCCCAAAAGCCTTTCCGAGAGATTCTCAAGAGCGTCTAAACAGAATGCCACGCCACTCATGGAGCGTCTTGTACAACTGGGCGCCACCGTCAACAGAGACACCGATGAGAGATACGTGTGGGCGGCGAACGAATCCGAGGCCTACAATAGCCCGATCAGCCAAGCCGCAATTCGAGGTCATTACGAAGCGGTCAAGTTCCTGCTTGACCACGGCGCCATCATGGAACGTTCTCTTGAAGCAGCGGCGGCGTACGGTTCTCCCCGCGTCGTGCTTCTTCTCCTAGAACACAACCGGCACAGCCAACACGACCCTCACAACGATACCATTCTCCGCAACGCACTAAGCAAGGCCATCATGAAGGAAGACGAAGAGCTCTGCCGACTGCTGATAAAGCACGGTGCGACCGTAGACAAGCGAACCAATCGACTGCTTGCGCGAAGAGCAAAAGAGGAGGGCCTGGATTCGATGGTGGGATTTCTCAAGCAATACGAGTAGAGGACTGGAGCCATTGCGAGGAGAGGTCTTGAGGCAACGACTTGAGATACTGAAGTTCATGTACAACTAGGGTCAATGATGAGAAACACATGCTGCACCGATAATGAACGCAACTGCATAAGTAAATGATTCACTTACGTGGCACCTTCGCAAGACATTTGGCCTAATCTGGTGACCAAGCTGGACTTCGGCGCTTTCCAGCATTCCTGCGGCCGGCACCCTGCTCCCCAGCTCGAGACACGAATCACGAGATGGCAGGTGCCGACATGGGAGAAGCTTAACCGTTGATGAGCCGGCCCGGTTTATGCGTCACGAGCGGTTCTGAACCTTGTTGCTATGTCATCCCAACTGGCAATGGCATCACATGCTAAAGGACACACTTCTGTCCACCTAAGCGATATAAACGTCGTATATGTTCAAATTAGATACCCAGGATGGTGATGGGTTATGAACTAGGGAGTATTTCGAAGACGACCTGCTGGTGCTGCTAAAACATACCGGGAGGCAGCAATCAGACGATCAAGCTTTATAGTACCAATCGACCACTGTATCATTCATTGATTCATACGCGCAACGTGGTTCATGGCGGAGGTCCTCGTCTCAGCTTGGGGCGCGCAGAGTTTCACAATTCACCCACCTTCCCCCCTGGGCCTTTCCCCGGAGATCTGCAGACCCAGGAGCTAGGTAGAGATAAAGTTTGCCAAGATGCGTGGCATCCCGACCTGGGGCAGGAAGCCCGAAGTCCGGCCAAGGCATCAAAGATCATGACGTTGTTGCCTACTAAGTACCTAATTATCTGAAGTTTATCTGGCTTCCAAATGAGAAGGTGTGACACAAGGGGTGGGACGGGAGACTTTGTCTCACTTACTGTAACTTCCTTGTGCTCACCTCCTCATCTACCACGAACCACCAGATACAAACCACCATCATCGGCATGGACGTGCCAAGACTTAATATAAAGCATTCCTCGCTCCACTGACCGCCGCACAGAATCCTCATAACTCTGTCTGATTCCGGGGACCAAAATGGTTGCGGCAAAGCCCGGGACGAACTACATGTGCTGCCACGCCGCTGCGGCACGGGTGTTGTCGAGGAAGACGCCCATCGTGATTGCGCTTCTGCTGCTGTTATGCAGTCTCATCGGTAAGCCGCCCCCAGCCTGTCACCTTACCTGCAGACTGCACTCAGGACCTGCAGTCAACATCAGCTAGCCGGCCAATGGGCGTCACGGCTAACGCCCATCGTAGTCACCTTCCACTACGACACCCTCGACCAACAATGGCAGAACTTGAACCTGATACCCGCCCTCAGGGCCGCCAAGCAGCCGCCCATCGCTGATGGCATCCCACTCCGCGTCCTGTTCATGGGCGCATCTGTTACACGCGGTGACGTCTCGACCGGCAACCTCGGCTACCGCGCGCCGCTGCACGACAAGATGACCGCCGTCGGCAATCCCGTCAACTTCGTCGGCTCGGTGCGCCTGGGCAACTTCCCGGACAATGACCTTGAGGCCTTCCCCGGGAACCGCGTCGACCAGATCTACGTGCGGGCGTTGCAGATCGTGCCGAAGACCAAGCCGAACCTGTTCGTGCTGCACGTCGGTTCGAACGATTGCCTGCAGGGGTGGGACACGGCAAATTTCGAATGGCGCGTGCGCGAGCTGGTCGAGTACCTGTTGAAAGAGTCGCCACGCGGGACGGTTATCATGTCGACGCTGCTGACGAACACGGTCGCCGGCAAGGAGGCCTGCATCCTGGACGTGAACATCCAGATGAGGCGGCTGGCGTCGGCGCTGCAGCGCGAGGGCAGGCCCGTGGTCATGGCCGAGATGCACTGCGAGCAGGGGCTGCCGGACCGGCCGCAGCCGCACCACATCTCGCCCGACGGCACGCATCCCTTTGACGAGGGCTACGGCATGATGACTGAGATCTTCTGGAAGGCCATACTGGAGGCGGACGAGAGGGGCTTCTTCCAGGAGCCCGAGGACAATGGGGTGCCGCTGGATGGAAACGCGGAGAGGGAAGCTGAAGAGCACCTGCGAGTGGCAGACGACCTTGTGCGAGAGGCGAAGGGCGCATAGAAGAGGAAGTTCGAAGTGGAGTTATAATAACGTTTACAATAATGGAGATGTGCTCGGATACATGGGGTAGAACTAGAAGTTAATTGCGTCTAGTTCAATGACTCGCGTCTTGATCTAGGGTTATTCAGCCGAAGAGTTCCACAGCATTTAGGCTCTGTGAGAGAGACATCGCCTCTGTGCACCCTGGAGTCTGATGGAATAAACTCGCGCAGAAAAACACTGGGCAGTGACGGGTATCATGTTTCATTCGCGGCATTGCTCGCCTAGTGACTCCAGGAAGGGATGAAATGGCGCGAGGTTGGGAGGAATAAGCGCGAGGTTGGGAGGAATAAGAAAACGATGAGATGGTCCTGCTCTCATTATCTACCTCTAGTCTAATCTACAGGGAAACGGTCACCTGACCTGGTATGGACCGTCACAGGCACAGTCAGTCTCCTATCGGATGTGCTTAATTCCCACTTATATCCGTGAACTTGCAGCCCTCCAGCATTGGCCACGCAGTCTTCATCATTTCTCCCCTAACTCTGGCGTACTGCCGGCTTAGCTTTGTCCCCGATCGTCCTCCACGAGGTTGTGGATCCAGCTGATTCCAGCTGTCAGGTGTCTTATCGGTTGGGCCGGATTGTTGCTCAAGGGACAAGGTACCGTTTGCACTGTATCTAGACTAAAGAGACCTTTCGGATGGGACAAGCTCCCCATCCTTCTAGACAGCAAGCAGAACATCCAGAATACTAGTCATCGTAACATGGTATTCTGGGCCCCTGCTAGAAGGCACAAGGTCTTGATGCGTAGCTCCTCTTCAGCGACGACCTCCTACGGGGAGAGTCACTTCGGGTTACCGAACTCGTCCATGGGGTCCTCAGCAGTCCACCAGATCCTCTTTTTGGTCGGAATGGCGCCGGTGCTGGCACTCATGGTAGCCTTGGAGTCCGCCATGGTCTATCCGGTGAGGCCCATGGGGAACGATAGAGGTCGCGCCATGCAGAGGTGATGTATCTATGGGGGTGAATCGCCAACTGGCGCCCATTAGCCGTTCGCTGCGACATCCTATCTCGGCGATGAGTCAGCGAAAGTCGTTCCACCCGGTTTCATCACGATGGCCCTCCACCATTCAGGCGGTCCAACATGGTGGATAACTAATTACTCTTTCTGTTGGCAGCGTGGAGGTGCCGTGAACAATGATGTTGTTGTTGTTGCGGTCCCGCTACAGCTGACAGCTACGCGGAAGGCCTGATCTAGCTACAGAGCACGGACCACGTGACCTCCAACACTTTCCAAGAAGAAGACTGCGTAAAGGAACTGCTGCTCGACGTCCTGAGGCAAATCGACGTCGTGCTCTTGAGGGATTTCGCTGGCCTCTATGCTGGACTGGAGTCTCACCATGGTCTCTTTCGTCCATTCCCGCATCTCGATGGACTCTATGGTCGAGACTACCATCCCCCCCCACATCTCGTACAGCCAAACCCCACCAACACCACCAAAACACCCCCTTATTCATCCACATGTAAAAGAAGTCATTCAGGTCAGAGAAACTCAGCAAAATTATCATTCGAGAGCGCAGAAGCTGCTCACTCGTAATATCTAGTGGGCGCCCAAATAGATCGCCCCGAACGGGCCTGCCTAGGCTCCTGTATGGCCTCCAAAGCGGCCTCTTCAGCCGAGTCTTTCTCTTCTTCTTCTTCTTCTTCCTCGTTATCATCAACCACAACGTCTGGTACATTCGCAGAGGCACCAGGGGTGATGTTACCACCCGTACTTAGTACCTCCGTGACTGTTCTGAACTTCTTGTTAAGATTAGGGGTCTTCTGGCGCTTCTTTGGCCGTAGCCGCTCCAGTTCAGCCTCCAGGGCCTTGATCTTCCTGTCCTTGATAACAAGGTCGGTCTCCTTAGCCTCGAACGCAGTGGCTATCTTCCTGTACTTCAGCCGGGTACCAGGAGATTTATTTTTGCCGAAATTCATGATCTGGCGGCTCGTAATAGGGGTCCGTTGGTCCTCTGGTTCAGAGCTTTCAGGGGTCTCAGGCTTAGGGGTCTTCTGTTTCTCTTCCTGGATTTCTGGATGCGCTAAGCACTTCCTGCGGCTGATAGGATAACATCCAGTCGTTCTGAAGTCAGAGAGGATATTTGCCTTAGTAAAAGCAGCAGTTCTGGCCTGGCTATAGCAATGAATAAAGTTGATCTTATTAACAGGCGAGGCATCCGTCAAAGAATTTAGCTGAGAGAGAAATTTCTGGTAGTGAGCCTTTAAGGCGTTGTAGGGCCAGTTATCTAGGGGTTGTATGCCATGATTAGTGTGCGCAGGGAAGAAACAGAGCAATATATTGGCAAAATAACGAATGGTCATGAATTCATTCTTATAACACGCGTTAGCCCATATTAAATCAGGAAAAAATAAAGGAAATCTATATAAAATAAGGAAAAATCATATATGTACGGAGGTATGGCTACCATGGCCACCTAGTATCAAAAGAACAGGCTCAGTCTGATCTTTTCCTCGTATCTCGTCTACCTACGGGATGAAGACATTTTCTAGGCACCGGCAGGCTATGTTATTCGAAGTCCAGCCGTTTTCTGAGCATATGTAATGCCAATTGGCGGTCTTTCAAAACTCCTCAATGAACCACTGGGCCTTGAGGTCCTTCCCCTTGAAGATAATACCTGGTTTGAGGATTTTTTCAGTTGCAGAGATGGCCTCGATAAAGGAGGTCCAGTTACGGCTCTGGGGGCTCTTTAAGAAGGCCTTTTTAGTAACAGAATTACCTAAAACCAGAGAATAAATGCCTATAAAGCTAATTAGAATTTCTACGGATTTAAGGGGGTAGTTATAGTCACCAAAACCCGCCATGATGCCGCCCTTATCGACATTATACGTGTTTTCTGGCTTGACCCAGCCGTAATCCTCTAGGATTTTAAAGAACCAGTTGACTACCTTCGGCGTGAAGCCCTTAAAGTGCGCTGATTCTATCCTTTTGCCAACTTTGGTCTTTATTTGTGGGTTGCGGCGCTTGAAGCCGGTCATGAAGTGGTCTCCAAGGGGGCCTGAATTTCTGTTCTTTCTCAACACTTTTACGATGATCTCACGCACCAGGGAGTGCGAAGGGGCTAGTCCTAGCTTCTCTTGACGCAAAATCCAGTTGATTATAGTGCTTTCTTGAGCAGGAGAGAGTCTTTGTTGGTATATATGGCCTTCGCCTTTTGAGGACTTGCCGTTAAGTTGGTCAGAGAGCGTTGTGACAGGGACACCGTGTTTTTGAGCGCCGTAGCGAAAGGCCCTTATTCGTGATATATAAGATGGCATTCGCCATCTGATCCTCCGTATACGGTTTGGGAGGCATTCTAGGCGGCTATACGATGCTGCGGTGCATACAGAACAAGGCTTCAGACGAGGCTCCAGCACCCGAAAATCTCTATCCTGGATAGGAAACGCGGGGTAATAGACAGCCAATCACGTACGCTGCGCGGGGTAAATATTACATTGAATTAAACCTTAAGATCAGGGCTATTCAGAGCACTAAATAAATTCTAAACAACTTCAATATTGGGCTGAAAGCGTATAAGTGAACATATAGGGTTTAGGTGGTGGTGGTGAGGTTTTGCTGTACGAGATGTGGAGGTGTCCGAGATGTAGGGGGGGGGATGGTATCTGTTATCACAGCACTGACTCCCAGATGGTCAGGTAGTCATCCTTCGCGGTACTCCGATTCAGCTCAGCCAGCGTATTCCCCCAATTGTCGGGTACGCGACCCCAGTGGTGGTCTAGCGTCTCGATAACTTCTTCGCTGATCGTATGACGTTCTTGGCGCAGGTTTCGTAGTCGATTTTGCTGGTGCACGCTGGCCAGTTGCGCCTCGACAAGACCTTGGTTAGGAATCTCGCAGGTCGAGGTTACTCGGTAGGCCATATGTAGTCCCCATGGACAAAAGGGCTAAAGACGATTGTTCTCGACAGCCATCGGCATATTCCATAGTAGTGCCCATGTTCTCCTGCTTAGTTCGAACCACCTCAAGGCCGGAAGAGACCGCAACCTGATGCTCGATGACGCTACACATGAGGTTGCGCAGTTCGTTGGAGTCCGGACAAGCAGCAGGGCATACAAGTATCTGGGTTGGTCATCGTGCCAGTTGTCGAGGATATCGTGAGTAACTAGTGTAGAGGATCGCTTTTGCTTTCATGCCGAGTCAAACGAGACTTGCGACAAAAACCAGGGTTTAGTTCCCAGTTGCGGTGCTGGGCTGTGTGACCTAGGTGGTAACTCAAGGCGTGAGACGTGGGAAGGAAGTTGGGAAAAAACGGGAAAGAAAGAAGGTGCGTTCAAGTAGAGGTTGTGTGGTAAAGGTTACCTAGGTTAGGGAACGGGCGTTTTCGCACCAGTGAAAAGCTATGAGCCACCATGGTAAACTCATTGGTCGAGGTGATAGTTGCCGCTGTGACGCCATATGTCTTCTGGCCCATATTATGGCGGGAGAGGAATTCCAAGGATGTATATAAGCTGGCCTGACTCGACAGAACCATGATACCTTCGTATTTCGAGACATTCTCGAATGAGTGTCGTGGGCACTTTGACCAGAGCTTTTCGAGGTTTCGCAGTGATGAAGTGTTCGCCGAGGATCGCTGCTCGTTACTCTCCGACGAGCTTAAAGTTCGTATCGTTAGGGTCCAACTTCAATGCTACCATGGTTGCGTAGTTAGGATGGGGTTGAGTATCTGGTAGTATTTAGAAACCCACCTTTGATCTGCTGGCGCAGACCGGCGATGCAGCCCTCGCTTGCCATTGTCGCGGTGAGTCTGTGGTAGTAGACCGTGAGCCTTTTCGTTCCGGTGATCGTAAGTCGTGCAGTAGACTGAGAATGGTATGTAAAAGGCGACGGAGTCTGGAATGGTGGCCTTTTTATAAGAGGAACAGGGTGATTGGAAAGTGGAAGCTCAAACAGCGATGGCAAGGGCACCGTTTGCGTATCCGCGTGTTTGGGAAGTCTTACGAAAGCCTGCGTATGGAGCCTGGATACCAGGGCGTATTCGGTACACAAATCTAACGCTGCTAAGGAATGTATGCTGATTGTAGTCGTCAACAAACACCAGCTGCTTTGCCTCACAAACAAATCCTACACCTCGCAACAGTATTGCAGGTACCTCCTGGCCCCGAAACCCCGACCGGCAAGCCGCAAGACTCAAGCCCAGTGATAATCCCATGAAGATGATCTTACGACGTAGGACTTCTCGTAGTAGCCTGGAGCACAATTCAGCAGCAAATAGAACTTTTGATCCTTGTGGGATGCGCGAGCTCCGGTCTTCCGTGGTATCACAGCTTCAACTTGAACTTCATCCGAATGCCCATAGCCGCCAGCTCCACATCATTACCGCCACACAGATAGCTGAACCACCAAAAGGTAAAGCTACATTAGCGCTATTAGAATCGACCTAACACCACATATATGGACAACCACTGGGTCTTCGCGACTCGTCGACACAACGCACACCACTTCTCTCCCTTCCGATCTTCCCAGCTTACACACCTCCCCATCAAGGTACTGAGGGTCAATAGGTCTAAGTTATGACTGTCACAAGTACGTAGAGTAAGATTTACGGGCACCCTTTTTTTCAGTTGGACTGCTTCCTTTCAGGATGCTAACTTCAGCACCTGCAAACAAGATTGGCTTGAGACCATTCACATGCGCGGATGATACTTTTGAGTGGCGATTGTCGTATGTATTGGGCAAGAAACTCGCTCGTGATCGGCAACCTCAGACTATCTAATCCATTGATCGAGTAGCCTGCGAACTACTTGGGAGATGGCAGACACTCCAAAAGCCGGCTCTTCTCCCTCTCCAAGTACACCTCAAGCGACGTGAAAGGTATACCGAACTTGTCCACCGTAGCCTGCGTGTCCATGGAAAGGTCCTTGATATTGGCCCAGAGGTGGAATCGCTGAGCCGGTACCGTGGTCGACGCCTCCTCGATCTCAGCCGCAGTCCTCTTCTTGACTTTGACGTCTCTTCCGCTGACCCTGGCGATGATGTCGCGCACCTCCTCGATGGTCAGGCTTTCGTTGCCCATCTCAATCTCCTGCTTGTCGAACTTGGCTGGATCGAGCAACGCCGCCGCGGCGTACTTGCCGAAGTCGTGTTCGTCGATGTGCGGCAACCTGACCCCGTCATCGAAGGCATGGTCCAGCTCGCCGGTCTGGGGGAGGGCGGGGATGTTGCGATGGACGGCGGGCAGCAGGTAGTTGGAGTGGACGAAGCCGGTTCGGAGGATCGTGTACGCTTTCAAGCCGGCACCGTGGACGGCGTCCTCGATGCTGGTCTTCGAGGTATAGTAACCGCCAACGAGTTTCATCGACTCATCATCGCCCCACAACTCCTTATTTCCCGTGTATAAAGCCGTAGCGGCCACGACGGCTTCGACACCCGCCTTCTTGCAGGCATCGAGGATGGTCTGCGCCTGTCGACCCTCTGAGGTCACGTCCGTGTAGCTTGGGTAAGTGTTCAGGAAGACCCCCTTGCAGCCTTGAGCCGCTCGGAAAATCGCCCCGGAGTCCTCGTTGTCGCCTTCGAAAAGTGTAACGCCGGGACGCTGCAGAGTGGATGGGATCTTCTGGGGGTCGCGTACAAGAGCGTGTACTGTAGCACCGGCGGCCAGAAGGTGGGTGATGGTCCAGCCGCCTTGCTGACCGGTAGCCTGTGTGATCAGGTAGGTAGGCATGATAGGCGTGTGTGATGAAGCGCAGGTGAGGTGAGATTGACGACTGGAGAATGTCTGGATTCCATCTTAGTTGGTGGGCGTCCCGGCTTCATATATACACGTGCAGAGACGGCTGTGCTGACGATGCTACATTGTGTAACACATGGTATTGGTTCGCTGTCTCCTTCTTGGTAGTCACGATGGCAGCAATGATTTATAATGTCGTTGTCTAGTCCGTGATTGCCTAAATGACTTGATCAAATACACAGACCAATCACGGAGGTAGACGTCGGGGTTAATGAACCAGTCTCCCGTGAACAGGGAAGAATTCGCGTGAGGCGGGGTAAGCTGACGGATCCGGTCTCATCAAATATATGTGAATACAGCGCCTCATATTCCGCTAGCTATCTCCGCAATTTGTCAGCCGCTTTTCTCCGCCGGAGTAGTAGGATCAGTGTGTGCTGGTGGTGCCAAGGCGCAAATACTTGCCCTCAACAGCTGTTACTATGCCGTAGTTCGGAGCAGAAATAGGTTGAATTGCCGCATTTTCCGGCTCACAATGACGGATCCAAGAGTGGACATCATTCTATAAACTTGCTACTGTGGTTTTTCTAGCCCTGAGCGATGAAAACCCTAGCAGTTGCTGCAGAGGAGAAAAACCGACGCCGCGAAGGACAAGGAGTTTAGCAAATACCTATGTCAAGAAGCCTCGGAATGTTGCTAGGTTACTCCCATACCAGCTATTGGCAAAGGGCCGTCAAGCCACACACCCTTACATCAAGGACTGGATAGCAACGGCCACAGAAGCAACGATCACCAGACTAGCCGTCGACCTCGCAAACCTAATTGAAGCGGCGCCCTCCTCATCCTGCCCTTGCTTTGATAACTTCCAGCAGTCTTCGGCTTGAGCATACACCGCAGTTTCAACCCCGAAGCTCTGGAGGTTGTAAGGCAAGGTATGACAGTCACCCCCGTCATCAGATATGCAGTTCAAGCCATACCAAGGCAGGACGGGTCCACCCCCAGCCTCGGGTTCCTGAAGACACTGCTTTCCGTTGTATAAGGTCACACTCCGGTAAGCTTCGAGGTGGTGGTCGCTGTTGTTGGTGGTGCTCTTCTGAGGCTGCTGGTACCGGATGTGAGAGTAGTTGGCGGCGGGATCATAGGCTTCCTTGTCGAGCACGGTCCATTCGAACACACCCGGCAAGGGCGGCACCGAACTGGAGGACGCGTTGCGCATTCCGTTGGTCTGGTTCCCGCCGAATACGTCGGCCAGGTTGAAGCACAAATTCGTGTACGGCTCGCTGACTCCTGTTGTGAAGGAGATGCCGTTGTTCCCACATGTGCTCTCACTGTCGGGATAGAAAGTCAAGGTGAGATTGTCGCTGTCGTGTCGTTAGTGTTGATCAATCGCCACTGAGGTCTGCAATCTTACTTTGTAGTGCTCTGTGCGCTGATGAGGCATGGTAGAGCTAACACGAGAGAGCTCGCCCTTGCTATGGTCGTCCACGAGAGCATATTGCTGGCAGCGATGACTTGGTAATGCTGAGAGCCGAGAATAGCAATACTTTCAGGGGAGAGGTTTGTCGCGACAGACTTAGAGTGTTGATGCGACTGCAATGTTGATGTTGTGAAGGGGACGACTGGTGCCATTTGAAAATGGGCGGCAGTAGGAGCCTCCATCAAGCCGCTCAGCGGAGCCTCAGCCCCAATCTGGGAATCCTTCATGGCAGGGCGACGATGGAACCAACAAGCCACCCAACATCTTGCTGTCTACGAGCTATGATTGGCTACAACTCCTAAATCCTACCAGGCGGCGGGCCGCGGCTGACAGGCGTGACAGGGTGGATGTTGGCCAAGACTCAGGCGTGATGCAAAGAAGCGGCGCAGTCCTTCTTGGCAGTTGGCATGACCTTCGGATGTCATGGCTGCCTGGGCGTCACAGCTTACATGGCAGGCAGGGCCGGATATAATTCCGGCTTCTTGAAGCTGTTGCCCGACCAAAATTGCAATGTCTACACCCAGCCTCCAGGCTCCGTCGACATGGTATCTGGTTCCATAGTATTTGATCCAATCGGGGAATGGAAACCCAGTCTCATCTTGCAAAGACCCCCCTTGGAGAGGCACACAATCGAGTATAGCTTCCGCCTTCGTCCTCAGTGGTGGCCCTTGAGTCCCCATCCATGCGCCACGGCCCTACCATGTCAGTCGAAGCAGAGAGGAGCTCTTGATTTCAAGATGATAATGAGACTTCTTCAATTTATGAGATCGCAGACATCCCAAACCCACCGTTCGGTACCTCCATGTCTATGTGGAAGTAGCTGTCTGTCTCCGATGTTGCTATGAAGGCAAGGCGGGGAGAATGAAGAAGGCGTACTGACGACATTCTGCACGAGTCATGACAATTCTTTCTACTGCGTTCCGTCGCTCCCTGTTTATCGCGAGACGTAGAGAGGTCCTCTGAGAGTCCAGTTGGCTTCGCCGAATCGAGACCTGGGCAGGCTGTCATCTTACCCAGGGAGCTGACCGCGGCAGCGGGCATCTTTCGTTCAACCGGAATACTTGATGCTTCTAAGC